>CM032232.1:67610000-67850000 GCA_019009955.1 Riptortus pedestris
TCCCAAATTCCCAAAAACCCTAAACGCTCGGCCCCTAAATAAAATTACTCAAAAAAAAATACCATCCTCCTTCGCCACAAAAGAAATTTTCCCGACGAAGCCGGGTGACAACTTGAAAAATTTTAAATTTTAAAAAACCCAAAATTTTCATCCAAAACCCCCCAGTTAACCCATCCCTGCCCTTTTGAAAAGGAAAAAATAAAAAAAAATTTTTTTGGCCGGAAAACCCACACCCCAAAAAAAATTACCCCCCCAAAAAAATCAGCCCCCCAAAAAACGCCACCCCAAAATTAACCAAAATTATAATTCCCAAATTTAAAACCCCCTCCCCACCCGGGGGAACCTTTAAAAAAAGCCCCCCACCAAAAAAGTTCCCCCAAATAAAAATAATTTTAAACCCAAAAAAAACAACCCCGAAATTTATAAACCCCCAAATTTGAGTCCCAAAAAAATTGGGAAAAAAAATTTTTTTTCAAAAAAAAGGAAAAAAATTTTTTTCCCCCCATCCCAATAAACAGCCTTAAAACAAAATTAATAACAAAAGGAAAAATTTTTAACCCCAAAATCCAAAAAGAAAATCATTGAACCCCAAAAACCCCCGAAAAAAAATTTTTGGTTTTAAATTTTTAAAATTGAAAAATTTTTCAAAACCCAAAAAGCCCCCAAAAACCAAAAAAACACTCCTTAAAAGGGCCCGTTTCCCCCCCCCACGACCCGGGGGGTCCAAACAATTCCCCCCAGAGGAAAGCCACGACCTAAAAAAAACCACCAACCCCCGAGTTATCCCGTTTTATTTTCACCCGCTTAAAGTTTTACAAAAGTGCACAGTGCACTTAGGGCCCCTGCGGGAAAGTGTTTTTTTGTGAACAAAAAGGGTTTTTCCCTGTCTGTAATAACAATTTTATGCCGCGAAGAAAAGGACCAAAATGCAGTTCCGTTTAAAAAGGGAATTTTTGACCGGGGTGAAAAAATTGGACGAGAAACCTTAAAAACCAGGACCATAGGGGTTTTTGGTGATAAAAATTAAAGAAAAATTAAACCCAAAAGGTTAAATTTTGGCCCTTTTAACCAAAGTCAGGAAAAAACGGGGAAACCTTGAGAGTTTTAAAAAAACCCCCCAAAAAGAACCAAAAAAAAAAAAAACCTTTAAAAAAATGGGTTTTTTAAAAAAACCCCCAAAAAAAATTTAAATTTTCGAAAAATGAAAAGCTTATAATTTTTTATACCCTTACCTTATAAAAAGAAAAATCCCCAGCCCCAAAAAAAAAGATAATAAGGGAAAAAATTTTTTTTATGTGTTTTTCCCTAACCCCCCTTCCCAAAAAAACCCTAAATCCCCGCTGCGGATCACATTTAAAAACTGGGTTTAAAAAAACCCTTTATAAATCCCCCTTCGAACGGGGCCCAAAGGGAAAATAACTTGTTACGGATAAGTTTAAAGCTTTAAAAAAAAAATGAAACCCCCTTTTTTTCCAAATTTAAAAAACCTAAAAACAGCCCCCCAGGCCCCTGCCCCCCCAAAAAAACCCTAGCCACTTTTGGTTTTTTCCCCCCGGGCGCGTAAGTTAAAGGGAAATTTTACCACCCCACAATGAAAGCGCGGATAATCAATCTCAACTCACTGCCTATACAATATTTCTCCCACAAGCACGCACAAAACATGACCTCCAGAAGAAGCCGGTTGGAAGACCGGCGAAATATCGTGGGCCACCACACTAAAGACACCGCTGGAGATATGCCGCAAACGACAACTATAATAAGTTCCAAGCGACGGAGTTTAAAACAACGTAGATAAAATATCATTCCAATTATGCAATTATAGAATTAAGCTATCAAGCCGTATAAAGAGAGAAGCACAGGATAGAATATGAGATCCATTCTCGACTGTGTCGTTCTAGCACTTGAGAATGGTGTAATTAAAAAAATACTTGTTTGAGATTACTCCTCGCCGCTTCCCCAAAAAAAAGACGTGGTAGGTCGTATCTGTTACGGCAAGGACCTTCAATCTCCATGTTCCAGACTCTCATGTGATATTTCGAGTCTATAACTAATAATGGATTTAATCTACACTCTTATGTAAAAATAAAAAAAGTCCGTCACGCAGGGGCTGCGTAAACTAACATATTTGCATTTATTTCGTATAATAAAGGTCTCTTGAATACAATTTTTGGTATTTAAACTTCGAATAATGTGATTTATTATGTAGCTGAGTATTGTTTATGTAACATGAGTAGAAGTGGCGGTTTGCTGATGGCTGAAAACTGAAAAATACCAATATCTCGGTTAATATTCAAGATAGAGAATAAATGTATATAACAATATTTATAGTAAATTGAATTTGCAATAAGATTGATTCTATACAATTTTTCTATTTGACGTATAGTAACAGAGATATTTCTAATTTTCAATAATCCCCCCTCTAAACCCCCTCCCACTGGTCCGATTTCAGCCGTTAACGAACTTGATCTTCCTTTTTACCTAAAACGATTAAATACCGAGTTTGGTGACGATTAAATAAAAATTGCGACCGCTAGAGTGTTAACAGAGAAATATATATATATATATATATATATATATATATATATATATATATATATAATTTTGAACGGACCTCTTTTTCGTCATCTTCTGGGTAGGATCGATGGACATTTGAAGAAATGTTTCGAAAATCGCGTCATGAGTACAACCTCAATAGCTGATTTCCCGCAAGGGAAATCTGTTAAAATGTTTCCCAAGCGTCTTATCCTTCTCTCAAGGCGTCTACCAATTACTGTTTACACATTTTTTGAGAAATACCCTTATTATCATCAAAAGATTCTCTTCAGAGTCTAATGAATTTTGATTTTACTTTGATTTTAAATTTGAGGAGATGCTGAATACTGTCTCTTTAAATGAGAGGTATGATTGGATTCATTTTCAGTATGAAAAATGAATAATACATGGGTTACACAACATCAAAAGTATCCTGCACCCAAATTGCTATTCTTTCACACATAAATCTCTTGGCTATTTCCTTCATCTTGTTTCGAAATTTATTAGAATTATTAACTGAGGCCATAAAATTAAATTTTTATCAGATGAAGTGTAGGCTGAGTCAGTAAACACTTCAAACTCAGTTCCTTCAGTTTATTTTGTCCTAGACATCATTTAGCTTTTTGTGTCTCAAAACAAAGCGTATTGATCAGCAACTATAAGCTAATCATTCTTGTAAAAAAACTACCTTCTCTCTGAACAGCTTATCTACAACTAATGAAAAAATAATGGATTCCAAAAACAGCAGTTAAAACCTCTTTTCAAAATCACTTGATCTAATAGATTAAAAAAAAATCACAGATTATATATAGCCAGTGCTATTTAAAATCATATTAAAAACCTAAGGAGAGTCAAAAGTTTTTCTTATTTAATGCGATCAAATTAGCCATAGTTGCAAAAAGTCCGTCACGCAGGGGCTGCGTAAACTAAGCAGATTTCCCACATGAAGTTATACAATAGAGAAATATCCATATGAGAGCCTAACAGTTTCGGAAAGTTTTGGCGGGAAACTCACTCGTCCGTTATTCGCCTACATTTAATAAAAATGCAAATATCTCGGTTAATATTCAAGATACACAATAAATGTATAAAACAATATTTATAGTAAATTTAATTTGCATTAAGATTGTTTTTATACAATTTTTCGATAGATATTTTGAATTTTCAAAAAATCCCCCTCTAAACCCCCCCCCCCCTCCCACTAGTCCGATTTCAGTCATTAACGAACTTGATCTGTCTTTTTGCATAAAACGTTTAAATATCTAGTTTGGTAACGATCAACCCAAAATTGCGACCGCTAGAACGTTAACATATATATTTATATATATATATATATATATATATATATATATATATATATATATATATATAATTTTGAACGGACCTCATTTTCGTCATTTCCTAGGTAGGATCGATGGATATTTGAAATACGTTTTCGAAAATCACGTCATGAGTACGACCTCAATAGCTGATTTCCCTTAAGGGAAATCTGCTAAAAGTGAACGTTAATAAATAATATTTAATGCAATTATTCAGTTGCACATTTTCTATTTTATTATTGGCTTTGATCCCCCACCGTGATTAATAAATATTTACTTCAAAATGAAATAAAAGCATATTATATCAATACTTCATCTGTGAGAGGTGTTTTCTTATGACCGTTAAAATTTATCCTATTTTGTTTAACTTTTCGCAGTCTATCATGTGTCACCAGCGAGACAAATCCTGTGAAATGTCCTACCTAAGTTGTTTCTTTGAAAATGACTAAAGGCCTTTTCAGGAGAAAGGGGAGGCCCTTTGTTAATTTTATGGCTTCAACCACAGAGAAGAGTATAGTGTAACGGGCTAATGTCGGCGAGTTGTGGTTCCCTCTCATCAAGAGTACAAAAAAAATCTGTCAAAAGCAGAACTGCTCTGTGGGGTATTTTCTTGGTGCTATTTTTATGCTGTTATTCCCGTGTAATAGTATTTTTAATAATCTTACATCTTTTAGAACGATATACGGGGAAAGAACTCTAACTTACTGAACTTTATCATCTCAAAGAACAATAAATTTGATGTTGGCATTAAATTAAGTTATTTATTAATATCCTCTTTTTGAAACTAAGGCTAACTGGGACAGATTATCAACAGATTACCCCCCTTTTCTAGCCATGGTGGGACTAAGGCTTTTATTTAATGAATTCTGTCACTAAATAAATTCCTTTGCCCTGTCGGGAATAGAAATCGCCACTCTAGGTTTGCCATGTGACATTAAGGCCAACGCTTAATGTTGGCTAACCTGAGCTCCCATATGTTAGCACTATTGTCAAAAAAATTAAAGATTTCAACAAGCAGTTAGGTTATTTAGTTATTTTTTTTATTGTGATTAGAAAAAAAAATCTTCAATTTGACAGTGAACCCTTTTGGGCAAGCCCCTTTTGATTTCAAGGCTACTTTGTTCATCATAACATCTGATATGTAAAAAGTGTACCATGCTGGTGCTGTGTTAACTAAGCAGATTTCCCATGTATTCGGATTTATCTCGAAACGTTATAATTCAATGAGTACAATATTTGACATTTATGCTCCAAATAAAGTTTCATAATATAACAGCTTATTGTTAATTTGACATGAGTAGGTGTGGGGGTTTACTAAAGGCCGAAAACTAAAAAAATGCAAAAATCTCGGTTAATAATCAAAATAGTGAGAACACATAAATAACTACATTTGCAATATGATTCATTCCATACAATTTTTCGATACGATGCATAATAATGGAGATATTAAGAATTTTTCAAAAAAAAAACCAAAACCCCTAACTCCCCCCTTCCTACAGTTCGGATTTTAGCCTTTAACGAACTTACCATACATAAAACGATTTACATAAAACGTTTAAATATCGAAATTTGCTAAAGTCCTAACAAAAAATTGCGACCGCTAGAGCATTAACAGAAAAATATATAATCACATATATGCTTAAAATAAAATTGCAGACCACTCTATTGTATTTGAATTCGATTTTTGCTGTTATTTGTTAACGTTAACTTTATGCTATCCCGTCACCGCATCATCTCATATTATTAATCAGCTTAGCTCATCTCAGCATCAACTCCCACACCAGTCACAACACCAGCCATCGCAGCAACTACAAAACCAACTCCCACACCAGTCACAACACCAGCCATCGCAGCAACTACAAAACCAACCTTCACACCAGTCACAACACCAGCCATCGCAGCAACTACAAAACCAACCTTCACACCAGTCACAACACCAGCCATCGCAGCAACTACAAAACCAACCTTCACACCAGCCATCGCAGCAACTACAAAACCAACCTTCACACCAGTCACAACACCAGCCATCGCAGCAACTACAAAACCAACCTTCACACCAGTCACAACACCAGCCATCGCAGCAACTACAAAACCAACCTTCACACCAGTCACAACACCAGCCATCGCAGCCACGACAACACCAACCTTCACACTCAACACAACACCAGCCATCGCAGTAACTACAAAACCAACCTTCACAACAGTCACAACACCAGCCATCGCAGCAACTACAAAACCAACCTTCACACCAGTCACAACACCAGCCATCGCAGCAACTACAAAACCAACCTTCACACCAGTCACAACACCAGCCATCGCAGCAACTACAAAACCAACAAACACACCAGTCACAACACCAGCCATAGCAGCAACTACAAAACCAACCTTCACACCAGTCACAACACCAGCCATCGCAGCAACTACAAAACCAACCTTCACACCAGTCACAACACCAGCCATCGCAGCAACTACAAAACCAACCTTCACACCAGTCACAACACCAGCCATCGCAGTAACTACAAAACCAACCTTCACACCAGTCACAACACCAGCCATCGCAGTAACTACAAAACCAACCTTCACACCAGTCACAACACCAGCCATCGCAGCAGTCCCTCCAGCAGTCCCGGCAGCCACAACGCCAGGCTTCACAGCAGGCACAACGTCAGGTCCCGCAGCAGCCACAACGCCAGGCTTCGCAGCAGGCGCAACGCCAGGTTCCACACCAGCCACAACGCCAGGCTTCACAGCAGCCTACTCAGTTCTCGAACCATCGCCAACCTCAACAAGACCAACGACAACCAACAACTCACCAGCCAGCAACACCCTCCCACCCTACAGCTAGAGCCACTTACGCATCAGTTACTAATCCCTCCGCATACTTTCCACCTGACTCCTACTCGACTTCCCCTGACCTCTCAACTATCATTTCTTCCCTCCACTCCTTACTAAGTGACCTAAAAAATCTGATCCTTCCCTTAACCGCACTTCTTCATAAACTTAGCGAAACCCCATTATCCCCACCTCAATTATGATTTTTCCAAGATTTAAACCTCTCTCCTTTCTCCTCTGGAACTCCAATGGACTATGCACTCATAAAGACGAACTGACAACACTTCTTCACGACAAAAACATAGACATTGCACTTCTGACTGAAACACATCTTACGAGCAGACACACATTTCACATTGACGGATTCAAAACTTACAGGACTGCTCATCCGGATGGAACAGCTCATGGAGGCACAGCTGTGCTTGTCAGGGCCAATCTCACTCACTATCTGCTTCCTAATCAGTTCCCTTCTAACCCTTTCCAGAGCACTACCATTAGCCTTCAATCTGCATCCCAACTTTCTATCACTGTGTCGGCAGTAGACTGCCCTCCCAACAAATCCGTATCGGCACAATTATTTCAAGACTACTTCAGATACTTGGGTCCTCGATTCATCGCTGGAGGAGACTACAATGCTAAACATTGTCAATGGGGCTGCAGAACATCGAACACACGTGGACATGCTCTTCTCCAAGCCCTCTCGACCTTTTCATCGAACGTCCTTACTCCATCTTCTTGCACCTACTGGCCCACTTCCCGTTCTAAACTCCCTGATACATTAGATTATTTCATTACCTCAGGCCTTTCCCGAATCCCTACATCAGTGTTCACACTAGATGACCTGTCATCCGATCATAGTCCTGTCCTTCTTCTGTTCAACTCAAACTCCCATTTATTCCGATTTCCCGAAAGACCGTCCCTCACACCTGGACCAGTTGATTGGGAATCCTTTCAAACGTACATTGACAAGAATCTTGACTTAAACATCTCTCTAAAAACGGAAACAGAGATAGACGATGCAGTACAATATATAACAGTTACAATTCAAAAATCCCTTTACTACTCGACTCAAACAAAACCACGCTCAAACGCAATACCAAAAGAGACATACCTTCCATCGGATTTACGAACTCTACTCCAAGAAAAAAGACAAGCACGACGAATATGGCAAAACACTAGGTATCCTTCTGACAAGACAAAGCTGAACCAACTAACCAGAAAACTCAAAACAGAACTAACAAAATACTACAATGATTGTTATAACTCACACACCAAGAACCTTAACACTACAGATAACTCCTTATAGACAGCCACCAAACGCCTTCTCTCCTATAAATCCTCCCGTCTTCCCATACGTCGTGAGGACGGCACCTGGGCCAAGTCTGACTACGATGTAGCAACAACGTTTAGTCAACACTTGGCCAAGGTGTTTACTCCTCACGACGATATCCAAGACCTCCACCATTCTTCCTTTGTCGCCAATCAACTGGACATTCCTCTTCCCTTATCGATTCCTCCTCCTGCATTCAATCCCTCTGAAGTTATTAATATCATAAAAAACTCCCTTCCAACAAAGCACCAGGTTATGACCTTATTACCTCTCGCATCCTCAAAAATATCCCGAAAAAAACTGTCCTCTTTCTCACTTATATCTATAATGCTGTCCTCAGAACCGCCTACTTCCCTCTACTCTGGAAATTCTCCGTCATCCATATGATCCCTAAACCTAGAAAACCGTCACAACTCCCTTCTTCCTATCGTCCCATTGCACTCCTTCCCATAATGGGAAAAATCCTTGAAAAACTCATCCTTAAACGTCTATATCCCCTCCTTGACCCCATACTTCCTCCCCATCAATTTGGTTTCCGACAATCCCACTCCACAGTCCAGCAATGCCACAGAATAGTTGATATTATCGCTTCCTCATTCGAAAACAAGAAGTACTGCAGTGGAGTCTTCCTTGATATATCCCAAGCTTTTGATAAGGTGTGGCACAAAGGTTTATTGTACAAACTAAAAAATCACATCAATCATACTACCTCATCCATAAATCGTATCTTGCCGAGAGATATTTCCAAGTTTCATTTAGTTCCTCTAATTAGGATGAGACCTTATTCCCCCAGCTGGCAGGTGTACCACAGGGGGCATCCTAAGTCCTTTCTTATTCCTTACCTATACTGCCGACATCCCATCACATCCCGAAACTCTCCTTCTCACGTATGCAGATGATACTGCAATCTTGGCTTCCAACTCAGACCCAAATATGGCATCCGCAGCTCTACAAGAACACCTAACTCTGCTAGAATCCTGGCTGACACAATGGAGGATCAAGGTCAACAGCAGCAAATCAAGCCATGTAACATTTACCCTCCGACGTTCCATTTACCCTCCAGTTACACTCAATAACACACTAATTCCTTAAAAATCACAAATTAGGTATCTAGGACTACGACTAACTTGGAAACCCCACATCACACTAAAAAGACAAGAAGTGAACCGACGGTACAGACTTCTACTTAGACTGCTTGACAACAGATCTAAACTATCACTACACAACAAACGACTGATTTATACGACAGTACTCCGACCAATATGGACGTACGGACTTGAACTTTGGGGTTCCACCAAACCTTCAAATTCCTACAAAATCCAAACCCTCCAATCCAGAATACTCCGCAAAATTACATTTTTAATTACATCCCCATTTTACGTATCCAATTTAACTCTCCATAATGACCTCAACATTTCTTTTGTCCATACCCTCGCCAAATCTCGATATCAGAAATTCCACTCTCTCCTTCCCGCACATCCTAATCCTTTAGTCGAATCACTTTCATCTACCCATATTCCAGAAAACCCAAGACGGCGTCTGAAGCGTAAGTGGCCAAGAGATCTTCTCGTGTAGTGTTTCAGTTTAAATCCATAAACAACCCATTGTTCCCTCCATTGTGGGTATTGTCAATGGACAACTTCCCACCTCAAGTCAATAGTCAAGTCACTTTTAGCAGATTTCCCTTAAGGGAAATCAGCTATTGAGGTCGTACTCATGACGCGAGTTTTGAAAAATTTCCTCAAATGTCCATCGATCCTACCCAGGAGATGACGAAAATGAGGTCCGTTCAAAATTATATATATATATATATATATATATATATATATATATATATATTTGTCTGTTAACGTTTTAGCGTTTTACGTAAAAAGAGAGATCAAGTTCGTTAATGGCTGAAATCGGACCAGTGGGAGGGGGGGGTTTAGAGGGGGGGATTTTTGAAAATTCAAAATATCTCCGTTATTATGCGTCGGATCGAAAAATTGTATAGAATCAATCTTATTGTAAATTAAATTTACTATAAGTATTGTTATATACATTTATTCTGTATCTTGAATATTAACCGAGATATTTGCATTTGTATTGTGTGTGTGGTCGACGGAACCCCGCCATGTTCCGGACTCTCCGCCGAGAGCTCTGGTGGCCGTTTCCAAAACTATTCGTCCCTCGTGAATAGGTTTAGAGATCCCTTCCTACTACAGCTGTTATTAGGCGGATTTCACTATTGTAAAAATTCACGTGGGAAATCTGCTTAGTTTACGCAGCCTCTGCGTGACGGACTTTTTTTTTCTAACATATCATTTGCTTGTAATATTTAATTATGTTGTTGCAAATAAACGACTAAAAAAACTTGATGCTACTGAGGCTAATGTTGGGTCATGTACAGATAACCACCCATTTCTAGCCAGGATGCAACTATTTTATTCACTGTTTGTCACTAAATAAATTATAATTGCCAATGCCAGAATCGATCCCATCACATGCCCAGGTGTGGCAAGTTTATTAAGACCAACGCCTTAACTCTCATAGATAACGTAATCATCTAATCGAATTAGAACTGAATGTGTGGAATTCAAACTTTCAATATTCGTTTTTCATCAACTTTGCTTAATTCTAATTTGATCAAGTAATTTATAACAAGATGATCCTTTATTCCAAACCCACTCCTTCTTATTCGAAATCAGCCATATGTCGTTAGGTCTGAAGGACGCCTGGATAGCCCCTGGTGATTTAAAAAGTGTGTGATCCTTATAAAACATTTATATCATAGATTTCGGAGGTTCAATTTTTAGATCTGGAAGTGTTTAAGGAGATCTTCCATATTTCCCTTTTCAGCAGATTTCCCTTAGTGGAAATCAGCTATTGAGGTCGTACTCATGACGCGATTTTCGAAAAATTTCTTCAAATGTCCATCGATCCTACCCAGGAGATGACGATAATGAGGTCCGTTCAAAATTATATATATATATATATATAATATATATATATATATATATATATATATATATATATATATTTGTCCGTTAACGCTCTAGCGGTCGCAATTTTTGTTTGATCGTTACGAAACTCGATATTTAACCGTTTTATGTAAAAAGACAGATCAAGTTCGTTAATAGTTAAAATCGGACTAGAGGGAGGGGGGGGGGTTTGAGGGGGGATTTTCGAAAATTCAAAATATCTCCGTTATTATGCAGTGGATCGAAAAATTGTTTAGAATCAATCTTATTGCAAATTAAATTTACTATAAATATTGTAATATATATTTATTCTCTATCTTGAATATTAACGGAGATATTTGCATTTTTATGAAGTCTGTGGTCGGGTATATGTAGGTCGGATGAGATTGGCCATTTCCGTCGGCTAAGGTGGGAGGGTTCTTCTAACCTTACCTGTCGTTCCTAACCTTACCTTACCTTTGTTACTTTGTGAGATTTATGCAAATACTTTCTGTTCATCCGCCCCCCCCCTTCTTTAGTTCTTGGACTACTAAAATTTGAGTTATTAAAATATAAATTATTATTCCAATTCAGAAGCTGTTTCAGTTGGGTATTTATTTTAATTAACTGGAAGATTTCTGATTATCTAATCACGGTGGTGTTGTGTTACCAGTATGCAGATATCTCTATTGTAAAACTTCACATGGGAAATCTGCTTAGTGACGGACTTTCATTATCTGATGCATGAATTTAATTTTTAAGATAAATTGAACTTTATTTAATGCCAAAGAAGAAAAGTCTGATAGCGAGTGCATAATTTAGTAATTATTATTTATTAATGTCCACTATTTGCTACTATGGCTAATTGGGACGGGGTACCTACAGGTTGCCACCCTTTTCTAGCCAGGGTGGGACTAAGGATTTTATTTAATGAATTCGTCACTAAATAGATTCCTATTAGGCAAGAATCAAACTCGCCACTCTTAAGTTTGCCATGTGAGATTAACGCTCTAACCTGAGACACATAATTTAGTAAATAATAGGTTCTGAATTAAAGTTCTATTACTTTCGGTATTTATTTTTCCATTTATAGTTCTCTACTAAATCAATTCTCTTCTGCAATAATCAAGATTTTACCTGGTTCGTTCGACGTTTTTTTTCATCCATAGCTGTATGGTCAGATGATTCTTGATTATAACTCCATTGACGCCTATAGATGAAAGTGGTAGTAGGTAGCAGAAGTTTCTTGCTTGTTTCTTCCAAGGTTAGAGAGTCTTTCGTCATCCATATTTTGTGACTCGAACTTTGGTTGAGGGTTCTATTTTTGGGTTCAGATGCTATAAGATCATCTGAGGAATTCATCTAATGCATTAGTAAACAGTTCTGAGTTTTTACTCAATTTTCGCTTTTAGCATTTTTTCCTTATCTCAATTTTGAAAAATTAATTATTTATTCCCAAGTGTCTAAATAAAATCCTTAGTTCCGCGCTGGAAGCATAATGCAGACGTCAACATGTAAAATATTATTAATAAATATTAGGGAACCGACCCTAGACAGTTTTCAGACCAACGCTTTACCTCATATAACTAGCCTCTACTCCATGTCTCATTATATCTCAGCTGAAAAAATATAAAATAAAATCCTAAAAATTCTCTAACTTAATGAGTTATCAAAATGCTGGGTGATGTTTGTTGTTTCCTGCATATTATTATCTCTAATTTAAATCGTAACAAATTCTAATCTTGCTGGATCCCTGTCGAGGACGACATATTTTGTTTTTGTGTCCCCTCTTTAATTTTAAGTTTATAGTAAATAATGCTCTTCTATATTATAAACCTAGCATTAAGTAATGTAACCAGATTTAGTACGGGTAGCTGCCACGCGAGGGCAGCACCAGACAGAGGCTACCCGGGCGAGAGAGAGAGGGAGCGTGAGGGAGAGAGAGAGACAGAGATAGAGCCAGGGGCCAGGCTAATCCCCGAAACATTCTTATCGCCGAGTTCTCAAGCTCTTCCCAGGCTGCAGGGATTAGGCAGTTCTGCCTAGACCTTCACCAAGGCTACATCTACTGAGACAGTTCTCATCGGCCCAGCTGCTATCTCACCTCTCTTCGGCTCAGCTGCCGCTCCTCTCGTACAGCTACAGCCATCGCTGCCGGACATCCCGACCAGGACAACGCCTCAAACGGACACCACGTGTTCCCCGGCCATCATTTTCTCGCTCTCTCTCTCTCTCTCTGTCTTCAGATAAGATATTATTATTATTATTATGTTAAGAGCTCATTAGTTGGCCAATTAGTTTGTAATATAATATTAAGTTTTATCATCATTAATTTCAAAGGGTTTAATTTTTTGTTATGTTATTTTGTCTAACTCACATGAGAAGAGGATTATTATTTTAATCATTAAATTATTAATGCCCTACATTTTATTCATTTTTTTTATGATCTAACCCTCCTTCTCTGCTGCGACCAGCTATTTTATTTCTAGACGTGCCTGGTACTCAACCTCTCTATTGCGAGAGACAGGCCGGCCGTCATCATTGGTCCTCCGAGCGTGGATTGCAGCAGTTAAGGACTACAACATTATTATTGATTTTTTTTGAGCCTTTATTTATGTATTATTTTTATGTTTGTGTATTCCATAATATATTCCACAGGTTCGCCTCACATGACGCCCACTGGGTTTAAGCATTAATTTATTTGATATTTTATTTCATTTTTCTCGTTTTAACATATCTTATAACATGGATAAACTGGATTCAGAAACTGTGGCCCAAATTAACGTCCTGAAGTCAAAACTTCGTGATACCACAGCAGAAATAAAAGGGATACTGGACCAAGGCCGACTAATAGCCAAAGATGCCACTCAACTTTTCTTATTTAAGGGTATGTTCCGCGAGCTAAAGCCATGCTTTGACTGCTTCAAAGATACATGGCAGAAGCTGCTGGAAGCCCACTCGGCAGCAAACATCTCTGCCTCATTTCCAAGCGAGAATGAGGAGAAATTGCACACAGCGGCGAAGCGGTATTATTACGAGGCCTGTGCAATTTATGAGTCGCACATGAACCCAACTCCTGTTTCTGCTCCCTTAACCCATAATTCAGAGGCTAACGCGAGTGCGTTAGCGGGTAGATCTCTAAATGAGTCCCGATCTGTCCGAGCGCGCCTCCCACAGATCAACCTCCCTGATTTCTCAGGAAACCAGGGCGAATGGCCACTCTTCCGGGACACATTTGTCTCCCTGATACATGACGAGCCTAGCTTGTCCAACATTGAAAAATTTCATTTTTTAGTTTCATGTTTGAGAGGCCCCGCTCTTTCTCTGATCCGAAGTGTTCCTCTGATGGACTCCAATTACGAACAGGCTTGGAAAATCTTGAAGGAGAATTACGATGACAAGAGACGCCTCGCCGGAAACTATTTGAAGACTATTTTAAATTATGTTCCGTTCAGGAGCAGGCCAACTGCCAACAGCCTTAAGCATTTCATTACAGTCGTTCTGGAGAGCGTCTCCGCTTTTAAGCAGCTAGGAATCAAAGACGCGGATGACTTTATCTTATCCTATCTGGTACTTAGAAGCCTGGATCCAGCAACGCGGAAGGATTTTGAAAGGGAAGTAGCTCACCTTGAGTTTCCTCCATTCGAGCGGTTAGTGACCTTCATAAAGGCGGAGTGGAAAACTTTGGACTTGACGACCGACGATTACAAGAATCCTCCGGTCCCGCAGTCTTCTCTAAATCATTCCAAGGATTCCACGATCGCTAATCGTAGGTTCAAACAAGGTTCAAAGAAGCTCGATACTTCGCTTTTCGTAGATGAAGAAGACGGGAATTCTGGCAATCGCTCATCTTCAAAGAAACAGACGACTAAAGGCTCATGGTTCCTTCGGCTCAGCTGTCCGGTTTGCAAGGCTCAGCACACCCTTTACCAGTGCTCTACGTTCCGCAGTTCTTCCCCAGGGGAAAGAAGAACGTTGTTGAAGTCATGGTCTGGCTGCCTAAACTGTTTATCACAAAAACATAAAATTAATGCCTGCCCATCGGAGAGGAGATGTCAGAATTGTGGAGAGAAACATCATTCCTGGCTCCATATCCCCACTACTGGCAATGCTTCACCTACGGAAGGATCTAAAGGTCAGGTAGCTTCATTAGGAGGCACGTCCCGCTCCGGAGAGGTCATTTTGGGTACTGCCGTGGCTAGGATAATGGACGCACAAGGGCGTTTCCAAACCGTAAGATTAGTCACTGATGCCGGAAGCCAACATTCCTTCATTACTAAGAGATGCGCCTCCCGGCTTGGCCTCAAAATTCAAGCTTCTGCCCCGATTGTCGCCGGAATAGGACGAGTGCAATTGCCCAAGGCACATGGGACACTCTCATGTACTCTCCGGCCGCGCTGTAGCACCGAAGAGTTTTGCACTGAAGCCATTGTAGTGTCTGACATTACTGGGCATCTCCCACATTCAAGGCTTCCTTACGAGATGCATCAACACCTAGGCGATTTCGAATTGGCAGATCCAACATATTGGAAACCACAAGAGGTAGATTTGCTCCTAGGTGCTGAAATTTATTTCGATTTGATCACGGGGGCACCCATAAGCATCAACGAACATCTTCCCAAGCTCGTCCCATCGAAATTTGGACACATCGTTGTGGGAAGATGTAGCACTCTGCCCTACAAGGGTGATCATCAGGTATCACTATTTGTAAAAACCCAGCCAGAAATTTCCGATGTGATGCAAAGGTTTTGGGAACTCGAGGAAATTCCCAAGAAGAGGATTCTTTCTGAGGAGGAAGCTGCATGTGAGGAGCATTTTCTGTCCACTCACTATCGCCTTCCTAGTGGACGTTATGTAGTGGCTTTGCCATTCAAATCCAGCATCAGCCAGTTGGAAAATCCACGGGCACAAGCTTTCAGCCGCTTCTTCAACCTGGAACAAAAGCTTTCTCGTCGTCCTGGTTTCAAAGACGAATATGTCAAATTCATGGATGAATACTTGGAGTTTGGGTCATATGCAAGAGGCGCAGACGGCCACAAAGTATTTGATTCCGCATCACGCTGTCTCAAGGGTCGAAAATGACAAGACGAAAATACGGGTGGTCTTTGATGCTTCTTGCCAGGGTCAGAATGGCTCTCTCAATGATCATCTCATGGTGGGTCCTAAGTTGCAAAGGGACATATCGGACATCGTGATTGGGTTCCGAGTTTACCCTGTAGTGCTCGTTGCCGACATCGTCAAGATGTATAGGCAGATTTTGGTTCGACCCGAAGACAGGCCCTACCAACACATTCTGTGGCGATCAGATCCCCAGGAAGAGCTGGCTACCATGGAGCTCAACACCGTCACATACGGGGAGAATTCATCAGCGTTTTTAGCAATCAGGACGTTGCATCAGTTAGTCGAAGACGAGGGACATCGTTACCCTCTCGCTGCTAAGGTGGTAAAGCGCTGTAGCTATATGGACGACTTCGTAACTGGCGCCAATTCTATTGAAGAAGCTGTGCAGCTCCAGGATGAGTTAGTGAGCTTTCTACGGTTAGGAGGTTTCGAGCTAGGGAAATGGAAGAGCAACAGTTCAAGACTTCTTCCGGAGACTTCAGGAGAATCCGTACTTTCGCTATCTGGAAACGACGACGGAGGGTGCAAGATCCTCGGTCTAAAATGGTTCGCCACTTCAGACGTCTTTACCTTCGACGTGGACAAGCCAACAACTCCACTTACGAAGAGGGGCATTCTCTCCACCATAGCCCGCATTTATGACTCTCTTGGGTTTTTTAGCGCCAGTGGTATTCAAGGCTAAGACACTGCTGCAGGATGTCTGGCACGCTAAATGCGATTGGGATGAGCAGATTCCCTCGCATCTTGGATCCACCTGGTCATCTTTTGCCGCCGAATTACCCAGTCTCGCTAACGTGAAGATTCCACGACACATTCGCCTACCTGCCTCCTCAGCATCAATCGATTTGATCGGTTTCTCGGACGCCTCCCAGAGAGGATATGCTGCAGTACTCTTCAGGAGAGTCTCTGTAGAAGATGCGTCGCAAACGTATCTGCTTAAAGCGAAAAGTAAACTCGCTCCCATGAAACTGACGTCCATCCCAAGGTTGGAGTTATGTGGGGCTCTTCTTCTTGCCCAGCTGCTAGCGTCCGCCGAATTAAAGAAATTTGCTGCATGGTATAAGTCAGAGCCAGTTCAACAATGTGTCCATGATTTCTCTGCCCAGAGAGAAACTCGATGGCATTTTAACCCTCCTCATTCACCGCATTTCGGAGGAATCTGGGAGGCCGAAATAAAGAGTGCGAAGAACCTGCTAAGTAAGAACCTTGCAAACACCCCACTTACTTATGAGGAGTTAGCTACGCTCTTTTTGAAAGAATAGAAGCAGTTATGAATTCCACGACCTCTATGTCCCATGGACGAGAACCGGCAACCATGGAGTGTTTGACTCCTGGACACTTCTTCTTAGGGGCGCGCGCATTAACGGCCCTGTCAGAAACTTCTCTAGCCGGCTTGAATGAGGGCCGACTCCGACGCTGGCAGCTCGTACAACAGAGGGTCCAGCATTTCTGGTCGCAATGGAAAACTAGGTACCTGCACAATCTGCAACAGCGGCAAAAATGGACAACTCCGCGTCCCAACCTGGAGGTCGGCGACCTGGTGATCTTAAAGGACTCAATTACGCCTCCCACTAGGTGGCCATTGGCTCGGGTGATTGCCACGCATCCAGGAACGGATGGCATTGTACGGGTCGTCACCATCCGGACTCCTACCGGAACTTACAAAAGGCCAGTGGTAAAGGTCGTCCCACTGCTTTTGCCCAACGATTAATAGATTAAATAAAGTTTTTCTTTGCATAAAAACTTTGGTGGGCGGCATGTCGAGGACGACATATTTTGTTTTTGTGTCCCCTCTTTAATTTTAAGTTTATAGTAAATAATGCTCTTCTATATTATAAACCTAGCATTAAGTAATGTAACCAGATTTAGTACGGGTAGCTGCCACGCGAGGGCAGCACCAGACAGAGGCTACCCGGGCGAGAGAGAGAGGGAGCGTGAGGGAGAGAGAGAGACAGAGATAGAGCCAGGCGCCAGGCTAATCCCCAAAACATTCTTATCGCCGAGTTCTCAAGCTCTTCCCAGGCTGCAGGGATTAAGCAGTTCTGCCTAGACCTTCACCAAGGCTACATCTACTGAGACAGTTCTCATCGGCCCAGCTGCTTTCTCACCTCTCTTCGGCTCAGCTGCCGCTCCTCTCGTACAGCTACAGCCATCGCTGCCGGACATCCCGACCAGGACAACGCCTCAAACGGACACCACGTGTTCCCCGGCCATCATTTTCTCGCTCTCTCTCTCTCTCTCTCTCTGTCTTCAGATAAGATATTATTATTATTATTATGTTAAGAGCTCATTAGTTGGCCAATTAGTTTGTAATATAATATTAAGTTTTATCATCATTAATTTCAAAGGGTTTAATTTTTTGTTATGTTATTTTGTCTAACTCACATGAGAAGAGGATTATTATTTTAATCATTAAATTATTAATGCCCTACATTTTATTCATTTTTTTTATGATCTAACCCTCCTTCTCTGCTGCGACCAGCTATTTTATTTCTAGACGTGCCTGGTACTCAACCTCTCTATTGCGAGAGACAGGCCGGCCGTCATCAATCCCAATAGAGTTCATTTGAGCAAAAATGTATTAGGAAAATAAATAATAATAGTAATAACAAACTCTGGATTTGTGCTGGCTGGTGGAGGTCCATCGTCAACGGAAGGATCAAAAAGGTCAAACACCTCCACTCTTAATATTAAGAGTGAATCTTATAGTATTAAGAGTGGAGGTGTTTGACCTTTTTGATCCTTCCGTTGAGTAATAACAAACATTGCGTTTTATACGGACATTTTTGGTGTTTGTAGACGTACAACGTACAAATGCTGATTTTGTCTTTGCTATTAAAGATATGAACATCTATATATTCATGTAAATAGATTCATACCTACACGAATATTAATTGAGAATTTTGAAATACATGAAATACCAATAGACGGCTAGTAGAAAATTCGGGAGTGGACAGGAAATAGTGAAAGATAACAAAATACTTTTAAACTGTTTTTCCGATCGCAACTACTTTCACATACATCTTACAATTAGTGTTGGAATGTTTGTTTCATAAGATTTTAGGGTGAAAAAATACTACGTTTTCATCTTCCGGTAATATCTATAACTCTCGTTATTGGTAAGTACCTGAATTTTGTGAGCAAATTGTGTTTACGTAAGTTGTAAATATTTTTATATCCTCATTTATATCGTTATTTCTATTTATAATTTAACCTACATCTCAATTTTGATTTATTTACCATCTGACAATTCTTACATCTATTCTTGATAATCTTATGCTATTTACAATCGTAGGAACATTTTTTTTATTTAAATATATATTTTTCTTTTTTTCACTTTTTTTTGTGTTGGAATATGAGTCTTCGTATGGACCCTCGAATAAAAGTGGACGTTATTAAAAAAAATAATTTTAATTTTCAAATACAATTTAACCTTTTTAAAATGTTATTTATTAGAGATAATATATTTCATAAAACAAATCACAAGTCATATTTATAGCCAAAGATAAAAATGTATGCTAATGCTGTGGATAAAGTTTATAAAAATATTTCAGCAAGCAAAAATATATAGCATTAAGCCCTGAAGGAAACAACTTTGCAAATATATGGATCCTATCTTTTTAAACGAACGGCAGGACTTATGAAAAATTAAGATATTTTTTCTTCAATAAATAATAAATACTCTGCTCTTAAATATAAATTAGGTCGGTATTCGATATCAAAATACCGAGTAAATCACGTTGAGAAGCCTTGTAAATCCATCGTCGTAAGAGTAGGCCAGCTGTATTAAAATCAAAGAGTAATTAATTAACATCGTGAGACTTTCTTCCAGAAAATAAACTGAGGAATTGGGTTTCTTAACTCGTTCATCATCTTTTGGCTGGTCCGCCTACGGGCCAATACCATGAGTCTGAAGATCATTTTCCATTAAGTTGACATCTCAAATTAAGAGTTTCAAAGTAACTTTTACCTGCGATCTCTGACTGCACGTGTATCTGGAGTACATTTTCGCCACTAGGAATATGTAATAGATTTATTAAAAATAAATAAAAAATACTTTCAAGCCAACAGAAAATTGGAAAATTATTAATAAAGCATAAGGGGCTGCGTAAACTAAGCGGATTTTCCAAGTGAAGTTTTATAATAGATAAATCTACATCCTGGCAATACTTAATGCCACCGAGAATCGGTAAGAAAAACAATTACTGAAATGTATCGGGTTATAATATATTTTATTGAAAATTATTTATCATATTTAGTGCTGCAATTTATAATGAACCAGAATAATTGTAATCTCAATCACTCAATATTAGTGACGGAATTCATTAAATAAAATCCTTAGGCCCACCCTGGCTAGAAAAGGGTGGTAACCTGTAGATGGCCCGTCCAAATTAGTCTTAAGCGGTAAATCTGCTTAGTTTACGCAGTCTCTGCGTGACGGACATTTTTGTCATATACTAAGTAGGATCGAAGGATATTTGACAGCATTTTTAGAAAATAGTGCCATGAGTACGACCTCAATAGCTGACTTGCCTTAAAAGTGTTATGTAATTATTGAAAATAATAACTTATGTGAGAAATAATTGAAAATAATGAATGAATGTATACTTTTGGATTTAATGTACAAATGCCGACAATTTTTCCTTATTGTTTTGAATTAATATCTTACAATATGCATTTCAAATTCCATACACTCTGTATGTATCAGTCTCATTTAATTGGTTAATTCATTACTTTTTGGGTATTTGTTTTCTGTCACTTATTGTAAAAATTATTTTTATGACAAGGCATGCGTCTGTGTAAGAATTTCCTTTGGGTACTTGAACCACTATTATATATATATATTTTTTTTTGTATAATCATGGTTTTAGGGATCTTTGTTGTATTCTTATGTATTTATTAGACATTTAGATAGATAAATTAAAAATGTTTTGTATTTCTTTTGTTATAATCTTTGATAAATTGTGTATATAACTCAAATAAAACACCAACATTTGGGAACTTGATTCTCGTACGCTTAATAGAATAGAATATTTCCGTGAAGGCTGTTGTGTACGGGAAACCATGTTAGAGGAAAGGGATTATCAATAGAATTAATTAACGTTTTCTATTATAATATAATTGTAAATGATGAACAGCTTTATTACAAACTCTGACGCATGTTTATAACTATTTTTAAAAATTATGTAATCTTTTAAAACTAAATCAGTATTTCATGCAGATATGTCTACTTTTCTATATTGGTGCAATACATAATGTTCCAGTATTCGAAGAAAGAGTATTTACACATGAGATAAATTAATACATAGAATATATATATTTTTTTATTTACACTTTCTATTACTGTACAATTATCCATCTTACATCTTCTGTGGAGCTCTTTGACTAGTATCATTTTACTTTCACGTCCGAATTTTCGTTCTTGGCACCTGGTTCCATTTTAGTATCATTTCTTAAACTCATGAAGGGACTTAAAATTGAATCTTATTGTATGTACCAGTGAATCGAAAATTAGTTCTACATCTTATTTATTTATATACAGATCTATAGAATATATACATAGATATAGTCTACTTTAGGTACTTGAGGAAGATCTTATAAATTAATCAATATATATTCTATTTTACACATAAATACTCTTAAAAGTAAGATAGACAGAATTAAATTTCTACTTTTTCTTCTGGGATTTGCATTCCTCCTGAGCACCTCATTGTTTATGTAACGCATATACTTTAATTTGTTTTAAATGTAATTAGTAACATAGCCTTTGATAGGGACCTCAAATAAATAAATATAATTATTATAAAGAATTCTAATGTAAATAGATTTCTACAGGTTTGAAATTTATTTTATTTCAATTCACAAATATATGCATAACATTTTTTTAGAAATATATTCACTCAAACGAAGGGATGTGAGTTATGTTGGGCTTTATTATAGTTTAAATTTCTCTTTCGCATTCTTTGATCAAAATTGCGTTTCACTGGCTGTTGATTTTTCAAATAAATAGCAAATCAATGTTTATATTATTAAAATTATTGTAAATTTTAAAACCGTCCACGCTTACCTTTACGACTTACTGTGCATTTGTATATAATGTGAGTGACATATACATGTGAGATGAAAGAGAAAATAAAAATGAAAAAGAAGTCTTCCTGTTACAGCTTCACATAAACATTAAAGACTCTATGTAAGGATTGTATGCCCTGAGCATCACTGGAAATTATGACTATGCCGTTGATTTGCCCTCGTTCCAGTGTAATATCGATTGCTGTCACTCAGGAAGGAAGGATATGAGAGCAACAAAAATCGTATTGACGAGGAGTATTAGTAAAATAAACATGATCAAGTTTAGCAATTAGATAATGCAAGGGAAATTTTTTTTTTTTTACTGGAGGGAGGCACTATAATCAACTTTAAGAAATCTATTTCGTTTATATAAATACTCATGCTTAAGTAAAGATAATTATGTCTTGTGTCATAACTGTATTATGAAAATAAAATTACATTAATGAAGTAACTATGACTATTATTTAATACTGCATTTGTAAGTACTTCCTTACTCCGTTGCAGAGAATTTTTTCCTTGAGTGGGAACGCGCAAATTCTTATTCTCCATAATCTGATGACTGGATGAGTACCCCTTAAATCGCTTATCAATAAAATGCCAATGTAATAAAGTTGGCTAAACTGAAGCTGAGTCGAATATTTTTAATTTTCTTGGTAAACTTTTATGATATTAGAGAATTTATAAAAATGTGGGTAATTTATAAAAATACACGAACCCTTAAAGGACAACTCTAAAAGCAAGGAGAGGAAGGACGAATATTAATGATCATCTTCTAATTTCAATACGCAACTCATCAAGCACATCTTTTCATTGCTTGAATTAAAGGAACATACTTTTAATAAATGATAATTTTTAAAATAATTTTTATAAGAGTGAATTATTGATGGAATTTGCCGGACTCAATAATTATTTAACGATGGTGTAGTGGTTTCTTTCTTCTTCATAATTAAATGAGTAGTTTTATGTAGGAGAATCTTAGTATAATCCGTAAATTTAAATAGAGATAGATTATAAATTAGCTTCTTAGTATATTACTCATTGAAAAAAGAAATGCTAATTATTTTTAACAACGTAGCCGAAGAGTCATGCACTCAAACAGAATGATCGTTTAAATTATTATAGAAAAAAAATGGGATACTTAGGAGGTAATGTAAAGGGAATTATTGGACTAATTAATCGTTCATACACACACATCAATTATCAAAATCAGCTGGTTATAGTTTAAAACTGGACTTCATTCGATATAAAATGTTAAAATCTTTTTTATTTTTGTATTGGAAAATCCTCAATGAAATCAAAATATTTTTTTCCTTATTAGTATTAATAATTAATTTTATTAATTATTGAAACGACTAATAATTTAATTAAATAAGAGAATAAACCCTTATTGACTAGTTTTAACGTTTGAAAAACACTTAAAATAAGTTTTTATACCTTGGAGTAGAGCTTATTTCAGTTATCCAGAATTTCAGGAATCAAGATAATTTCCAGATGGAATATAGAAGGTATAAAAAAAAAATACTTTGATCGTTTTGTATGTGAGGAATTTCCCACACAACAGTAAATTATTCCATAACATCATAGTGCGTTATAGATTATTTCCATAAGCAAAATATCTCTGCTCGTGAGAGTTGTTTCGATTTCAGAAATTCCTATAATAATAATAATACTTTTTCTATTCTTTGTAAAAAATATTTAACATCAAAACGGATTGCATAGGTTTTTTTTTTATTTAATTTTATGAATGCATTATTTAATTTTCAGATTAAAAATTTTAAATTTTATTAGGTATAGAGGTAAGTTGTATAAAGTTTATTCATTATTTATTTCAATATTTGGGGATTTGCAATGCTATTCATTATATTTCGTTTAATAAACTTTATATAAATATTATATTTATATCAAATGATATCATTTTGAAGCTTAGATTAATTTTAAGAATGCGATGTTTTTAACATTTTTTTTGTTTATATTTCAATTATTGATCGTGTGAATATCCGAAAAATAAGTACATAAACCGAAAAACTAAGGAAATCGTTCATACGTTAAAAAATAGGAAAAAGTTAAAAGACGGCAATCAGCACCGTGTAGATTTAATTTAAGTTTATTTTATTTATGTATTCTTATAGTAATCGCATTTCGTGACAGGGGCGACGCAATAGAAATTTTTATTTTATTATTTACTCAAGTATGCCAATTTTTGCAAATATTTTTAGTATTGTCTTACATTATAATTTTTTTGAAAATGTTACGTTTCAACATTATTTCAAAATGTTACGCGATCTACATACTGGCTACGGTCATGTAATAATTCAGACAAAGTGTATGGTAGGTCTATATGAGTCCTTAGACAACAGTCAGTTAGAATATGTTATATAGTAAGTCTACAGTTACAGTATTGGCAGTAGGGTTCGTCTTCTTCAGTCAGTGTGAGTCAGTCATGAAGGGCCGATTCTTAATCTCGTTAAAACTACTTCTTCTCTTCTAAATTGCCTTTTTTAGGAAGGCCATCCACGAAGTATATGTTTCAGCACTCGAAGTTTGTTGTCAGTTGGATGTGAACTATATATGTTTTTTAATGAATGTAAAGAGCTAAGAGAGTCAGTGCAAATTATGATGTCCGTAGTTTCAGGTATGTAGTCTATCGCAAGCTTCAGGTATATATACTCAGGCTGTATATATACTAAGTGCCCCCAGTGACAATATTTTTAAAACGGTGATATTATTATAATACTCTTGTTGGAGGGTATTATAGGTTTAGTGCGAGGTGTTGTAGTGTTTTCTTAATGAAATACTGTTATTGTGGTAAGAATTTTAGAGTTAACATGATTCTTCTCCTCCACACCGGCCATTCCATACTTAATCTTTGGAAGCAGTTCGGCTACACATTCCCACTACTGATGGTCTAGTTTGGTAACACTATGGTGGCTTGAGGAAGGCAGCCGATGAGCTATTGAAATTTTGCACCGTCAGTGCTGCGAGGAGACCGCTGGAGGAAATAGCCGGTGTGGAGGAGAACATCCTGCCCAACGAGGTACTCTACGAAACTTGTTGTTAACATTGTGTAATTTAAAATATATTGTGTTGTTAAACTAATTTGCATTGGATCAACACAACTCCTGGATATTGATGATGAAGGCAGTGGTTTTTAGGGATTAGCAGATAGGAAGCCATCTTAATTCCTGTTAGTCTTTTAGTGAGTGACTGTCGTAGTAGACGAAACTTTACGTGTTGTATAATGTTTAATTGGGCGTGAATTACTCCTGATGAGCCCCAAGATGGTCTACAGAATTTACAGTGGAATATAAGGAATCATTATCATTTAAAAAAAAAAAGTATTGTTCTTAAACTTTAGTTTTACCAGACAGTCTAATAAAAATCACGCATTACAAATTTTTTTTATCCAGATAACCTTATTCTACAAGCTTTGGTTAAGAATAACTGCTTGAGAATGATTCAATTGCAATCAATGGTTAATCAAGAGCTACACAATTGAACTTGTGAGTCACTTTGAGTCTATTGAGTTCCCTAAATTGATAGTCACACCTACACTCGACTGGTTTGGAATGTGCCTATATCGATCTTGGCTTTGGACTGCTTCCCCAGCCCCAAAGCAATCTGTGGGATACCCTTCTGTCTATTCACAGCCACTATCAGGGGGAAGGGAATGGTATAGCTAGCACTCTATGAGATTAGGGAATCTTACTAGCACACTCAACAAGTTTATATATCCTCTTTACTACAACACTCCAATTTCACGCTGATAGTCCTAATATTGCTAAATGCTAGGATAGGTTTATTCTCGTTCTTGAGGACAGAGTACAATGTAATCATTGGTTTCATTATTCCAAACCCGGGAAGTTTCGGTTTAGAGCCCTCGAGCGAAGTAGCCATAGTACCCGTAAATGGGAGAATCTACGATTAATGTAGCAGCACGGAGGAAAAAACAACCAATAGGAAGATATGTTTGAAGGTAAATAATTGCGGTAATCAGAAATTCATTAGGAGAATTCTAGAAAAAATAAAGATAAGTTTCGAAGATATTTTTACTGTTTATTTAAACCATATTTTCTCTGCCTTTACTGCTTTTACATAGAGGTACCACGCTGAACACTTGAACAGCGAGGTTCTAATTCTGAGAGCAGAAAATATTATACAGCTGGTTGGTTAGACTTCTGCAGGTTATTATAGTTGCATCATAAATATGCTTTAAGACACGTTAAAAAATAAGACTTCAAATTTACCTAAATACTTTGCTGGATCGTTTTTTGGCTTAGCAATTCTACTTCCCTTAGAAATTTCGGAAGTACATGCATAAGGATTATTTTTAGATTTATAGTAACTATGATAATTGGATAATTTTTTATTACTGATGAAGGAAGAAGAAAAGAAGCTAAACTCGTCGATCCTAATTGTATAATCTCTACAAAGGAACTGGCCACTCTACAAGTACTTTTTGGCTGTCAAAATAGTAATCTCAGTAATGGCGTCAGTTAGTCTGTCTATGAGTAATTCTGCGATTTCCCTAATATTATATACATAAGGATAGTTTTATGCACTCTGGGCGACTCAGTGAAAAATATGACATTGTAAAGAAGAAATAGTCCGTTAATTCCCAAAAATAGATTAGCCCTTAAATATAAAAAAAAAATGTGAAGGAAATACACTTTCATTTTACTAGGCCCTGTATAAGGCGTCTGAACATGACAGTGATGATTTATCATCCCTGAATTCATCAATACTATGTATTATTAAATGATGTACTAAAAAATCAATAATCTTTATAATCGCCTTTGAAGACAAAAAAATTATTCGTGAAGTTATAAATCGTAATTTAGTTTAAAATCTCTAGTCATTTCGTCTCTAATGTCCGTAATGGCTGTACGCCAATTTTGCATTCATTTTAGACTTAAGATATGGACGGCCTAAAATGGAATATTGTCTTCCCTATACCTGTATTACTGAAATGTCTATAAAAACCTCATGGTTATTCTAGGCCATTATTATTGATTCATCTACTTCACTAGGGTATTTTTTTTTATTTATTTATTTTTGAATATGTGCAATGAATACATTAATTTGATAGTAAATTCTTCAAAGTTTTCTACCTAAATAGTTTTTATTTTAAGCTAACTTGCTGGTTAATTGAATTTAACTTCAGGTCACATGACTTCTACACAGTTTTAGAAATAAAAATCACTCGACAAATGTAATTTACTATTCAAAATCACAGACCTTGAAGGTCTTGAGAATTATTCTCATCAAAATCATCGTGGTTCTTGACGAAGGCTACTCCAGGTAAAATTGACTTCTTTCTAAAAGTCCTTATAACTCTTCGCAACTCCCTCTTCCTCCCTCAGTTGCTTTTCCTACTGTAAATTAAACATTTTGGCAGCCTCCATGATTCCATTTGTTCAATATGCCATAGGCACCGCAGATCTTCCTACATAATGGCACAAATAATGTCAGATTCACCATAAGAATATTGTTAAATGTGCATCTCATCTAAGATTTCTCATGGACTTCAACAGCTTCTAACAATGCGTTACAGTCTTACTGAGATCAGCAAAGCGATTTAGTTTGCTCCCTCACTGTTCCCGTTTTCAATTCATACACTAGCCTGAATCTATTCACAAGTCTTCTTATTGGCAATCCAGCTTTTTTGGAGCCGCACGTCAAGTAAATGATATTTCGACAAGGAAGCTAGGGGACCTTTCTCCGCTGGTCTGTTTGTGAATTTGTTTAATAATCGTAGCTAATAAATAAAACCTGTTAGAATTTATTTTCTTCACAAGAACAAACGACATGATGACCAATAAATTTATGTAATTTTCTATTTGATTACACCCCATATTCCTTGTGTTGTTATTGACTGGTTCTTGTTATTTAGCTTTCATTCATAGTATTGCGAATATTTGACTTCCACTGGGCAAATAGTAAACCACCTTTTAACAAACCGTTCAACATTAACTGTTTTCTCTAACATTTTTCTTATGTCCTATAAAAGAAACATTTTCTATGTATAATTATTAATGCAGATAGATGAAGAAGAGTTATTGTAAATGTTTTACAAACATAGCTACTGTTTTATCATTTAACATCATACATCCAATGACTGTTGTACTATAGTAATAAATAATCTTAAAATATTGTTTTACAGTCAAAAGATTTTTACTTTAGAATAAACCGCCTTTTCATCTTGGACTAATACTAGTAATCACAGGCAATACTTTAATGCTAATATTTACATTAAACTTTGGAAAAATATAATCTATTTACTCTCTTAATACCTAAACACTCCTTTAATACTTATTCTTTTCCATTACTCATAGGAATCTGACTTAAAATACAATATTAAATCAATATGAAAACAAAAATAAATAAAATTAGTATAAAGGAAATTTCTGGTGTTATTTTTGTTTTAGTCTTTCAACAGGAAGTAAAAAAGTTGCTCTTCAACTCTGAACAAACAAAGTTTTGCACTTGAAACTTGACAAGAGCCTCCTCACACCGCAGTAAACGAGGTGAACTCGGAGCCCCTCCTCCGTGACTGGCTCCGATATGTGGCCTGTAAAAAAAAAGTTATTCGCATGAATTATTCAACCGGTGGGGTTAACTTGAATTTTTATTGCAGGCCTGATATATATATATATATATTTAGAAAAATCCTTAAATATGGTGGCTTTAGTACCAGTTATCTTTTATCACACAACTCACTCTCTCTCTTCTCTCTCTCTCTCTCTCTCTCTCTCTCTCTCTCTCTCTCTCTCTCTCTCTCACACACACACACACACACACACATACACACAAATACGCACTCACGCGTGCGTGCTCGCACACACACACACACACACACACACACACACACACACACACACACAAAACACACTGACTTACGCCGTTAAATGAATAGAGAAAAACAATCCCAACTATTGAGAAAATAAAGGTGAAGATAATTGCGAATAATAGAAGGAACAACGATTTATTTACAAATATATTTTAACGTATGATCATAATGTGCAGAGTATGTGCTAGAACTAAAGAGTTATTTTTCATCATCATTCATCAAGCATGTTGGTTATCGAGTGGCGTTGGGAGTCGATTTGAGTATATATATATATATATATATATATATATATATATATATATATATATATATATATATATCAGTTCAAAATATAATAAAATAACAAAGGGGCATTGTGTCGTATATGTGAACAAAAAGGAAACACTTCAATTGGTAACCTTCTCTTGAGGAAATTGCTCTTGCAACTGCAACACGCATAACATCAACACATCCACAAATTTTATTGTTCTTAACACCCTCACTCAATAAAATTTTTAAATGCAATTAACTTCATAAAAAATATACAATAACAAACATAATACAGTAAACCAAAAATACACCAATACCTTCAAAATTATCCAAACATTACAATAACAATTATTCAATGACAAAGTTGATATAGGTTTTTTAAGAGCAACTGCAATTTGCTCCTTTGAGACGTTTGAGTCAGACTATTAACAACGCTTTTATAAAAATAAAAAAATTAAAAAAAAAAACCCTTCCGGTCCACAGGCCTAAAGATGAAAGCATTTGAAATATTTCTTGAAAAATCTGCTTTCTTTACGTTATTTATGCACAAAGAATTTTTTTAAAGCAATGTGAGTACAGATGGAATTATTTGGTAAGCTTAAGAATATGTCTTAGGTACCTTACAAAGAAATGGGCCTTTTACTTACTGGAGAATTGAAGTAAAGATACGCTGGCCTACAATGGGAATATTTTGGTTCTTTCTAGTCTGGTTTGTGAATATATATTAGCCAAGAGGGTGGCTAAGGCAGTACTGTGGAAGTAAGAGGATTCAGGGATGTCCTTAACGTGAAAGGTAGTGGGTATATGTGACTGAGAGGCTATTTCTTAAGAGAGAGGGACTGAGGCAGAAAGAGGTGGGGGAGAGAGAGAAAATAGAGAGAGAGAGCAAGAGAGAGAGAGAAAGAGAGAGAGATTCCTTTTGCAGTCCGCTTTTTAGCTTAGCACCAAATTATTCAAGCCTAACTTGATTGTGAGGGTTTCCAAGGTATACACGTTAGTAAGGCAGGCTGTTTTATTTATTTATCTGTTGCTGGGGACAGACGGAAGGGACAAAAAAATTGCCGTATATCAGCAGTGCATTGCCAGAAACATGAAATTATTAGGCTCATGAGGTCACGATGACGCTTTCCCAGCCGAATTGTATTGACGTAACTGGCGAAGAATACCTACTTCATTATTCAAGTAGTCACTCAATTGCCTCACGAAGTCGAGTGGGCATCGATCGAACTGTTTAAACTAAAGTCCCGCCAGTCAACTAGAGGCAACTTATTCCATGTCCTTCTCGGTTAACGGGGGTTGTATGTCGTGTCATGTCATTCTATTTATAGCTCTCATCATGAATCCTTCAAGTTTCACTCTGGTCGAGGTTGAAGATCTCTAAGCCCTATAATGCTAACCGAATCAAAAACCTTAAGCTAAATAAAATCTAATGTGCCAGCTCCCCTGGTTGCACTATCCAAAACACACCCCTCCTTCTCGCAAAAGAGGGGTAATATTTATTACTAACATAGAGAATAGTTATTCACAAATTAATAACATTTTTTTTAAGCTATAAAACTTATATTTTTAAAGAGCAATAGTTCACCTCACAACAACAACCGTGGATAGTTTACAAAAACGTCTCGAAAATAGCATCATGAGGGGAACCTCAATAACTGATTTTCCAATAATGTTGCTTAGGTTTTATTATTATTATTTATTAACGTCCACTTTTTTCAACTTAGGCTAATCGGGATGGGTTATCTACAGGTTACCGCCCTTTTCTAGCCAGGGTGGGATTTTAGGATGTTATTTAATGAATTTCGTCACTAATAATAATTTCCTTTGCCCAGGCGAGAATCGAACTCGCCACTCTATGTTTACCATGTGAGATAAAGGTCAACGCTTTAACTCGCATGGCTAACCTGAGCCCCGCCTAGCTTTTAGTAAACCTTTACGAATAGTGCTGAAATTCAAATTTATTTTTGCAGTAGTCTTTTGACAAGCCATAATACGCAAATTTAATTTCTAAAGTATTGTGCATGAGTGAAATTCTGAAAATTCGCAATGAATAAAGTTAATTCAGCAAGTGCTGAGCAGCTGCAGTGTACAAATGTTTAATTCATGATTCCTGGGGTTTTGTTCGTATAGACATACACAAAAGTCGGCCAAAGTTAGTTTGGTGAGATGGGGAGGATCTGTGAGGTTTGGTGTTTGTATTGTTCCAATCCGGGACTCTGCTTGTATTTCCAGTTGACAAGGCTTTATTACCAGATGGTCTAGCAAAACCAAAGATTAATAATATACCGAACATTCTGCATAATTTGTGGAAAACAGTTGGAAGCTTAGCCTTGCATAGATATGTTTATATGTAAAATAATCAGTAAATAAAATTAGAATGTTTTAATGGACTAGAGGTTATGAAGTAACAATTAATGCAGATACTGAGACCTCATACTTTTGAACATGGAAAGTAGTTAAATTATGTTCAAATCTGGTATGGTATTTGTTGATTTTCTCAAAGAAAGATAACTCATCGAGAGCAATAAACGTTCTCTTTTATTTTGCGATTGATTTTTTATAACGACGCTAAATTCAAATTTCAACCATATATATTGATGAGTCAACAAGATTTCAGGTGACGCTAACATTAATGGGAATTCAGATAGCAACATCACTTTTGGAAATCCCACCATGACACTGAGAAAAATTGGAGGGTGAACGTGGGAATGGTGTCTTTACAGCCAGTTCATAATCTACTAGATGATCAAATTACAAAAGTTTAGAATTAAAACATTGTGAAATACATTTTTTTTCTTATTGGACAAAAATAACTCTTGTATTTTTTAATGCAATTAATGTCCATTTTAGCAGATTTCCCTTAAGGGAAATCAGCTATTGAGGTCGTACTCATGACGCGAGTTTCGAAAAATTTCTTCAAATGTCCATCGATCCTACCCAGGAGATGACGAAAATGAGGTCCGTTCAAAATTATATATATATATGTGTTAACACTCTAGCGGTCACAATTTTTGTTTGAGCGTTAAGAAACTCGGAATTTAATCGTTTTATGTAAAAAGAAAGATCGTGTTCGTTAATGGCTGAAATCGGACCAGTGGGAGGGTGGGGTTAGAGGGTGAATTTGTGAAAATTCGAAATATCTCCGTTATTATGCGTCGAATCGAAAACTTGTATAGAATCAGTCTTATTGAAAATTCAATTTACTATAAATATTGTTCTATACATTTATTCTGTATCTTGAATATTAACCGAGATATTTGCATTTTTATTGTGTGTGTAGTCGCCAGGATGTTCGGGACTATCCGCTGAAAGCTAGTGCGGCCGTTTTCGTAACTGTTCGTCCCTCGTGAATAAGTTTAGAGATCCCTTACTACTACACTTGTTATTGGGTAGATTTCTCTATTGTAAAACTTCACGTGGGAAATCTGCTTAGTTTACGCAGCCCCTGCGTGACGGACTTTTTGTGTAAATAAGGTTAATTCGAAAGGGATTATGTACGGGTTATCACCCCATTCGTGTCATTGTAGAAGTAGATATTCTAGTGATTCCGTCACTAGATATAAATTCCCTAGCCACCATAAGAATGAAATCAGCAACTCAAAATAATCCTTCAGGTTATAGTTAACCAGAAGCTCTCAACCCTCCCCCAAAAAATAGTTTATAACGCAGAAAGGGCCCCATTGCTGTCTAATTTACCTTTATTGTTTTTTACTGGCGTGTTGCCGTAAATGTATTCTGAATTGAAGAGACAGTTAATAAGATGTGATGTCACCAATGTTTTAATATGAAAGGCGGGAAAACGCTTTGCTTGTGATAAAACGTCTATAGTAGTGACACAATGGCCACCCTTTGAGCTTTAAACCAACGTTGTTGTTGTAAAGGTTTATTTAATTTTCCTTTTGTAGGGGTTCAAAGAGAACTTCGGTTGACATTTACAAGAGCGCTTTTAGAATTTTAGAATAGAATATCCCTGTGAAATTTGCGATTTTTAACCACAAACCTTATTTCATGTTTGGCAATGCTCTGTAGATTTTTGGAGATGCACTGTATGCAATGTAGATGCACGATTGTATGATTGGTCTAAGCTGCTGTTTAAAATCATTCTTAATTTTAACTCTCAATACTATTATTTGAAAGATAGTAAAATTTCACTTGACGACAAAAAGCCTAGTGAGTGTTAGGAACCAAATATATGATATAACTTGTAACTAAATAGCTCATTTCTAAAACATCCTTTATCTGAAAGTGGTAAACTAAACTAAAAGAGCTTTTTTTTTTTTTTTTTAAAATCGTCTGTATTCTAAAGGATCTTTCAAACTTTTAAAGTTGTAATCTCCATTTTTTGAGTATATTTCTTTATCATGATGAATATTTTGTTCAAGGCACAAATGTAATGTCTATGTTTCAATCTAAAAAAAAAATATTTGAACCTTTTTAGATTTTATAAAGTATTACTCTTAATGAAAGACCCCACAGTTTTTGTGTTTTAATATATTGACATTATTTAAGCAATGGAATAAAGACGTACTGAGTAATCCCACCATGACACTGGGTCTATGGCCCAGATGGCCTAAGAGGAAAACAACTTTTGAATAAAAAAGGCTATGAGATTCTCGGTACATATGTGATGTTTACCTGATGCTAGTTGATGTATATCTTGGTGCTGTCCCCAGTCCTGAGAGAAGTAGTTCTGGTGTGAGAAATGGATGGTTGTCTCTTGTGTGCCTTCCTCTTGCAGCACAGGGCTTTGCTGAAACTGTCCCTGAAGCTTTTTGACATGAAACCGTAAACTATCGGGTTCACACAGCTGAAACAAAATTTCAATACTTATATTACAGTTTCATAGAAGCATCGTATGTGCAGTATTACCTGTTGATTCGTTCAACATATAGTAACAAAATTATATGTCATATCCATTGTAATAAAATATTAATAATTCGAACGAGACTTCTTCTTGACTCTAAAATGTACCCGAATAAACTGAAGACCCACTCGCGTAGGAAAGCAACACCCATGAGAGCCAGATCCCCTATCTGCAATATTCCTTCCCTTTTATGGTCCATTTCAATGTTTTATTTAGGTATGCCGAGTTTCTACCATCTCCCACATCGATTTCATCATAATTTTCTAGGTTGACATTCCCAGAATACCCTCTGCTATAGCGTAGTCTTACCTTAGGACTTATATCTCCATATCTTCTATACTTTCATCTATTTTTACACGTAGACTTCCTCAGTCCGTGTTATAATTATCTGAACATTTCATGCTGCCAAAGTATTTTCTACTACCGTTTTATAAGTGGTGCTGTTACCTTCTTCAAGATCAGAACTGAGAAACCCTATAAAATAGTAACTGAATGTCGCAGCTGATATTCTCTGAAGAAGCAATGACTGGCAAAACATTGGTAAAAAATATGCATGACACAGTCAAACTATAGGAGTTTGATAAACACACACATATATATATATATATATATATAAAATTGTAACCTCTGTCTGTACATTGATTTTTTTCGCGAATTTTCACGATAACTTTTCGTTTCACATGTCATAGACACCATAACTGCATTTTGTTTCTTTGATGTCTGTTTGTTACCTTTTCACGCATAAACGGCTGAACCGAATTTTATGAAACTTGGTATGTATATTACTACTAACCCAACTTAGACTTTAGGCTATATTAAAATTCTCTGAGACGAACAGGAGTGGGGGTTATAAGGGAGGCCTTAAATTCAAAATAGCGATATTTCGTTTCCTATTGCTTTCTCAGCAAATATGCCCATAACAAAAGTTGTTTATTTTGTAATTTAGAGTAACTTTTGTTATATGCACTTTTGCCGAATACGGAAGTATAAATGAGTTATACGCTAAAAACTATAGCGGGAGTCCACAATTTTATTTGGCACAGAAGACTCAACCGAACTAAACCAAACTCGCTATGTTAATTAATACTAACGATTTCCTTATAATAAGCCATACTAACATTTCTAGGGACGGGCAGGAGTGGGGGTTATAAGGGAGGCCTGAAATTAAAAATAGCGATATTTCGTTTCCTATTGCTTTTTCAGCAAATAGCAAAAGATTTTGTTATTTAGAGTAACTTTTGTTATATGCACTTTTGCCGATATACGAAGTATAAATGAGTTATACGCTAAAAACTAAAGCGGGAGTCCACAATTTTATTTGGCACTAAAGACTCAACCGAACTAAACCAAACTCGCTATGTTAATTTACTACGATTTCCTTATAATAAGTAACATTTCTAGGGACGGCATTATAAGGGAGGCCTGAAATTAAAAATAGCGATATTTCGTTTCCTATTGCTTTTTCGCAAATATGATAACGTAACTTTTGTTATATGCACTTTTGCCGAATACGGAAGTATAAATGAGTTATACGCTATAAACTAAAGCGGGAGTCCACAATTTTATTTGGCACTAAAGACTCAACCGAACTAAACCAAACTCGCTATGTTAATTAATACTAACGATTTCCTTATAATAAGCCATACTAACATTTCTAGGGACGGGCAGGAGTGGGGGTTATAAGGGAGGACTGAAATTAAAAATAGCGATATTTCGTTTCCTATTGCTTTTTCAGCAAATATGCACATGACAAAAGTTGTTTATTTTGTAATTTAGAGTAACTTTTGTTCTATGCACTTTTGCCGCATACGGAAGTATAAATGAGTTATACGCTAAAAACTATAGCGGGAGTCCACAATTTTATTTGGCACAAAAGACTCAACCGAACTAAACCAAACTCGCTATGTTAATTAATACTAACGATTTCCTTATAATAAGCCATACTAACATTTCTAGGGACGGGCAGGAGTGGGGGTTATAAGGGAGGCCTGAAATTAAAAATAGCGATATTTCGTTTCCTATTGCTTTTTCAGCAAATATGCACATAACAAAAGTTGTTTATTTTGTTATTTAGAGTAACTTTTGTTATATGCACTTTTGCCGTATACGGAAGCATAAATGAGTTATACGCTAAAAACTAAAGCGGGAGTCCACAATTTTATTTCGCACTAAAGACTCAACCGAATTACACCAAACTCGGTATGTGAATTAGTATTAACGCCTTCATTATAATAAGCCATACTAACATTACTAGGGACGGGCAGGAGTGGGGGTTATAAGGGAGCCCTGAAATTAAAAATAGCGATATTTCGTTTCCTATACCTTTTTCGGCAAATATGCACATAGCAAAAGTTGTTTTTTTTGTAATGTGGAGTAACTTTTGTTATATGCACTTTTGCCGTATACGGAAGTATAAATGAGTTATACGCTAAAAACTAAAGCGGGAGTCCACAATTTTATTTGGCACAAAAGACTCAACCGAACTAAATACAAAACTCGGTATGTGAATTAGTATTAACGCCTTCATTACAATAAGCTATACTAACATTAATAGGGACGGGCAGGAGTGGGGGTTATAAGGGAGCCCTGAAATTAAAAATAGCGATATTTCGTTTCCTATACCTTTTTCGGCAAATATGCACATAACAAAAGTTGTTTATTTTGTAATGTGGAGTAACTTTTGTTATATGCACTTTTGCCGTATACGGAAGTATAAATGAGTTATACGCTAAAAACTAAAGCGGGAGTCCACAATTTTATTTGGCACTAAAGACTCATCCGAATTACACCAAACTCGGTATGTGAATTAGTATTAACGCCTTCATTATAATATGCTATACTAACATTACTAGGGACGGGCAGGAGTGGGGGTTATAAGGGAGGCCTGAAATTAATAATATTGATATTTCGTTTCCTATTGCATTTTCGGCAAAAGTTGTTTATTTTGTTATTTAGAGAAACTTTTTTTTATATACACTATCATCGTATACCGAAGTATAAAGGCGTTATACGCTAAAAATTATAGCGGGAGACAACAATTTTATTTGGCACAAAAGACTCAACCGAACTAAATAAAACACTCAGTATGTGTTTTAGCACTAACGCCTTCCTTATAATAAGCCATACTAACATTTCTAGGGACGGGCAGGAGTGGGGGTTATAAGGGAGGCCTGAAATTAATAATAATGATTTCCTATTGGGGTTTCGGCAAATATGCACATAACAAAAGTTGTTTATTTTGTTATTTAGAGAAATTTGCTCAACACTTCTTTTCAATATGAACTACCAGGTACCTCACCTGAAAAAATTAATTCAAATGTATGTCAATATTTTCTCCTTAATAATTCAAATCTATGCATAATGCACAGGAGACGGGAAATATGACAATATGCAGGACAGTGAAGTCTTACATAAAAAAATAATTTTATTATTAACAAATGCCAACAACGGGTATTAACCCTAAACACTGGAACGGGTAAATGTCAAAATATTGTGCAAAGTAAAGCCTTGCCAAAAATATACCATCACCATTCTGCCTCAAATGAATTCCCGAGCGAAGCCGGGTATCTGAGCTAGTATATATATATATATATATATATGTGTGTGTGTGTGTGTGTGTGTGTGTGTGTGTTTGCTAACTCACTAGCTTTTACAGATTTTGTTGATCGTTACCTAACTCGACATTTAGTCGATTCAAATAAGCCGAAATGAGAGCAGGAGAAAGAGGGTTAAACCGTGTAATAGCCAACCTTGTTGGTAATGTCATAATCTATACTTTCCTTTTCCAAATAAATTACTGACAGACTTTATTGTATTTTTTTCGTTTTTTGTCTCCAGTAACCTCCTCCCTCTTACTTATGCTGATTTTCACTGTAACCTATTATGTTGTTGAACTCCATAACTTTCAAGTCTTGTTTTCATTGGATTCAAACTGAGTGAGAAATAGAGAATAGAATATGTGAGGTCAGCTGTGTGTCTCTCCCAAATGGGATATGAACTTAGTTTATACAACCTCTTCACAGAGGTATTTTGCAGTAATAATGGATTCAATGCTGTTTAATGAAAACCATTACTTTTCTTTTTGTTTTCTTTTTACTCAGTTTTGTTCTAGCTCTGTGAAATATTATTGGGATAGAACTAATTCGAATGGGAGTTTGTCCTTTGATTATTGGACTTACTTCTTATTTTTTCTAATGTACAGTGAAACGTTTCACACAATACGTAGTTAAGCATTTATGTTTTCATATATGATGACTGATGTTTTCTGAAATGTTCTTTAGCTGGTTTAATCTTAGGCTTTAGGCTCGCTCTCCTAAATTTAACAATACACTTCCTGGAATTTGTTGGGAGCAGGGATTTCCCTGAAAAGGGAGGGGGGTTGTTGGACTAATTTCCTACTGGAATCCAATAACCACCCCATAAATTCTAATGCCCTAAATATCTATAACCAGATGGTACTTATATCTATCTACCTTGTAATACCTCAAGAAACTTCATTTCTACATTCCGATTAAAATTCTATCTTGGATTGTTTATCGTAAATTCCTCTAAATATAATTCAATAGCCACTGCTGGTTCGTGGGATTTGGGTATCGTTTTCCGCGTATTATTTCCAAAGAAAGCTCACAATTAAATTTGTTCAACGGTGTGTTAATAAATCCATGATTTCTCTTAGAAAAAAGAATGACCCGTGGATTTTATTTGTTCATGTGCATTTGGAGAAGTCATCGAACATTGGACTCGTTAATAATTCTCTAGAAAGGTATAAGAGTGCATACATAACTACCCCCATTCAATTAAAATACATAATTTTAATAATACCTATTTTTGAATACCCTAATACATTAATTGAAACTCAGTTAGTCCACTGTATCATTATATTTAGCGTTACTCACTATTCCATCTTGGATATTTTCATGAATTATTGCGTATGATATTGATATAATATGATTTATACTTCTCTGCCCGGATCATATTGGAAGTGCATTTTTCTTTTCCAATATATTTGTAAAACGTGGTAAATATTTCATAAAGGAAGGTCTAAAATGATATAAGAGGGTCATTCCATCTCAAATCATCCAGGCCATGTCACCCATGGTTTCAGATTTCAATGAAAAATTTTTTAACAACACTTTTTACCTTCCTTATGAAGAATATAAAATTTTACTTTGATATCTCCAGTAGTTTTTGTGAAAAAAAATGCTGAAATATTGAGAAAGTTTGTGTAACTGACATTTTTAAGGTTGCTTATTTGAACACATTGTATTAGAAAAAAAATCATAACTTTAGTGATTTTCAACATATCAAGATAAAATTTTCACTAAAGTGTTCACAAAAGCATGGAGATACAGGAAAAAAATAAATTGATGATCATATTAAAATATAAGCCCCCCCAAAATATCACTAACTGCATCCTTATTAAATTTTTTTTTTAAGAAACCCCAATTTTTCAAATATCCTTTTGCACATGAGTCAGAATACTTAAGCAAGGAAACTTTTTTTTTAATTATGCGTTAATGTGCAAACTAAAAGACTATGAAAGAAAAACAATGGCTTTTTGAGTGCTTATGCATTTTTTTGGAGATAAACCAAAATAATTTGGAATTTTCTCAAAAAATTCTATTCTATGAACAAAAATGAAAAATAATGACAAAAAAAATTAAGTAATGGTTAGTTTAGGTGTATGACCTTTTAAAAAGACTGTAATATTTATTTATAGAATTGATAAATAGGGAAGAATGCACATATAAGATTGAAAAAATTAAATCTCTATTAAACGATCCTACCTAATAGTTGATGAAATGAGGTAATACAAGTTTTTAGTTATACATAAATGCACACACCCACACGTGATGAAACATTTTATTTAGGCATTATAATTTATTATTTCCTGGTGCTATCTTTCTGATCCTCTGTGATTAAGTTGTGTTATTTAGCATCCTTCATAAACAATTTATAATGTGGGCCCACACAGTAAGTATAACCGTTACAGGCAAGCTATAAAAGGGCCCTACGACACATATACAATATATTATGCAGACCCCTCAAAATACTCTAGAGAGCACTTCTCTTGTCGTATATAAAATTAATTGCGTGATTACAATGTATATGTTTCTTAAAAGTATGATATAATGCTGTAAAGCATTAAATAAAATTTAGTCAGCATGTCTTCATGAGAAGGGATTTGACTTAAAAAACAGAATAAACACAAAAACTCCTCTTCTTTAAAAAAAATAAAATATTTTCTTTTAATCATGACGTAAACAACAAATATATCATTAGAAATTTGATTAGGCGTAAATGGTTAACTCTTTTGGCAAAAAATTTATGAAAAAACGTTGATATAAGTGATTTCTCTCTAGTGATATTAATCTTTGCAATGAGGCCACTCGACGCCAAGTGAGGAATAGAAAAACCATTTTTTTTTTTTTTTGTAAACTTCTATTTCACAGAAGTATGCCAGGCGTAAGAAATTAATTTAACCAATAACTGTTTTACTTACATTACTGATCCCATTGGAGGGGCATTTATGAAAAATAACCCAAAATAAACTTAGTTTCTACTTTTTATTTATTACAATATACCTGTTCGCGGAAGATTGAACTCCGCGAAGAGTAAAGCAGGCACGCGACTTCGAGGACATCCACCGCCACTCATCCTTGCCCTGGACTGGGGACCTCACTGCCAGCTCATCCAGCCACGAGGGGGACCGACAGGAAAGGACAAGAAGACGAAAACAAGATGGGGGCCTTGTGCGGCAAGTAATGGAGAGCTCTCATCATCGAGGTAAAAACCCCCCTCAAAATGCACGATTAGGCGAAAAAGAGCCCGTCGGGCGATGACGCAGGGAAGAACTAAGGACAATAAATAAAGTGAGTACTCACATTTATATCAAAATTCGTCACACATCGAAGGCAACTGGCATAAACCCAATAATGGGCATCACCACAGCAACCAGCTCCAACCTGGAGAAACTCACCAATTGGAACATTATTAGATTTTAAAAGATCAACAATTTCATTTTATTATTTTTTCTCATTATTATTGATATCACTTCATTATATCCATCCATGCTTTATAATTTACACCACCCTCCCTTTTACTATACAGTCCACTCTCCCAAATTCACAAATGGGGCGAAGGGGCATCTCCCTATACATACTTTTATGGGAAGCCTCTACGATCCCGAAATAATACCGCATCTACTATTGTCATTAACGGTAGATGGATCTATATTCTTCTTCCTTAACGAACAAGTTTCAGTTAAAAATGCAAAAAAGCCTTTTTATGTCTTCTTCATCGTCTCTAAGGAGTTATCTTGAGTTAGGTTTAAGATTCAAAGATCTTCTTGGAAGATCGTATTTTTTACAATTAAGTAGAAGATGTGAGACAGTAAGATGTACATTACAACAATCTCAGGTTGATGGGAATAAGCCTTTCAATAAATAACTATGTGTTAATTTTGTGTGTCCAATTCGGATACGGGCAAGAACAACTTCCTCTTTTTGGGATTTTTCTACTTGCAGTATTCCAACGCTCAGTTATTTCTTTTAGTTTCTAGTTTTGTATCAAGATGAAATATCATATAGGAACTATGCAGAGTTCTGTAAGAGTATATTAGTTATTATTTCATTGCCCTTGGATGTTAGTTATGATAATAGTAGTTACTAGTGATACCAGTGGTCGAAGAAAGAGTGACTCTAGAGATACTACATTCATTAAAAATGCTGGGAGCATTTCTTTAATCTAGAAACGTAAAACGGAAATAATGTAAAATGAAAAGGATGATGAATAAAAGAAGTTTTGTAAAGCGGTCTTTGTTATTTGGGATATGAATGTTGGTAACTGCTAGAAATACTTTGATAAGGACTGATCTTGTTACCGTAATATCATGAACTTCAATAACATTTAACTTGCTTATTTTTTAGAATAATAGTCTATTTAGCGTATGTGTGTGTGTGTGTGTGTGTGTTGTGTGTTTGTGTCCGTGCAAATGTGTGTGTGGTTGTTTGATGGGTGCATACAAGAGACCGGGGTTGTAGAGTTGTGTGTTTAGGGCTCCTAATTCTCTCTGGAGTAGGCTTTTCGCTAATCCTGTAGGTGTTTGCCCTTATCGGCGGTGTACTTAGCAACCCTCAGTCTGTAGTGTCAAACGATTGTGTCACTGCCTTTTCTTTAATTTGCCCAGAGTTCCTTTAGAACCTTTTTTAACATCTCACTCTGCTTCTAAGGCTGGGAGTATTCAATTCAATTGAATTTTTTAACTAATAATTACAAGCAGAATGGTTTTTTAGTTTGCATTAGGTCATTGTAATGTCATGTTCACAGATAGCATTGCCAATCTAGTGAATTCAGCTGACAAAGCTACAGGCGAAGTATAAGGCAGACTGGTTTCAAAGTATTGTAAATTCTAGTAAACGCTTCTACATAAATACAGGAAATGATTATTTCGAGTTTAGTGACAAAACAGCTGTAAGAAGCAATAGTAGAGAAACTTTACTAATAGACTCCACTATTAGCTAAAAATCCAATGACCGTTTTACAAGAATGGAAAAAAAGAAGAAAACAAAAAGAAATTTTCATATGAAAAATGCAGTCCACGCTATTATGAAGAGTATCGAGTATGCTTAGTTCTAGGGTCGGGTCAGGAGGTACAATTCCAAAAAAGTCTTTGAAATTCTTAAAAAGGACTTCACCGAGCCTAAAATATAACTTTTGAGTGGGTAAATTGTCAATTCTTTTCGAATAATTTAGAATCACGTCTCTGAACAAATTTTAGCATACATTTTATTTTGACAATGGTATTTAGCGAGCGTTGTTGAGTTCCTCCTTTGTTGGTCTGCTTAAACATTTTTGAAAGTTCCGCATTTTGTTTTTTCAATATAAATATTCTCTATATTTACTTTTAAATATTTGTTGACGTATTTATTTCTAACTATTGCTCATAGATAAAATTCATTTAGTGTGCTCTGTTTTCAGCTACTGAAGATCAGTGTTTTTAAGAAAGTATTTTATTTTTTTACTGGTTGTTCATTCCTCAATTTTATGAAGTGGCAGGTGCCGTTCTTCGTTTTTATTACCAGTCTATTTATTTAAAGTGAGTTTGGTTTTTATAGTAATAAGCTCGAATTTTTATACTAAAAAAAACCATTAAAACTAGTGGAGGGCAACCAAAGTGTTCACCCTTCTCTAGCCAGGGTGGAACTAAGTACGTCACATTGTTCCAAAAGGATGGCCAAAGTTGGAGAACACGAAAGATGAGGAGTGAGGGCAAAGATGAAGAACATCAGCAGCTGTTTCAAGCATCTATAACTCCCCAAACGGAAGTTGTGCCAACATTTTACAACGAAAAACAGTCATTTTATAGTCAATTTGGAGCTGATTAACTCTTAGATATTTTTTTATATTGTCCAAGCATTTTCTCTATGAAATTATCGAAAATAAATACTTTATGAGGTACATGTTACAGTTTTGATGGAAAAATTTGGCAAATTTTACTTTTTATATTATATCGGAATGTTGATTAACAATTATATAAACTTCAATCAATATCTGCTTCACGACAGTTGGCAACAGTTCAAAAGTTTAATCTGTTTTTGAAAAGAGTTTCTTCCGAGCCTAGAAGTTTTGATGCCCCTGCAATGCGGGACTACAGGGACCATGACATCGGTTTGTTTACTCTTGTGTTCTGAATAGGACCAATATTTAATAAATTGGCTCACGAGTTCTATAGTTCTAAAACTTACCTTTTCCACAAAAGTTGAGAATTAGATTAAAAACTTTATATCATTCTACATGCTGAGACACCAAGAAGGTTCCAAACAAATTCCAAAATCGTCAAAAATCATTCTTTATTCTAATTTTTATTTTCTGCTGGTGTTGAGGGTGATGAATGAGGCTATTCAGAACACAGTGTGGCTCCTCAAAATTTATTTTTAAAACCTCTTAGGGTTTTCAGGAATTCATATTTCAATCACCAGCGTCAGAGCATATGATGTGCCTATAGAGATGCTACTGGGGTGAACTCAGTTTCTAGGTGCATCAGCAGTGTTCAGCCCAGTTGCAGGTCCTACGGCCTGATGCTCTGATGATGTGATGTAAATTCCTGAAAGCCCTAAGCGTTTTAAAAGTCGTGAGGAACTGTGTCCTGAACAACCTGATTCCTAATTCTTTTCACACTCCTGTTAGGAGCATTTTATTTTCTCTTCCATATTTATACTTGAATCATAGAAAAATACTCATTTTGTAACGCCATTTTTTTAATCAGCCGCCATTCATGTGAGGCATATGTGATGGCACAAAACACATCACAGCAGGCCTCAAGAAGGCAGGTTCATAAGAGATAATATGACGGAAAGACTTCATGTGGTCCTTTAAGTCTAAAGACTGTCATAAATTAGTTTGACGATGTAGGACAAGGAGAAGATAAATGGCGACCATCACGCTTCTTTTCCACAAGGGTTAATGGCACACAGATGACGATATATGTCTTCCACACTAGAACAGATCACGTCACATGCATATGTTATTCTATTTTTAATATTAAAGAGCTTTATCGTTAGTATCAAATTATGTTTATGTTTATGACGTTACATTAAAGAAATATTTCATTAAAGATACAAAACGCTTTCAAATAGTTCTATTTTCTTAGGGGAGCGGGCATTTACGTCTAACCGAAAGACATCCCGATTTCGTTTCTCAAAAACCCATCATAATTTAGAGTCATTCCCAATGATTCACAATTGCTAATTAAAGCAGCTTTACAAGATTAATAATTATATATTACTAGCGTACCCGACAGTCGTTGTTCTGCATGATATTTCAAGCGATTAGGGTATTAAATTTAATAACATTATGTTTAAAACAAAAACTACTTTTAATAACACGCAAACAACGTTTGTTTTGTGCACGTTTGCCTAAAAATAAGCAGAAAATGAAATGAATGAATTCTTTATTCAGGCCTCCCTTATAACCCCCACTCCCGTTCGAACCTAAAACAATTAATATAGCTTATAATAATGGAAGAATTAATGCTAATTTACACATAGATTTTGTTAAGTCAATCATTAGTGCCCAATAAAATTGTTGGCTCCCACTTTAATTTTTTAGTATATATCTTGTTTATACTTTGTTATACAACAAAAGTGAATATAACAAAAGTTACTCTTAATAACAGAATAAACAACTTTTATCCTGTGCATATCTGCCGATAAACCAGTAGGAAACGAAATATAGCTATTTTTCATTTTAGGCATCCCTTACAACCCCCACTCCTGCTCCATCTGCCGGTCTGATTTGTGAATCAAAACCATCCAGGGCGTCACTCAAACGTCTACAAAAAAATTCATTCAAATTGGTCCAGCCGTTTAGGGGGAGTTCAGTGACATACACACGTACAGTAGAATTGTATATAGAAAGATGAAAAAAAAAAAAAATTTGGAGAAGCTTCAAATCATATGCACGTATAATATTCAAGCAGTTCTCAGTCTTGCACCTACCAATTTCTGACGGCTACATATATCAGACTGGCCTTAGATAAGCCGAAGTATTGACATGGAGGAGTGATGAATAGAGGGGAAGGGGTGTTCTAACTTTTATCAAGTAAATTTTGTCACTGATATATAGGATATTGAATGGCTATATTGAGTGTTCCAATGTCCAGATAAAACACGCGATACAATTTATAAATTATTTTTCAATTCCCACCAATACACGCAAATTAATGAACGCCTCTCAGTGAACTAATCAAATACACTCTAATGCGACCACCCGTTGCTCTGATTAAATCATGGAAATTAATTAAGCATGTGCTATATTTTATAAATCGAACTCCAACTAATCCAAGGCGCTTTATTTCAAACAACAGTTTATACCAAATAAACGAAACAGATAATATGCATTTTAAACGCCTATATATATATATATAATTTAAAACGTGATTCATTGTACTAAACCCTACGACCGTCCTAGATAAGCTGAATATTGTTATTCTTAACTATCATCTTCCCTCATCCATTCTATGCAATCACAGTAGTTGTTTATTTAGAATTTGCAGAAATTCTGCGGGTAGAGGGAGTAATCTGTCACTTCAGGAACATCCAGTGAACAATGTTCAGTAAGAACTTGACAAAATATTTCAAGCAACGGATGTCGTATTTATATTATTTTGAAGTGGATTCTTAGGGAAATAATAGATCATTCATTTTTTTTTTTAAATTTATTTATGGACATCACATCATAGGTGATTTGCCCTTTCAACAGTCAAAAATTGTACATAGTGAAATAACAAAACGAAAATAGATAAGAGACAACAATAACAAATACCAAAATGAATAATAATGAAAGTGAAATAGCTAAACATATTATAAGTGATCATAAAAAAAAAAAAGTTGGTGATGAGCATAGTTGGTGTATGATCAATAGGGAATGAATGGCTGAAAATGGTACTTTAGCTAGTGATTTTCGTAATTTTTTCCTATAAACGGACATAATATAATTGTAATCTTGCTGCACACCACAGACTTATTTTTTATGTTAAATTTTGTCGTATATTTGAGTATTGTGTATGTATGAGAATATGTTGTTAATGTATGGGTTGTCTTCCGCCAAAAGTTCATGTAAGTCGTAGGGTAAGTCCTGATGCTGTCGTTTTCGGCATTCTGTCAGTATATGTCTTATCGTTCAGAGAACTACTTGCACAACTTGAGCAACATTCTCGTATTGTCCAGAGAATGTTGCTCAGTTGAGCAAGTAGGTCTGTCAGTCTTTGTCATTATGTATGAGTATGTTAATTAGGTGTGGTCGATTATTAGTCTCGAGAGAACTACTTCTCTCATAGAGTTTCTCAAACTCGATGACCACATGCAAATAGTGGTCTTAATAGTTCGTAGTATGTTGTAGTACTTGTGTTACTCCAGTCGGTTTGTAATGTATCTAAGATGAGGTGCTTTGTTGGTCATGAAATGTATTCATGTATATTTTTCATTGATATAAAAAAATACACTAATGTGTTGAGGGTTATTGAGTAAAAAAATGTTTTCAGGATATTTTCAGCATTTTGATTACAAAATTAAAACTAATTATCAGTTATTAGGTTTTATGTACGTCGCTATCCAGAAAAGTTGAACAAACCATGCCATGTAACTATATTGACGCTTGTCAACAATATCATGACAGTTAGTTGGCGCAGTGACACCACGAAATATCGTGTACACAAGGAAAATAGAAATGATATTTGGCTTGCCTGAGGGTAATTCTAAGTCCTGCCTGAGGGTTTGGTCCGGTTTGTAATGGAAATTGTGTGGAAGGGGGGATGGGATCTTAACAAATCCATCCAGGATTGCTCTAATGAAAATAGTGAGTGTGTATGTATACATATATGTCCTCGTTTATTAACTCTATTAGTGTTTTCTAATAAAAAAAATAAGATATCCATCTGGCGGTATCTGAAGATTTAACGTGATTCTGAATCGCCCTATGATGATGAGCATAGGCAGTCGAAAAGATAACAGTCACACCTTCTCGTCATTGACTCCATTAGTAAGATTCTAACATTCCCTATAATTTTCTTCCTCTAATTCTATACGTAAAATCAATTTCACGTTATATATTCTAATTAAATTTGGTTTAGTAACGTCTGAGGCAATTTTAATAGACTAACAATGCATCAATAGATATGACCAATGATGCAAATTAGAATAACCTCTTTTCAAATTTTCTCTACTTGAATTCCATGGCATGGATATTTCTGGGATTTTTCAATATTTATTACCACTTTTCTTTGACCAGAGTGTTTGGTATATTCGCATATCTGAATGACTATAGTAGGTATGTTGATAATTATATGAATTCATTTCCAAATAGTGTTTAGTAAGTGGTAAGCTAATGCATAAGCTTACTGTTAGAACAAGAAGAGGATACTTCATTTTAATGTCTGTAAAATACAAATATTATGTCACTGTTTCAGTTACAACAGAATATGTAGAAAAAACATATTTAGTAACTAATTTATGATCTCCTTCTTTCTATGAATACTACATGCCTTAAAAGGAAAATTTTATTTTTCACAGAATTTCTCAAATCTAATTTATACATATAAAATACAACAGATATCTTTACTACTCCGATGTCCCTCATTCTGAAAAAAAACTCCCATTGCTTTTGTATAAGACATTTAAATTCCCAGATTACTAACGAATATATGAAAAGCGCAAATGATAAAGCAATGACAAACAATGTAGTATCATTAGAAACCCTGTAATTAATCTTAAGCCATCGGCAGAATCTTATTTTTTTTTGTTACACCTCCCTCCGTAAAGAATATTTGATATTCAAAGAAGTGTATAAAAATGTTTTTTAGTAAAGGAGGCTCTTAGTGCAAAGACATATATGTATATAAAACATGCGCCCAGAATTTTAATAAAACTAAAAACATTCTTTAAAGAGGAATCCTAAAACCTCAGACGTGAGAAGGTATATATTTTTAGAAGTACTTTAGAGCCATTAGAAGGTTGTCGCTTTAATGTAGCGAATCACAAGGCAGTAATTCACTGTCTCCAGCAGCATTTTCCAGCCCACTGGAATACCACAACCCTATTATGCTACCGTTTGGGAAACTAATAAAATTGGTCTTTTAATTTAATTAGGGCATGATCAATTTCATTATTTCTAATTGTAATTCTCAAAATACACTCTTTTAATTTTAAGAGCTTCCTAACTATGATGATCTAACTATATATAAAAGGTAATGAACGCACAAAACGAAAAATGTACTGTACAATTTAAAATAAAAGAAGTATACAATATTAAGGCAAACCCAGAACTAGTCTTCATAAACTAAGATTTCGAAATTACTGAAATTGCACTGAAATCTCACATTCTAATCTTTACATGGCTCCCTGAAACCATGTTTAGCAGACTTAAAATTTAAAGTTCACATGAAATATTTAGTAATGTAGTAGCTTAATGTGCAAGTTGTATGAATACGATTGGGGGTTTACCACAAAGGCTTGTGGAAAAGAAATTAACCACTAAACGTTCGTGTTTGAATAAAATGCATTGAATAACAAACAATAAGAAAATAACTTGTTAATAAAGATTGGTCACATATCATCTTTGGCTGAGGTACACGATTACGGATATATTTCCGCCTTAAGAATTCAAGCCTTCTTTAAACTCTCACACCTCTTCATCCAACTAGCTCGGTCTTGAGACTCGCATGAAACCAATACATGTGTGTGTGTGTGTGTGTGTGTAGATATATTTGTCTTGATATGGTTCTAGACCCACCATTTAACCCCTAATCGACAAACTTGATTTATATTTTTACAATTTATGATTAAATGTAGTTAATATATTAGGAACTGTTAAATAATTTGAGAACGATCACGAACTCCATTCCTGGTCCCATTTTAGGCAATTAGGAAACCTGATCATTAGTTTTACGTAAAACATTTAAATTTCCAGGTTGGTCATGTTAGAATTGGTAACGCTGGAACTTTAATAGACAAGTATACATGATTGCATGTTTATGTAAATATTGTACTGATCTCATTCCGTACGGGAAGAACGGATAATTAATGAAATTTTCGATAATCTTTTCATTAAATCTGCTAATATTTGGCCAAGGATTCATATTTTCCTCTTAAAGATCCTTATGTTTTACAATGCTAACCATAAATACAAATGAAATTGTTAGGCCTCGATGTTACAATAATTATTTGAATATAATGAAAATAATCTGATTGACCCGGACACTTCCTTTTCTCTAAAAGTAATAAATTATTACAACAAACTTTCGTTAATTCAGAGATTGCCTAAAATACTTAGAGCATTGAACGCCTGGAAACCTCATATGAATTATAACGGCGCTACACAACTTGCTCCATTTATCAACGTCTGCGGTGGCAACGAGGCTCTCTAAGAAGTCCAACCATATGACCTGGTTAAACCCAACATTTTGGAGGCTATCTCTGGAAACATGTGTCAATGAATATAACCATTACCATTCATTCCAATTCTACAACATCTGAGTTTTTAGATCAGATAGAAGTAATAAGACATTTTTTTTTATTCATTTATGACTGAAATGTGAGCTGAAATAACAAAACTAACAATATCCCCTTAACTCTTATGCAAAATATTTTAGCAATTGAAATCGTTCCCATGAAACATCAATAAATTCAATTTGCGAATGAAAGTCTGATGTCAATTTTTTTTTAAATTCACAAAGTAAAATTACTTTTTGAGGTCGAACTCAGTATTCTAAACACAATTTATTCTTTAAATGTTTGATAAAACCAATATTATCAAAGAAACTAACGAATAAATATATTGATGCCGAAGCGAATATCCAAATTCTTAGTTAAAAATTTGAGTCCTAGAACAGCCTATATTAAATTTTGGAATAGTTGGCTCACAAATACAAAATTCCATAGAAATATTCCAAGTAATCCATATGCGACTGAATAAATAACACATGGAACACATAGCCAATATTTTGATGCCATTGAAGAACGGTCTGAAAAGTGAAAAAAAAGAAAAGAAGTGTATCTCCACCAAATTCAAATAGAATATCAGACAAATCCTAGAGTTTTATTTTATCGATGATGAGATTTTCACCTTTTGATCCGATGAATTGAAGAGAAAATATTTACAATCCTCACTCATGTCAGGTCTACGTTAACATCATCAATAAAATTAAATACATATGTTCATCCACAGAAGTCAAAAATTGTACACATTACATTGATATTTGAAAATTGTCTTCATAATATTGAAATGTTGATGCTGATAAGTTTACTAATATTTGTTGCGTAATATATTTTTTAATAATACTAGTTTCTAAGACGGATGATTTTTTCCCTTCATTACATGTACAAGATCAAGAATAAAGGAATTAATAAGAATTCTTTCTCTTTCTTTCATTCCCTTCAATTGCAAAGGCGTATTGCTACTAGGGATAGCGTTTCTTTTATTTTTCTTAAACTCTCCATTTTTTAATATTCAAATAGTTCTCAAACGAAGTTAAGGAAAGCATTCGTAGAGAATGAAATTGACTTCATACAAATGTACATAGGTTTTATTGATATGTCCATGCTCACAGTGATAAAGAAAGCCACAAAGGCATACATACGGGCACACAAGCTGAATTTTATGGCATCAACCAATATGATCGGAAAAAGGATGGGCAAAATGAAATAGTGTATTTCCAGGGATCCTATTTAAACTAAATATACAATAAATAACGTAGATAACCCATTATACTTCATTAGAACTCTCAGCAGCTATTGTTTATGTAGGCAGTTCAGACAAAAAAAAAAAAGATATAGTAATAAGAAAGGTCTTTAAAGAGAGTTGGTTACTCATAAAAATTTGTACTGTCTTTATTGGTTTTCGTATTTAATATCAGGACTCTAGACAAAAAGAAAGGCCAGCAAACAGAAAGGAAGAGATTTCTATTAGAGCCTAATGTTGAATGATAATTTCAGCCTCTGTGATGAAATCGGGAAGCTCGGAAATACCGAGTTAGGGGATGATATTAAATGCTCCCGAATTACTGTGATAAAAGTCTCCAGGAATTCCAAAGAGGTCCAACCACTAGAGGTAGTAACAGCCAATAAAACGGAGAACACTCCATGGAGCATTTCGCCTGCTTATTAAACTACGTCAGTCGGAAACCACCCCAAAGAGCTTCCTTAAGAATGTCCTGCATTTTAAGCATTGTAATTTCACTTTCCTCTTGCGGTATTACTGTTATGATTCCTATTCCTTGGTATCTTCTTTTATAAGAGACTGTGGTTAATTAATTTGATAATATGGCACAACTTAAACTTCATCCGAAAATGCATTTTATTTATTTTATTATCTATCAAAAGTAATGACTTTTCATCGCTAATGAGCAGATCTATATTCCTCCTCCTTGAGAAGTTTCCTCCAATAAAAATAGCACCTTTTTATCTCCTCTTCGTCATTTCTGAACAATTCATTTAAATTCTTTTGTGGTTCCACAAAGCAAGTCGATTTTTTTGGAAGTTCTTTTTTGTTACTTGTTAAAAGAAGATGTGAAACATATAGAACGGTTTGTTGCTACAAACACAGGTAAGGCGTAAAAGGACTCTCAATAAAAAAACTGTGAGTTACTTTGGTATGACCAATTCTGATGCAAACTAGAATAACCACTTTTCAGATTTTTTTCTACTTGAATTCCATGGCATGGATGTTTCTGTGATTTTTCGATGTTTATTACGACTTTTCTTTGGCCAGTGTTTTACCAGTTTTTATTATTGATTAACTTAGAGAGGCCTTCATATCAAAAGGTGCTTATTTCTTATATTTACATACCTGAATGATTATTTTAGGTATGTTGAAAATTATATGAATTGATTTGCATAAATAATTGGGCTAAGTATAAGAATGATTAATGAACAGAGGTAAGCGATTAAACACTTTAAAGTCCATACCTTGCACCCAGTTTTAAACTATTTAAAGTATTATATACTTACTACTATGTCATTCCGCGATACTAGCGAATTTCAGTGCCAGCGATTTACCCAAAATGTCAAGTAAATTAGGTGTTCTATTTGAGATTGTAGCGTTGTGGTATATTCGCCTGTCAATATTTGCTATTGACATATCAAACACCTGCAACATGTAATTCCTCTCCCACGTACACCCCTGCTCCTCTTTCTTTCGAATAATCGCTGATGAATAAAACAATATATTCTACTTTGCCTGAATCATACAATACCTCTCTCTCACTTTCTTTTAACCTCTTTCTCAATTTCTTTTACTGAATATAGTCAATAGGCTCAAGTAACTCAGAACAGCATTTATTCTTGAGCAGGACTGTGATAGTGATTTTTTTTCCTATTTCTATCCTTGGATTTTCCAGTCTTAATTTAACACCGAGGAAATAAGAACACATTTATAGTTAAAGCCAAAGTGTGAGGATTTATCCTTTATTCTACTGTATTTTTCAAGTAGGAATATTTTCCTATTCATTTCTTTTGGATATTAGTATTAGGGATATATATCTATATAATTGAATGAAGTGGGAACACTAAACTCTGGAGTAGTTAATGAGGTTTAAAGTTTGCATTGGCAGAGAGAGTAAAATCAGGCTGGATGTAACTGGGCTGTGTACACGAGAACACTGAGATTGTGACCTTCACACTAGACTCGCAAGGAGCTTCACTCGAATCCTATCCTCAAATATAATACACCTCCAAATATAATACACCTCCAAATATAATGTCATTAATTGCCTCACCTTATTTAAATATTTCTTTCAGTACCCATGAGATATTTCTTTCAGTACAATGAGGTACAAATATATACACACACACACACACAGTCACACTCACACACACACACAAAACTCACTATTGTACTTCTGAATTACATTTGAGCTCTACCAATCTCTACACCTAATCGTTTAATGTAAAAATATATCCGTTTTACATCTTGAGAAAGGTTAATAAACCAATGAAATTAAAAAAGTCCGTCATGCAGGGGCTGCGTAAACTAAGCAGATTTCCCATGTGACGTTTTCCAGTAGATAAATCTGCCCAATAACAACTGTAGCAATAAGGTATCTCTAAACCTATTAAAGAGGGACGAATAGTTATGGAAACGGCCGCCACAGCTCTCGGCGGAAATTCCCGAACATAGCCGACTCCTGCCGACGACACACAGAATACAAATGCAAATATCTCGGTTATTATTCAAGATACAGAATAAATGTATAGAACAATATTTATAGTAAATTTAATTTGCAATAAGATTGATTCAATACAATTATTCGATCCGACGCATAATAACGGAGATATTGTGAATTTTCAAAAATTCCCCCTTCAAACCCCCCTCCCACTCGTCCGATTTCAGCCATTAACGAACTTGATCTTTCTTTTTACATAAAACGATTACATTCTGAGTTTGGTAACGATCAAACAAAAATTGCGACCGCTAGAGCGTTAACAGACAAATATATATATATATACTAGCGGACCCGGCAGACGTTGTCCTGCATTATATATCAAGCGATTAGGATATTAAATTTAATAATATTATGTTTAAAAAAAATCTACTTTTAATAACGCAAAAAACAACATTTTTTATATGCACGTTTGCCTAAAAACAAATAGTAAATAAAATATCGCAAAAACTTGTTACGCAAAAAGTAAAGGAAAATGAGAGAAGGAAAAGAAGACGTTTTAGTTCTGAGATTATCTGGTAGAATGCGCACTACACGTTCTTAAAAACAAACAGTTGTAGACCAATAACTGAAATAAATAAAAACCCTCAACAATAATAACGCAAATACATAAATATAAATAAAGAAAAGAAAATAATTGCAAATTTCAAAACAAATTAAAATAAATTTGGAAAAAAAATAACATGTCTGAAAGTGAAAACCTCTCGCAGCTGAAAACATCACTATATAGATGACATACTTAAATTCTAAGGGCATACATTTGATAAACATATTAACATTTCATTACATTTCCAATAACCTCGCCCTTCGCCCTTCGACCGGAGACCTGCTCCATCAGCCTGGCCGATCTGCGGCGCTAAACCATCCGGGGCGTCACTCGAACTCGTATTCAAAAATTCAATCAAATCAGTCCATCCGTCTAGGAGGAGTTCAGTGACATACACACGTACGCTAGAATTATATATATAAAGATATAATTTTGAACGGACCTCATTTTCGTCATCTCCTGGGTAGGATCGATGGACATTTGAGGAAATTTTTCGAAACTCGCGTCATAAGTACGACCTCAATAGCTGATTTCCCTTAAGGGAAATCTGCTAAAATGTGAAACCAAACTGACATCAACTGCGCGTCATCCCAGTAAATGTTCTAGTACACTTTGATTTGGGCACCAAGGTATCAAGTAAGGTCCTTACTTACGAAATCAGAAATCCCTCAAATTTTCTGGATTAGTTGGTTTATTATTATTTGTATGTTTCCCAAAGTTGAGAGTTGTTCGTTGCAAACAAACTGATAAACAACACAGACCAAAGGTGCCGCAGGTCCAGTACATGAAAAACCGGTGACCTACGTAATTCAGTACAAATGTACTGAATTGGGTGGTTCGAATCATTATAATTTTAAGGTCCGTTATAAAGGGTACCAGTTTATGGAGAAAAAGGAGATTAAAGTTATACATTTTTAATTAATGCCTGATTGAATTGTCTTATTATAAACCTAGCGTACAACACTTCAGTGCTCACGATTGTCAAACTTGTGCAATAATGTCCACCTCAGGAACATTAATTATAAATATTCTTTGTTTTATACAGTAATATAAAGTTTTCGAACACGGTGAAAAGGATTTAGGAGCTCCATTGCTTTTGTGTCTCTCACCTTTTGAGATGTCAAGCTCCATTTAGTTTTATTGATAATTTAAATTATTTTCTAAACCCAGCCTCTCTCTCTCTTTGGCCATTCATCAACCTTTCTACCCGTTCCTCACGTGATAAAGCCCTCTTTTATATTGGCCATCCTTTCAGCTCTTTTGGTTTAACTTCCTATTCTTTAATGATTTAATTTCACTTGGCTCTTCAATTTCTCCTTGTCAGTCAGATTCATCTCCTACTCCATATATCAAAGGTTATATATTCCTAACATCAAATTTTTAATATAAATTTATTTATTGTGGATTAAATGGCAATCTGCTCCAGCAGTCCGATTTTTTTTATTATCTTCCGCTGGAGCAGATAATGATTAATTCTCAATAAAATCTTTTACAGAGATTTAACCTAAAAAAAATGAATAAATCGGTATATTGAAATTTACGATTTCGTTATGATAATTTAGCGTGAAGTAATTGTAAATGGTGTAGTCAGTTTTTGAATTTGCCATCCCCGTTTTTTGAACCTGCAGTCAATGAATTGAGAACTGGTTGAGATTTATAAATCATGAACCATTGGACTAAAAAGTAAAAGAAATTATCAACAAATAATTTCTACTTTATGGTTATTTACAGGCTTCCACTAATCCGATCTAATTGACACCGGAACATTGTTGGTATTACAGTTATCTCCGTATTGGCGACAATAGAATGAAATGAGCTAAATGGAAATGTCCTGCTCAAAGAATGGTTTCACGACCAGTTCGTGTCCTCACGACAACTTGATAAAGAAAATGATTTGCCTCCCTTTCTAACTTTTTGATTGAGAACACGCCTTCACCCATCAACTGAAAAATTGGGCGATGGAGAAATTGTGGTTTTTATTGCTGAACGTTACACCACTTCTACAGTAAAAGACCAGGGCGAGCTGCAATATTTTAAACTGATTTACAGAAAAATGATTTTAAGAATGCCAATCCAAGATCCATGTCTTTAGTCGACAAAATATATAAAGTATGAATGTGAAGGGTCGTTGATGCATGACAGAATATTTCAGACAACAATTTAAGAAGCTCTTAGGATAAGCTGTGGATATCTCTTGAATTTCAGGACAACCCAGTTGTAATGCGATGGGGTAATTCATTTGGAAATGAATATTACCTTCTCACTGGGGTGTTATGCAAAATGCTGGTTTTCATGAGGGTGGACTGTATAAATGTGGTTAGATGGTGATAAAACAAAACAAAAAGTCTATTGAAAGTGTTACTACATAATAAATATAATATACAATGAAAATATTGATTAAAAATTACAATATTGAATGCTCATGATCTGTTGACTTATTGTGCCTGGCTTCCTTGTGTGTGGTTTTCCTTCCGATGGTTATTCATTCCACTTTTTCTCCTTATTTTTTCCATTTCTCTCTCCATCCATATCTTCTCTCCTCCCACCCGCCTTGGCTTGGCTTCTAGTTAATGAGCCATGGTTTTGAAGCATATTAACAACAAAAAAAAAACTTCTTTTATTAACGTGTGCTCTCTCAAGAAGAAGTAGACTGACTTCTCTCTTTTTTCTTCTACTGCATTTTGTTCTCTGCTAACAGCTGGAGCTGGGACTAACACATAGATGACAGCACCATGCGGGGGCCTCTTGACAGGTAGGGAACGTATGCTTTCTTTCGTCTGTTTCATTGAAGATGGAACAAGCCGCCCACTTAAAATAAACTAAGCTATTTTACAATAATAATCGTAGCTTGTCTAACTTAATTGACTAATGAATTAATTATCTAATGACTTAATTGACTAACATTAACTGACGACTATACATTACAGTATATTTACATAAACTATGTCTACTTGTATCTGTAGGGTTTGTGTATAAGATATATAACAAAGTAGAAACAGAAAATAAAAAATCTAACTGGAACACGAACTAAAAAGAAAAGTCAGTCACGCAGGGGCTGCGTAAACTAAGCAGAATTCCTACACGAAGGTTTACAATAGATAAATATACATAGAGGTAACACAGCCATGAATGCTCAGTAAATGTACAATACAAGGCTGAATTGTAAACAAACAGGCAAGCCAACCTCGTAGCGCTGCATAGATTGACCAGAAAGACAAACAATTAATGAAATATATATGAATATAACATATTAATTTTATTGAAAACAATTTACTAAAGCTAGTGGTGTAATTTGTAATGAATCAGAATCAGTTTTATCTCAATCACTCAAATTTTAGTAATTCAAAAACAAAAGAAGGCGGGGGGGGGGTGCATATATCTCACAAAGAAAAAGTTCAATGAAAATAATATTTGGTATTTAGGCTTCAATTAATATATTTTATTATATAAATGAGCTTTATTTATGTAACACTAGTAGAAGTGGGGGTTTATTGAAGGATGAAAACTGAAAAATGCAAATATCTCGGTTAATATTCAAGATAGAGAATAATTGTACATAGCATCATTTATAGTGTATTTAATTTTCAATAAGATTGATTTTGTACACTTTTTCGATCAGACTTATAGTAACGGAGATATTTCGAATTTTCAAAATTCTCCGCCTCTAAACACCCCCTCCCCCTTGTCCGATTTCAGCCGTTAACGAACTTGATCTTTCTTTTTACACGAAACGACTAAATATCGAGTTTGGTAACGATTACACAAAAATTGCAACCGCTAGAGCGGCAACAGACAAATATATAGATAGATAGATAGATTGATATATATATATATATATATATATATATATATATATATATATATATATATATATACAGTTTTGAACGGACCTCATTTTCGTCATCTCCTAGGTAGGATCGATGGACATTTGAAGAAATAATTTGATAATTCTGTCATGAGTACTACCTCAATAGCTGATTTCCCTTAAGGGAAATTTGCTAAAAACAAATATAACAAACGTCTAACAAAGCGAAAAGAAGAAATACTAACTAAGAGTTACTGCCCATTCGCAGCCGGTAGTAAATCATTGTCTGGATGAAACAAAGGTGTCAGTGCTGTAACTGGACGAATGAATTCCTTGCCTGATGGCGTTTTAACAGTCTGGATGATACCGTCTTCGCCAGGATAGACATGGATGACTCTCCCGACGGGCCATTGTCCAACCATGGAGCGTTGCTCTAAGAAGATCACAAGGTCTCCGACGCTATGTGCTTGATGTGGGCCTGCACCATCTCCCCACGGCTCCGGGGGGTTCTTGAGGTGGGCTCATCTGAGACCTCAGGGACGGAGGCCAGAGAATGGCCAATTATGAAGTGGCCGGGAGTCAAGTAATCACAATTTTGAGGATCTTCGTTCAGTGGACAGAGGGGACGGGAGTTGAGGATCCCCTCGATGCGGATGAAGATCGTTGTTAACTCTTCAAATGTATGCGACTGGGAACTCACTGAGTTTGCGAGAAGGGTCATAACAGATAAATATAAATATATCAAAATATAAACCCTCACAGAAGAGGGAAATCTCCTGCCTTTGGACCAGGCAATCCAGGGAAGCAGACTTAAACTACTGGATGGTAGCTGATGGTGCAAGTTCGGAGAAACTAACTCTCATTTAAATAGTGGCTGCTGTTATTCAAGATTAAACTATTAATTACTTTCTTGAACGTTCTACTAATTTTATTGTCATTCTTCATTTTTATCGTACATCATTTTTTGTCATGTTTGGATTAATCGAACTTTCAGATTAGTGGGGCTCTACTGTATTTAGTTTGCAAATCTATAAGGGAAACAATCCTTTAGCTCCAAATAGTTTGGAGATAGACCTATTTCTCTGGATGTAAACAGTAGACCTGTTTTCCTCTACAATAAGTTTATTTTGACAGGATGCACTTTTAGAGCAAGAGCTCCGTCTTCAGTGCCTCTTTTTTCTTTTTTGAAGTGCGTTAAGGAGTACTAGTTTGCACCACGGCTGCTGGGCGACTCCCGGGGAGACCTATTTTACTTAACATACATAAAATTTTTTTAAGTCCTATCGAGCTTTTAATATTTGTTAGGATTAAAAATGAGACTGATGAGGTTAATTATTTCACTCCTTAGTACTACCCTGGCTATAAGAGGATGGTAACCTGTAGATAGCCCGTCCCAATTAGCCATAGTTGCAAAAGATGGACTTTAATAAATATTAAATAAATAATTATTTCCCATATGTTATTTTATGTATACCAGTTTTGTGTTTCATTCATTATTAGCAGATTTCCCTTAAGGGAAATCAGCTATTGAGGTCGGACTCATGACGCGATTTTCAAAAAATTTCTTCAAATGTCCATCAATCCTACCCAGGAGATGACGGAAATGAGGCCCTTTTAAAATTATATATAAATATATATATATATATATATATATATATATATATATATATATCATATATATATATTTGTCTGTTAACGCTCTAGTGGTCGCAATTTTTGTTTGATCGTTACGAAACTCGATATTGAACCGTTTTATGTTAAAAGACAGATCAAGTTCGTTAATGGCTAAAATCGGATTAGAGGGAGGGGGGGTTTAGAGGGGGGATTTTCGAAAATGCAAAATATCTCCGTTATTATGCATCGGATCGAAAACTTGTATAGAATTAATCTTATTGCAAATTACATTTACTATAAATATTGTTATATAAATTTATTCTCTATCTTAAATATTAACCGAGATATTTGCATTTTTATGAAGTCTGTGGTCGGGTACAGTTCGGATTAGGTCGGCCGTTTCCGTATCTGATCGGCTCAGGTGGAAGCTTCTTCTAACCTTACCTGTCGTTGCTAACCTTACCTTACCTTCTTTACTTTGTGAGATTTATACGTTCTGTTCATCCGCCCCCCCTTCTTTAGTTCTTGGACTACTAAAATTTGAGTTATTAAAATATAAATTATTCTTACAATTCAGAAGTCGTTTTGTTGGGAATTTATTTTAATTAACAGAAAGATTTCTCATTATCGTTTGTATTTATTCACGGTGGTGTTGTGTTACCAGTATGCAGATTTCTCTATTGTAAAACTTCACGTGGGAAATCTGCTTAGTTTACGCAGCCCCTGCGTGACGGACTTTCTTGTGTTCCATATATGTTATTGCTTATTTTCCTTAACGATAATTTAGTTTGTTTTTTATTTTATTTTACCAATCAGCATATTGAGCAACATTCCCACAACTGAGAAGCTAGTTAGCTGTATAGTTGGGGTGAAGAAGCCTTATAAAGAGGAAAAAATCCGTCAAATGCATTTATTAAGGCACAAGATCTTTAATCACAACGTGCCATTATCAGGTAATAAAAAACAAAAAAAGAATCCAAAAATTAAATATAATTATTTCAATGATTCAACATTAAATATGATTTTTTTTATACAAGAATCTGATATAAATAATTTTATGGGAAGACTTCCACTTGGGGAAGATGGTGTTACAACAACAGGATGTTATAAATTGTTTAACCCAAGATACCTAAATTTTCTTCCATTGAGGTAGTTATGTTTTATATTTAAGAATATACTGACGAAATTAATTATAAGGTATTCAATATTTTTCACTAGGCAGTTTTAAAAAAGCTACTCACTAAAATTGTGTTTGATGTATACAATTATGTTTCATGTTGGAGTGAATTTCATTTAATTTCAATATTCTTTAAAATATTTAGTTATTAAAATTTTAAATTAATTACTGTAATAATTGCAAAGAAAAATAGTATAGTGCCTTGTACACAGGAGTAATCCAACGTGTGAAAATACTTCAGGTATCTCTTGGAACCGTTAGAGAATCCCAGAGGATGACACGATCCCACTGTAGATACTGGATTTTATTTGGCGTGTATCCTCTAAACAACATCTCGAGTCCCAAGACGGGCAGGAAAGGGAGACATATTGTAAATACTCCCCAGATGGATATATATTATTTGTTTGCGGATAATGTTTTATCACGCCACTAACAACCCCTTTTAATTTATGCACAGCTTTCACTTAATTCCCACACCCCTTCTCCTCCCCACTACTCCATAGTATACCAGAATTGTCCAAACTACATAAATTTAAATACAAGCCCAAAAAGTTTACATGCCGAAATTCATTCACGTAATATTCAAAATTTAAGTATGACTTTGTAAATTGTTAATTATACTATACAAAATAATAAATTTTTAAAGAGATGAATTTACTGAATATGATGGCAGGCTGCTGCTAGGGAATTAATTAATTAAAATAATTGTGGTTGGTCTCCTCAACGAAAAAAACAAAACAAACAGTAACTCTCTAGTTCCTTTATTACATCAACTTTAGAGGTTCCTAAAGCTATGTTAGAAATCCATACTAAGATATGGTGTATTTAAATATAATAAATAAATGTATACAAACTGTAGAATTGCAACCTGGGATTCATTAGGCAAGGGAGGGTGCTTAAAGTTTTCAAATAATGTGACAGAAATTTCAGAAGCAAATCAATAAAAAATGTTCTTAATGAGGTCATTAGAATAAAATATTAAAATAATTATTTAAAAATAAGTAAACGACTAAATAAGAAAATAACATAAATATTCATTTTTTTGAGGTGCTGGATAGTGAAGGAATTATTATCTCAGGTAAGAAAAAACGCCTCGTTCCTTCACTATTCTTTATTCGTTGCGACAGAGCGCTTTCAGAGCATACGCTCCATCATAGAATAGAAAGAGGGAAACGTACGTCCTTATTTCGGCTCACCTGACCGTCGCCGACCCCCATATCCTCTTTCTATTCCTTATCTGGGCTCTGTGTCTCATAAGATTGGGAAAAAAACTCAAGGCACTCGGGATGACGACCGCTTTCAAAAGTCGACACTCTTTGAAAGCAATGCTCCCGAGAGTCAAGGACCCTGTTGACTCACTCAACAAGTCCGGAGTTTACAGGGTAGCATGCTCTAGCTGTGAGGTATCGTACGTCGGTCAAAGTGGGAGAAAGATTAGAACCCGGCTGAAAGAGCATGTTACCAGAGGCACAGAGTTCCATGCCAACATCAAGAAGGAGGGCCATGATAAATCTGCTATAAAGTATGAGATGCTCTACGAAGCAAAAAAAAGGCAAGACCCTGAGCATAACCGAAAACCTATTCATAAAACTAGATAGGATGGAAAAAGAAGGCCTTAATATTAATAAGACGGGAGAAGGAACCAGGTTGAGGCATGTCTCGGAAGCCTCATTGCTCTCCGGTCCCGAGGCCTCAGTCACAGGGAATCCTTGGTTCCTGTCACATCATTGTGAAGAGGTTAGTCGTTGTCTTGCTTCTCTATTTTTCTTTTACGTTTTCTGTATGTATTGCTTTCTGTAGCTCCTCCGGTGGTTGTTCCTTCATTTTTGTTTTTTCATTTTGGTTTTTTAATTTTAATTGGACTATTCGCTTTTACTATTTATTCTATTTTAGACTTTACTGTAAATATTCATTTTTTATTCATTTGTTTATTTTAACTATTTATTGAAATTGTGTATATATTCTACTGACAAGTTTTTAATTTTAATCTGTTAAAATAGTTTTTCTTATTTCTGTAAATATTCACTGTTTTAACTCTTGACCATCGACATGTACATATATTTTCTAAATTTTTTAATTAAATGACATATTGTACAACGTTTTTATGGTATTTTTTTGCCAGCAGGGCACTGATGATGGAGCGTATGCTCTGAAAGCGCTCTGTCGCAACGAATAAAGAACAGTGAAGGAAAGAGGCGTTTTTTCTTAACTAACATAAATATTCTTTTAAACACTTATATGAACGGTAACCTACGGTGAAGGCGCACTTGACTTTTGTTCTTATAAATCTGGTGTCTTATGTATTGTCTTTTCCCAAATTATTTACTTATAATTTATATATAAATTGATGAAACTTGATTTTGTAGTTTTGATTTTGATACTAAAATTTTTAATAAAAACTATGATGACAATGGTAACAAAGATTATAAATTTAAGGTCTGTAACTGAAACAGCTACTATTTATTCGCCTAGATAATTATTGGCCAAGTCCCAACTGTAGATTAAGGTCCTCGTGCACATTGTGTTACTGCTGTAACACAAATTAATTAGTTAATGGTTGTAACATATATATACTCTAAAATTTATAAACAAAATAAAATTGTAATTAATTCATTCATTCAATGTCCCAAAATAATAAAAAAAAATGAGAAAGCTGCGAAAATTAGCCAGCTGTTTTGGTGATACTAAAAAGTCCATGTTAAGTTACTTTCGAAAATGTTAGCCCTTTATCAATTCTGATAACAGGATAGAGGCTGGACAGCATAGTAATAGATAAATTAATTAAGTTGACAGAAAAAAAGTGCGAACTGAAGGGTGCATTAAGAACTGAAGAGTTAAAAAAAAAGATTAATCCTAAGCCCATCAATGAACGGTCCAACAGCTTATGAAAAGTTGATATTTAAATGACAAAAGAGCTTTATTTCGTGGGAGTCTTGAGTAGAAAGTTCAAACAAGAATAAACTTTTGAAGATCTAGGACGTCACATTTACTAAAGCACACAGTTATTCCTTTGGAAATTCGAACTCTAGTCAGCTTTCAGTCACTTGGTTTTAATACTATGACAGACTGCCGACTTCAAACTTCCTCATCAGAGTTCCGAATAGTTCCACAGCTTTGATGAGTTTTATTCCTCTTAAAATGCAAAAATATAACCCGCTGAAAAGAGGTATGAATAGCTGACGTGGGAATTCAGTTTTAGTTCCATTCTGTTCTTTTTGTCTAGGGAAATTTTGTATTTTTATTAAACAATGAAGTAAAAAAGATGTTTAAATTCGTTTTCAGCAATTTTCAAACAATAAATTATTTATTATGACCTATTCATTCCAGCCTCGCGTCAAATTGACTTATCCATGCAAAATCTCTTCTCTGTGTATTTACGAGTCTATTGACATAGAGGATACATCTCAAATACCTAATAATGGAGAAATAAAACACAAATTAGCCAAAATACAGACACTTAATGAAACTGTGGTTAATTTTGATCGAATTTCTACGGGTTTGGAGGGGGGGGGGTCGGCCCTTTTCTAGCCTGGATGGGACTGTTAAGTTGTTATATTAAGACATGAACTTAACCAGTAATTTTATGTAACACGTATATTTGAAAAAATAAAAGAAATAAACACATGCTAACACTGTAACCTATAGTTGGTTATCAACCTCGACCCGGCTGAGATAGTTTTTGTAAATATAATATGTGACTAACTGGTGCTAGAGGCGGCTAAGCGTCCTTGTAGGCGTTCCACTCATGTTCACTACAAATTACATTTAACGGTCAAAGCGGGCACACAACAGTTCCTTTTATAAAATGTTTCTTAGTTTAGGCTCTTGTGAGATACACGCACTTTTTGATGGTAACCTAGCACTAAGATAATTTTTATATGATATGTTTTATCAAGCAATGGTGTTAATTTTATTTATCATATGTTTTTCTTTATTTTTGAAAAAAGTAACCACTACAGGATTCCCCTCCTAGATGACGGAGGACAGGACCCTGTCATGAGGGTCTGCGGCTGGTATCTTCAGGCAGGACTGTAAGGTGTGAGATTGAGAATTGGATGGTGGAGGGTTGTCCAGCGGTTTTTCGGAGTGTAGGAAAGCTGGTTTTAGCCGGTTTATTGAGATGGTTGCGTCGCGGCCTGGGAGTTGTACCAAGAAGAACTTGTCACCTCGCTAAAGGACTCTGTGTGGTCCGGAGTAAGGGGGTGTCAACGGATGTTGGGCACAGTCTTCTCTGACAAACACATGCGAGCAGTTTCGTAACTCTTTGTGAACGAAGGTCTTCCTGGTGCTCTCCTTAAACTCGGCTAGTCGGAGTTTTTGAAGATTTTCCTTCAGTTCCTGCAGGAGAATGTGTGGATCGTCTAATGATTTGTGATCTTCTAAGAACTCGCCTGGAAGACGAATAGGGCAACCGAACACCGCTTCAGCTATGCTCGATGATGTATCATCTCGCATGCTGGCCCTGAGTCCAAGGAGGACGGTTGGTAATATTCGAGTCCATTTGTTGCTGTTCAGGTGTGCTGTAATGGCTGCTTTAAGGGTTCGATGCCACCGTTCAATGCAGCCGTTGGCTTGGGGATGGTATGCAGTCGTCCTACCCTTTTCAATTCCCAAGAGCGCAGTAAGCTGATGGAAAAGTTGTGATTCATATTGTCTACCCTGGTCGGTAGTTATTTTAGATGGTACACCGAATCGGCAGATCCAGCCGGAGTAGAATGCGACCGACACTGTATCAGCCGTGATGTCCATCTGGTCTGACGGTCTATCATCGTGAGACAATAACGGTGTCCGTCGTGGTAGTGGACCAATTAGGTCCAAGTGGACGTGCTGAAAGCGAGTGGCAGCTGGGAATTTCCCTGGTGGTGCAACGGTATGACGATGAATTTTAGCTTTCTGACATGCAATGCAGCACCTAGCCCACTCGGCTACATCCTTATTGCAGCTTGGCCAAAAATACCGTTCTGTTACCATCTTTCTAGTGGTTCTGATGCCGGGGTGGCTTAAGTTGTGGATCTTGACGAATGCACTGTGTCTAAAGTCCCTTGGGAGGTATGGTCGTGCCTTGCCTGTCGACATCTCGCAAAGAAGGGTCTTGTCGGTGCCAGGTATCTCAACGGCCTGAAACTTGAGATTCTTCTGTTCCTGAAGTCGACCGATCTCTTGATCTTCTATCTGAGCGAGGGAAAGGGCAACAAAATCGTCTGGAGTCTGGATTTCCTCAATCCTCGACAGGGAATCCGCGACTATGTTTTCCTTCCCTGGTCTATAAATGATCTCAGTTGTGAACTGACTAATGTAGGTAAGCCAACGAATGCGGAGAGGAGGAGCAGACTCAGGCTTTTGGGTGAATGCATGAACTAATGGGCGATGGTCTGTGATGATTGAGAATACTCGGCCTTCCAGTTGAGGTTGAAAGTGTTTGATAGCCTTGTATATAGCCAGAATCTTCCGGTCGTAGACAGAATAATTCTTCTGTGCTTTATTGAGGGCCAAAGAGAAGAAGCTTAGAGGATGCCATTGGTTGTCTTGTTTTTGCTGTAAGACTGCGCCTAGACCTATGTCAGATGCGTCGTATGCTATTGAGATTTCTGCGTCTGGGTTTGGATGGACTAGCTCTGCTGGTTGTGCAAGGTTCTTCTTAGCGTCCTCAAAAGCCTTGAGCGTTTCCTTGTTCCAATCAATGGGAGTCTTGTCGTTTTTCTTGACGTTGTGCAACAGACTATTGAGCGGTTGTTGTATAGAAGCAGCATTGCGAAGACAAGGTCGGTAGAAATTCACCATACCCATAAAGCGCCGAAGTTCACGAACGTCCTTCGGAAGAGGGAATTCTAGGATAGCTTTGACTTTGTCCTCTAGAGGTGTGATGCCTGATGATGTTAGATGGAACCCGAGGAAATCAAGCTCTGGCACGCCGAAGATGCACTTGGATGGGTTCACAGCGAGTCCATTCATGTCGAGACGACGAAGTACTTCTCAGATGTGGGTCTCATGTTGCTCTTCGTTGTCTGAAGCGATCAAGAAATCATCAAGAAACTTAAACAGGAAGGGTAGATCTCGAAATTGATTGTCCACAAAGCGCTGAAAGCTTTGACCTGCGTTCTTTAGGCCAAAACACATTCTATTATTTTCAATAAGGCCAAATGGAGTAATAATGGCAGTTTTCTCCCTGTCTTTTTCTGCTATGGGTATATGATAATAGGCCTTTCGCAGATCTATTTTGGAAAAGATTTTTTTGCCATATATCTCCATGGTGAAATCTCGAAGATTTGGTATTCCATATCTATCGGGAACTGTGATGGCGTTAAGTGCTCGGTAATCGCCACATAACCGCAGAGTACCATTCTTCTTTTTAACAACGTGAAGTAGACTGGACCATGGACTTTTGGAAGGTCGGCATATTCCCTCTTTGATGAGGTCCTGTATCTCCTTCTTGACCTCCTGATAAATGCCTGGAGGCAATCGACGGCATTTAGCCGAGATAGGGCGTCCTTTGGTCTCGATGTGATGCTCCACTGTTACGTTGAATGGCCCACGGATGGGACTGACCTTAGTGACCGTAGGGAATTCACCTAGGATGCGGGCGAATCTATTGTCAGCTGGAAAGATGGAGAAAACTGGTATTTCTTCTGATGATATTGTTCCGGTGATGCTGCGTCCGGAGTGCTGGTCAATCAGCCTTCGGTTCCTTAAATCTACCGTAAGCCGATGCCAGTACAAAAAATCCGCAACTAATATGGCCTTGGCGACGTCTGCGAGGATAAAAGTCCACCTGAGAGGTTTTTCGAGGCCTAAGTCGAATTCTCGTGTGATTTCACCATAGGTCGCAATCGGGGAGTCATTAGCTGCTATTAAGGCGAAATCAGACGGAGTCTTTCGCCGTCCTTTGGGCTCAGGTAGGAGAGATATACTTGCCCCTGTATCGATGAGGAAAGACTGGCGAGTGGTTCTATCAGTCAGGAATAGGCGGCGCTGCGGCTGGAATGTGAAGGTTTCCACCACAACCTTCACATTTCCGGGTTTAAAGGTGGCTTGTCGGATCCCCAGTTGCATGGTTGAGTGCAGCGTCGAGCTTTATCTCTGAATCTCCGGTGATAATAGGAGAGACCTGTGTGAGGCGACTGCGATCTGGGGGTATGGGCCAGGCTGCGTCCTCTGCTGGCGCTCCTTCCGCGGTTCTTCATCTTCAGGACGCGCAGAATCTCGTCGACATCATGGCAAAGAGCTCGGAAGTCTCCGTAACGGGATTGACATTCGCACGAGGAGTTCGCGGTTGACGCGGCTAAAACGGATGATGCGGCCGCGCACTTTTCTGAAGCGTCTCGGATGGCCTATGTCTCAGCTGATGGAGATACCTCCAAAATCTTATCTGCTACTTCCGCCAGTTTTTCTACATCGGTGTGCCCAGTAGATATAAGAATGGGTCGAAAGCGCGGAGGTAAATTCTTCATCCAGAGGGTGCTGATGTAATCATTAGAGACGTCGGTACCGGCTAACAGCTTCATTTTTCTCAGAAGCTGTGAAGGAGTCTGATCTCCGAGAGGCATGTCTTCTAACAGTTTCCGAATTCGGAGGGTTTCGGACTCTCCATAAGTGCCGATAAGTCTCGCCTTCAAATCCTCATACGGTTGTTCCGTCGGATTAGTGACGATGTCTGATACTTGAGTCAAAACATCGAAGTCGAGGTTAGGTATGACGAGCTGGAACTTTATCATGCTAGAAGTTACGCGGGAAGTCGCGAATACCGCCTCGATCGTCGCGAACCATAAGCTAGGGTTCTGTTTCCAGAATCCGTGGATTCTTAAGCTGGGACCTTGATATAGATCGATGAGAAATAGACTCCTGGCCGGGCTGAGGTGAAGCCGGAGAATCACCGGGAGAGAGATCGGGATCGAGAGTTTGATTCTGCATGATGTATGGAAAAGTAATTAAACTCATTAATAAATGTCTATTTCGTCGGTTATCAGATCACGTCGGGGTCACCACTGTTAAGTTGTTATATTAAGACATGAACTTAACCAGTAATTTTACGTAACACTTATATTTGAAAAAATAAAAGAAATAAACACATGCTAACACTATAACCTATAGTTGGTTATCAACCTCGACCCGGCTGAGATAGTTTTTGTTAATATAATATGTGACTCACTGGTGCTAGAGTCCTTGTAGGCGTTCCACTCATGTTCACTACAAATTACATTTAACGGTCAAAGCGGGCACACAACAGTTCCTTTTTTAAAATGTTTCTTAGTTTAGGCTCTTGTGAGATACACGCACTTTTTGATGGTAACCTAGCACTAAGATAATTTTTATATCATATGTTTTATCAAGCAATGGTGTTAATTTTATCTATCTTATGTTTTTTTTATTTTTTTAAAAAGTAACCACTACAGGACTAAAGATTTTCTTAGTGAGTTCTTCAAGCACGGAAATCGCTGTTGCCAGGCAGAATAATTTTAGATTTACGTAGTGCACTAAGCGCCTTAACTCAAATTGTAAGCCCTTTGACCCCCATAAGACCCCATTAAATCCTATTGCATCTTAGCAATAATTCTTTATAAACAAGCATCCCACTGACTTGCAATCATCCCTTTTGAGCACAAAAGGATGCTTTACTCATCCGAGTATTTGTTCTTCCATTCTATGTTTATTTTGCAGGTTCGCTTTCTGAAATTCATCAGATCCACAATAACATCAAGTTCAACAATCCAAAAATTTCTTTCACCTTGACTATGAAGATGTCCCTAGGGATCCTTCATGAGTAACAATTTCTGTGCATTACGGTTTTATTAAATGGTCCGGCTTTAAAAGATATTTATATTATTTTGCGTAGCAAATCACAATTGTAAATGAAATTATTAAAGGACTGATTAAAAGTTATATGTTATAAAAGTAATAAAAGACATTCATGCAGAAGATTTACAACGAATCTAGTTAATTTTTCGTTCAATACCAACATACCAGTTGTAATTGGTGCGGGGTGCTATGAATCAACAAGATTGGCATATCAGTTCCAAATAATTTTACTTTGTATATTAAATTTTATGAATTCGTAATAATGGAAAAATCTATGTCCCAATTTTCTAGTTCCGAGAATTAAGGAATAATGAAGAGTTTCCAATAAATTAGGAAATGTATCTAATTTTGGCTTTGGACTTTGAGCACAAGGAATATTATGTATAGGAAAAATAAAATACTGGATATACAGAACCTCTGAGATATTGGTTCCCAGATTGCTGTATTATTAAATTCCTTTCGAAATATTGGCACATGTATCACTACGTATCAGACCCATACATTGTGATATTGAAGTAACGACCTTTTTTGTAAATCCCAACTATTAAAAATTTGCATAATGACTCAAATAATATTTCAATTTAATACTTAATATATTTAAATAAAAATGGAAGAGAAATTGTTCATAAGAAACATATTTTTCTCAATTTCTACAAAAGCTCAATGAGCTCTAAATTTTCATTTTCTAACAATAGTTTACCCATATTTAATTTTTCCAGTGTCGATGCCAATATGTATGTTGCTTATATTTTTAAACTATAAAACGACAGTTTTTTTTTCCGAATTAGTTAAACATATATTTATAATAAAGTTTGCTTTATCTATTAATTGCTTCGTGGCACAGGGGCGCTCCGGAACATCCTGAGGTAAATAGTATTACTTTTGCTGCGGTACACATTAAAATTGAACTACTCATGATCTGATAACAGTCCATTTTCTCGAAGTTTGACAGTTTTCATGATGAAATAAATAATGATTAAAATAATTCTTTCAGGCTCAAAACAACAGGCCGTGAATGCGAAGTCCAGATCTCAAAGGTTTTCTTGCGAAGTTACTTTCGTTCATATATAGTGTGTGTGAGCTTTATACATTTCATTTTTTGGTAATCCAAATAAAGGGTTAGGACCGCCAATATAAATGATACTGTTGTCATACCATTCGGTGGAGACCGTCGTCACTGGCTGATGGTCGAGTACAGCTGGCAAGCGCTTTCGATGCAATGGCACCATCTTTAAGCCCGTCAAAAAGTTTTACTGAGTTAGATGTCTGTTGGTCAGTAGGTTTTATGCGTCTGGTCACCGTATTAGTTTGTTTACGTGTAGTTGTTTACGTTTAGTCCAAGTTCGTTTACTGACCTCAGATCTGTCAAGCGAAGGGTATTAGCTAGTGACCAGGTAAATTGTTTTCGTGTGGTGGGTTGTTTACATTTTAGTCCAAGTCTGTTTACTTACCTTGGATCTGTCAAGCGAAGTGTATTTACCTGGACACTAGCTAATATCCTGCGCTTGACAGATCTGAGGTAAGTAAACAGACTTCCACTAAACGTAAACAAACTAATACGGTGACCAGACGTATAAAACCTACTGACCAACAGATATCTAACTCAGTACAACTGACGGGCTTAAAGATGTTGCCATTGCATCGAAAGCGCCTGCCAGCAGTACTCGACCATCAGCCAGTGACGACGGTCTCCACCGACAGGTATAACAACATTTCATTTTTTGTTTTGTTTTGGTGTTTTAAAATTGGTCCGTAGATGAATGGCTCATTTGGTTTATTTTTTCAAGTCAAATTTTGTTTCAGAAGTTAAACATTAAGTTTAAGATCGTCTCGCTTACAATGTTGCGGATTGTCACTTTGTAAAAGAAGACAGCTATTGACAGGATCTTTCAATCTTGACACCATCACAGAGCTACAATTATCCAAGATCAATAGAGGCACACCGTTCCCGGAATTCGATTATGAGATGAGTAAGGGGCAAACGATAATTCAGCCCTAAATTGCTTTTTGAAAGCCTCGTTAGCTTCAGTCGTTCTGGGGCTTGAGTAAATTGAGATATACAGCGCCGTAATGGCTTGAAAAGGAAAGGGTGCCAAGGAATTTTCAACTTACTAATGGGACATTTTAATTGAAAGAAATCATCAATCAGTCAAATAAGTATTTATTCTTGTTTAGGCGATAATAAATCAATTGCAGAAAAAAGGTAGACACACTTCATAATTATATCCTGAACTGTAACATTACAACAAATGTAATTATTTAAAACAAAACTGAAGAAAGTCGAAAACAGGACATATACTTCGTAGTTTTCAGTCTACACGTATAAACAAAACCAATTGCTATGGGAACCAAAAATATACTTCCTCCTATTCAATTAAATATACAACATGTATTGCTGAAATTCATTTACAATTACGTACGTTAATTCTGTGAATATACATAACACCATTAAAAAACAATTAGAATACAATTTTTAATTATTTAATGAGCAATATAAAAATGTTGTCTCAAATAGTTAAGGAGAAATTTGGAATTATTTATATTGCCCCACCCTAAACCTACCTTCGCCCTTTGTGGAATTCAATCTAAACGACAGGTGCAAAACAAGATTTTACAGCATTCCTAAACATGAAATTTTAATATTATTATATACATTTATGAAAAAAGTAATTTAATGAATTAAAAATTTTTCATTAAAAATAGAAATACTTATGAACTGTTAAAACGGTTGGATTCGAAGTATACATCTTATTTTTAATTAACTACCACACCTTATTTGATCTGAAAACAGAAACTTGTTTAGTGACATTCATGCTTGGAGTTTAAAATAAAATACGATAGAACAATTATAATCTCACAGTGAAACGTGATATGTCTACAACATAATTTTATCAAATATATTTATTTATTTCTGGTCTTTTGTGACTTCAGCATACAATATATTTGTGTGAATGCTTGATAGCGTACAACAAGATAAAAATACAGAAGAAACCCTTCTCAGAATTAACGATCATATGAAAATTTAGTTCATAAGTATTGCTAATTAGCATGTACTGATTAAATGCTAATGGAGGTATGAAACATGTAGTCCCAACTGGGTGTCAATTTTTTTAATTGGTGTTTGTAGGTGGTCTCTACATTTCTGAGCACTTATCGTAATAGTTATTTCTCAGTTTCTTACAAGTGAATAACAGTGTGTTCAGTGCGGCTTTAGTGAACGGTGCATTTTAATTTCAGTGAAGTGCAGTGTTTTTGTGAATATCAGTGCAGTGCTGTGTTTTTGTGAACATCAGTGCAGTGCTGTGTTTTAGTGAGATTCAGAGCTGTGCCATGTTGTTGTGAAGATCGGTGCAGTGCCGTATTTTGTGAACTTCAGTGATTCTCGAGTTATAATGCTGTGCAATAAGAAGTAATGCTATCAGTGTATAATAATAGAATAATTTACGAAGTGTGAAAAAGTGTTTAGTGCATCGTGAAATAAATTTAACAGTGATAACAACGCTAAAGTTTGTGTGTTTAACACTTTAGTCGCCACGATAATATCAGAAAAATTTTCACAACAATTTTTTTTTCAACTGAAACAATATACCATTATTTATTTCATTTTATTGTTTGTAGTAAGCCAAGAAATTTTCAAGTTTTGTTCCTGATAGGCCAAGCTTTCGAAACATAATACAAATGTATCGTTTGCGTCGGATATCTGTGATTGACGTGGCCTTCTACCAAATCGAGCACGTCAGGCATACATATATGTCTGACATGGTTCATGTAAAACTTCTTAGCGTCAGACACATATGACTGGCATGGCGATTAACGTGTTAATTTTGCAATCCAAAAGAACCCTAATAATCAAGGATTATTATTTTTGTAATAAACGTAACAAAATATTATGTTATTACTTGATGTACACTTTGTACTATTAAGGTTACTCGGAAAGGGTTGTCTAAGGCTTTTTTCAAGGAGTCCGTCACTAAATAAGTTGCTATATTAGAGGTGAGAATCGAACTTACGACTCTATGTTTACATTGTGAGGTTAAGACCAACGCTTCAACGAACTTGGCTAAACTGAGTTACTTTCTTGATTTGATTTAAGGACACACACAAAAAAAGGATATATATCTAAATACCTGTTGAAGTATGCCATAAGATGGAAAACCGAGGCCATGTATTTGAGTCCATCCTTCCTGACGTTTGGCAGTATATCCCAAGAAGTGAGGAGATTGTCGGTGAGAAGAGGTGCCCAGCATACGACGAACACAACCACCACAGCTACCAGCATCTTTATCACCTGCAACACCACTTATCAGACTGTACCTCACACTAACATCTCTCACCTTTGACTAGAAACCTCAAACATTTTCAAGGGGAGTCACAGGCATTTGGTGACACTTGAAAAGAAAGAAAACAAAAATAATATCAACTGAAAGACTAGGGTGTGCTCGTTGGATGTGTTCATCAAGAAAGATATCTTAATTGAACGCTGTACATCAGCATATTTCCAAGATAAGATGGCCTTACGTGGTCATTTTGCAATTTTGAGTGTGTCGTAAAAAGTTTACGAAAAACAAATAAAAGTCATCCACTGTCTAATGTAACAGAGTTCCCACATGCTAATCTATTATTAAAGTTCTATTGATTAAATTCAAGCCTAAGTGACGCACATATAACTTCATATATTTATCATAACAATCCTCCGTTTCAAAATGTCCTAAACATAACAAGGTATTTAATTTGTGCATAACGCATTTCGCAAATCATTAGTTCGCGATTACAGGACGAATAGAAGGGGCTAACTGAAGGCTCATCACGAAAAAAAAAATGAAATAACTCCGTTACTATTCGAGATAGAGCAAAATGCATAGACTAATGAAATAAAATATGGACTATATGGTTGGCTGTGTAAAGTTATTCAAAGCAACTCATAACAATGGCATAATATTTAAAACTTCATTCTTAGTTGCCCGATTTTAGCTATTACTTTTAAATATAGAATTTTGTAAAAGTAGAATTAAAATAGTGGCCACTATAGTTCTGACACAGAAGTGTGTGTGAATGTGTATCCCCGTCGGTGTCACACACACACATATAATATGTATAATGTGTAGAAAGAAGTGGGAAGAATTTCCAAGAGGAACTTTCTCAGTGGACAATAGTTATCTCCGGGTTGCAGAAGCCATGTCTTCGCCTGAAGCTTCTTAATTTCTCATGGACTCTGACACATTTACTTTTATATCACACCCCCTTTATAGAAACATTCTCTTCCTCGCTTACCACATCTCCCTTCCCAGAGCATATCCATATGCCTATTTATATATACAAACAGTCTCATTTACTTACTCCCCCTATATTCCCGCTTCACCCGTCACATATGTACTAGGAAACATATTTTACTAGTTAATACTATTAAGGTCTTCGGGTCTTGACCGTGTCTTCATATTGGTTGCCAACGTTTCGCTAGACATGCTGCTAGCTTCCTCAGGGCTATCTCTGAGACTGAAGAGTTGTTAGTTCATCTCTGGTATATATTTGAGTCTTATCCGGTTTCCTTGGGCGGAGTCTTCCCTTCCAGGTGTCTACGGATACTTGGTCCGGTGGTCGTTCATCGCCTATACCGTCGTTTTCGTTTCTTATTGGAGGTCTCTGTGGAATTACCGGCTTCCAGAGTTTGCTGAGTCTGTATCCATCCTCTCTATTGAAGTTGTTAGGGCATTTCGCTATTTCTATAGCTTCTCGAACCAGTCTTTCTTGGTAACGGTCAACCTTTGCCAGTACCTTGACTTCATCGAATTTAATGTTGTGTTTGGTTTCCCAGAAATGTTCCGCTATGGCTGATTCTTCTGTCCGAAACTTTTTTAAACTTTTGATGTGCTCGGCGACCCTGGTGTTTATCAATCTGCCGGTCTGACCAATGTATTCTGAGCCGCAGGAACATGGTATGCTGTATATCCCCGGGATTTTTGTGTGGAGTTTATCTTTGCAGCTGGGTAATATCTGAGCTATTTTCCTGTCAGTGCCAAATGCTGTTTCTATGCCTTGCTTCTTGAGTATCCTAGAGATCTTCTCGGTCGTACCTTTAACAAAAGGTATTACGGCTGTTTTCCGGATTTCCTCTTCATTTGTTCTTGTCTTCTTTTCTTTTTTCTTTTTGAATTGATTTCTGATTTCCTCTTTTCCGTAGCCATTCTTTAGCAGAGCAGTCATCAAGTGTCGTTTTTCCTTTGGGAGGTTCTGTGGCTCTGAAATTCTCTCAGCTCTAGCGACCAATGTACGAATTATCCCATTCTTCTGTGCTGGATGGTGATGAGATCCAGCGTGTAGGTATCTGTTGGTATGTGTTGGTTTTCTGTAAACCGCATGCCCCAGCTGTCCGTTTGGTTTCCTTTCCACCAGAACATCCAGAAATGGAATCTTCCTCTCACGTTCGATCTCCATCGTGAACTCAATGTTGGGGTGTATTGAATTAAGATGCCGCAGAAATTCTTCTAAAGTCTTCTCTCCATGTGGCCATATGACGAACGTGTCATCCACATATCTAAACCATTTTTTCGGTTTTAGTCTTGCCGTTTCAAGTGCCTTCTTTTCAAATTTCTCCATGTAAGCATCGGCTGCATTTGGACTTAATGGCGACCCCATGCTGGCTCCATCCATTTGTTGGTAGAAATTGCCGTTGAACAAGAAATATGCTGATTGCAGGCAGATTTTGGCTAGCTGGGCTTCTTCTTCCGTTAAGAATTCTTTCATGATGTTTAACGTTTCTTGAATTGGAATTCTCGTAAACAGTGACTTAACGTCAAAACTGACGAGGCGATCGTTTTCATCGATCATAATATCTTTGATTTTCCTCACGAAATCTGATGAATCCTTGATGTGGTGCGGGGTCAGGCCAATACTTGGTTGTATTTTCTTCGAAATATACTTTGAGATTCCGTAACATGCAGACCCAATCGAATTAACTATTGGCCTCATAGGAATAACCTCCTTGTGTATCTTGGGTAATCCGTAAAGTCTAAAGTAAATTAATTATTATCTTTTATTAACTTTAGTTATTATAAAATTAATTAGCATAAATCCATCCGGTTACACTGATGGTAACAAGACAATAGACCCCCATTTTAGTGTGTTTCCTGCAAGTTGTGTGTGCATGTGTTTGCACTGCTTGACTGCTAGCGGACAGGGTTAATCGTACTTTTCTTTTGATTTTCTTATTATTTATTACAAGAAGTGTTGTTTATTTTCATTATTTACTCTATTATTATTTTACAATATAGTGCACCTTTTAATTTCGAAATTATAATTGTTCTTTTTACTTCTTGCATTAATAGGGTAAACTGTCACCAATGTAGATTAGTGACTAAAAAGGGCGAGGAGGATTTTGTTTTATTCTATACCTAATAAATGGTTCGTAATTAATTTAATTGGAATCCCATAAAGTAGAGCAAACCAAGGAAAACAAAAAAATAAAAAATAACTTCAGTCTGGCTGTCCAGCTTGCAGGCTCGTGCGCATGCCCGCTCTTCAAAGCGAGAAGAATTTGTCCCATCCGGACTTCGAATTGGGCGGTCAAAAATAAAGTATTGATAATTTATCAGTTCTGTTTATCAGTCTTTATCTTTATTTATTATAAACAATAATGAAAACTGATTAACCTTACTGAAAAAAAGCTTGTAACACACTCACGTACCTAAAGAATTATACGATTGTACTCAATGAATGCTAAGGACATTGGATACACCACAAGATTACGAATAGTGTAATAGATTATCTTTTTCATTCATCTCTAAAAGTAGATTATTTATTTTTGTATTTAAAATCCTTACTCTTGCATTGTTCATGAGATGTGGGAGCTTCCCTGACATATTTCAATATTCACAGTGTAATGTGAATGCTTATAATATATGCGTAATAGATGGGAGGCTGCTACTGCAATTATCAAATACGTAAATAATGATAATGATTCTTCTTATTCTGGACCCAATATTTTTATACACTCTTCATAATTCTCATTTGCCATTGATATATGAACAACAATAATGATCTGTGAAACTTTCACAAACTTGAATATTAACTGAGTTATTTGTATTTGTTCGTTTTCAGCCTTCAGCAAACCCCAACTGCTATTTTCATGTTGAGCTATTAAATCACTAAATGCCTCATGGCTGTTTTCTATCTTAAAAACTATGAAAGATTTAGACCATGTCAATTTTGGAATCATCTGTGCACGACGGATATGAAATTCAACATTTTACATTATGAATTGTATTATTTATGGCTTCAGCTTAAATAAAATATGTTTTTGAAGTAAATGACTATTTACTCTTTTTGAGGGGTATCTTGATTTTCTCTAATTAATAAGGCTCCAGTGGAGACATTTCCTCAATTATAATGCACAAAGTTTTGAAAATACTCAGGTTTTCTTCCCGGGGTACAGAATAAACTGTATATTATAAATTTATTATAACTACTTATCAATTTTAATATAGCGTGCTATGATTTGTTAAACTATACAGTGGAGGTTGAATGATTAACAATAAAAAATAAGTTTATCTATAACAACAATAATTACAAACAATAACAATGACTGGAAATTTTGCAGAATATATATTTTTTTTTTTAAAAATGAATATTTAGCTCTCTTTATTGTTATCTTCGTCATATTTTTTATCCAAATTAAGAAATATTATATTGACTGCAATTTATTTGAATTACGTTATTAGTGTGTCTCTCAAACTATTTCATTCTAAATATGAAGCCTATCAGCTTATCATGATAACTGTGGTGGCTGGTGTAGGATCTTGCTTTAAAAGAACTTAACGATTCTTGTTATCTTATTGTCTTTTCTCTGATTGCTTTATTTCTGGCTAACCCAGAAGAATTTTATATTAAGACCCTGACAATAAATTAGGAAGATATAGCTCAATTTTATATAACCAATAAAATTGCCTGTTTCGTCGTAGCTATTTAAGTATCCATTTTAAAATGAATGTTTTTAACTACTTAGAAACTTCGTCTGCAACATTGCTTATAAGGTTGTCTCAACGGCCAAAAACAATTCAAGTAAATCATACTGCTAGATGGTAGGTTGACTGAGAAAGTGTTTAATATTTTTGCCCAAGATACAATTTGCTTGGTGATAATAGGGCTTGGCTGGATTTTGAAAGATGATAAAAAGTTTCTGGCCTGGCAAATCCCCAAAAAGAGTGTACATAATCACTCAGAATATTTACATAAACTCCAAACAAAAGTACGTTCCTTGAAGGCAGTCTACAAAAAACACATTTCCCACGCTCTCGAAAAACACTTTGGTGATATTATCTCGCCATCTATTCTCTATTTCTTCCGTAATACGATCCCCTTGTAATCCTAAAATTTAAGCTTTATAAGAGATTTCAAGAGGTTCTGCAATCCGACCTCTTATTCTTGGATTTACATTGACTTCGCGTAGCGAATTTATTTATGTAAAACACAAAATAAAGGTTAGATGGGAACAATACTTGGTATTTAAGCTTGAAGTAATACGTTCCGTGAAATATTGCCTTGCATGATGACAAGGATCATTGGTTTTCTGAAGATTAAGAACTAAAATCTGAAAAACGCTGATTATGTAAATATCGTTTTCTATGTAACACAAGATAAAGTTAATTTTTTTTTCACTCCTAAACATAAACGGATGAATCATCCTTTCCGAAGGTATGAAAGATGCGACGGACATACAAATGAAAAGGGAGATTTTTTTAATATATTTGTGGGAGGCACCGGGCGTAAATAATATTTGAAACCTGTGATCTAAACAAGTTAGAGATCATTGAACGAACTAGAGCATAATGATGTTAAGCCTGTCAAAAGTAAACTAAACCTAGAGAGGGATAGAGGTTGTGTGATGTGCAATTCTGTTTGTCAATGGGCGAGGATTCGTTCCTGTTTATTCTCTCGCCCCAAACGAACCGGGTCTTTCTCAGCTTATTCAATAAAGGAACGATTCACTTATCAAAAATCTTCATGGCTCAGCTCATTCCTCAGACTGTTGAACTTGTGCTACTTTATTTCTTCTTTTTTACTCTCTCTTTTTTTTTTAAACTCTAACAAGTATTGGAGAAAATAGGGAAACGACGAGAAAGGTTGACGGTTTTAGTTTATTTTATAAAGAAAATAAGAACGCAATTTAAAAAATATATATTATTTCAGAGTTCAACTAGGGGAGATGTCCTGGATCTGATCAGCCACACGTTTTCACGAGTTATCATTTTTAGCATATTTCAATTAAAAAGAAAGCTAGTGAGGTTGTGGCCATGGCGAAGATTTTGAGCAGATGCTATATAAGGGCACCTCACAGATGCTATATGAATGAATTAAGTAGCTGCAGTATCAGGATGACAACGTCACTCCACATTATATTATAAATTTATAAGGCCTTGTGTAACTTAGAATATAAAGCTAAGTTATCAGGACTTAAAATTGAAGCTTAACTTGTGAGATGACTAGGAATGGGGGATCACTTTAACATAGAAATACTAATACCACCATTAATAATAGTTTTGTTGAAAAAAATGAATAGAACAAGAAAAATGAAATATGAAAAAATGAATATCAATATACATATATCCAATGTCTTACAAAATTAATTTTCTGTAATTCTTGTTCTATTCCTTTTTTTCAACCTCTAATTCATATGGCACTATGGTGCAGAAATAAGTTTTACAAAACATGTTCGATTCACGTGTGGGCAATAGGATTTTTTCACTAAATGAAATCCTTTGTCCCAACAGAACAGGGTAGTAAGCTGTAGATAACTCGCCCCAAGTAGCCTTACTAGCATAAGGTGGACGTAAAAATGTATTGTAATTCTTAGCCAGAAGAAATATATATATTTAAGTTCTTTGATGCTGGATGTATATAATTGGACCATAAATTCACAAATGTTATGCTCAAAATGAGCTACACAATCCCTAAAGAGAGCATTTCTGACAATATCAACAACTCGAAATATGCTTGATGAAATTAGCTATGTGGGAGGGGATGGGTGTGATAAATTTTGAAAAGGGACCTCAAACAACAACCTGTTTTCTTTGTCTAAAGCAATTTAAGGGCTTGCCACCAATTTCCTAACTACTTCCAAACGGTATTAGTTACTTTTAGTGGAGTTGAACTTTAATACCGACCGTCAGCTTTGTATTTGGGGGTATGCCAAATCTTCATATATATGTGCTTGTATAGAGCAAAGAGTATAAATAAACAATGAATGAAACACAGTAATAGATATAGCAGACAAGTATTCAATCAAATTAATACGTTACCCCCGTTATCAGTAAAGTGAAAAGTCTAATAAGTTCTTAGTTTGAATATAAGATACTTTTTTTTTAGGTTGGAAAGCGATAGAATAAAGTGATATAGAAGTTTACTATTTTGTCGTGCTAAATTTTACTACTCGACATTACTACTGCACGATTATGAAATATATTATGTATATATTAATATTATGAAATAATTTTAAAAGTCATATCGTTTGTAACGAAAACAATCCAGAGTTTGTTAAGTAATTTTTAATAGAGTTTATGATACAAAGGAAGATAAGAATGGCTGTCAGGATGGTAGAAACTTGTAAACTATTAGGACCGTCAAAAACACTAATGGATCCATTAACGGAACGGAGGTATAACCTTCAACAGGGAAGTCGACGATAAACTATATAGATAACTATGAAAGGTTTTTACTCCCCTTAGACACTTAGTTCATTTAAGGCCCTCTTGTTTGGAGTTATTGTGTTATAAATTTATCCCTTCTGTTAAGGACCTATTTATTTTTTGTAGAGAATTTCAAATCATGCTCATTGCATTTTAAAATCAATATACTTTGTCCTCCGTACACCTTAGGCTAGTTTTAACAGATTTCCCTTCAGGGGATTCATATATATATATATATACTAGCTCAGATACCCGGCTTCGCCCGGAAATCGATTTGAGGCTGAATGGTGGTATTTTTTTGGCAAGGCTTTACTTTGCACAATATTTTGACATTTTCCCGTCCCAGTGTTTAGGGTTAATACCCGTTGTTGGCATTTGTAAATAATAAAATTTATTTTTTATGTAAGTCTTCACTGTCCTCCAAATTGTCATATTTCCCGTTTCCTGTGCATTATGGATAGATTTAAATTATTAAACACAAAATATTAACATACATTTGAATTAATTTTTCCCGGTGAGGTACCTGGTAGTTCCAAAGAATTGTTGAGCAAATTTCTCTAAATAACAAATTAAACAACTTTTGTTATGTGCATACTTGCCGATTCCCCAATCGGAAAGGATATATCACTATTTTTAATTTCAGGCCTCCCTTATAATCCCCACTCCTGCCCGTCCCGAAATGTTAGTATGGCTTATTATAATGAAGGTATTAGTGCTAATAAACATACCGAGTGTTTTGTTTAGTTCGGTTGAGTCCTTTGTGCCAAATAAAATTGTTGACTCCCGCTATCATTTTTAGCGTATAACGTCTTTATACTTCCGTATACGATGATAGTGCATTTGACAAAAGTTACTTTAAATAACAAAATAAAGAACTTTTGTTATGTTCATATTTACCGAGAAGCCAGTAGTAATATACATACCAAGTTTCATAAAATTCGGTTCAGCCGTTTATGCGTGAAAAGGTAACAAACAAACAAATAAACAAACAAACAAACAGACACCAAAGAAACAAAATGCAGTTATGGTGTCTATGACATGTGAAACGAAAAGTTATCGTGAAATTTTGCGAAAAAAATCAATGTACAGACAGAGGTTACAACTTTATATATATAATAGATATATTTGTTAACGCTCTAGCGTTCGGCATTTTGGTTTGATCATTACCAAACTCTATATATAAACGTTTACGTAAAACTAAATATCAAGTTTGTTAAAGGCTAAAATCCGATTAATGGGAGGGGGTTTAGGGAGGATCTCCGTTCCGGATCGAAAAAGTGTATGGAAGAAATCTTATTGTATACGTAACATTCTATAAACGTTGGTATGGACGTTTTTTCACTATCTTGATTATTAACCGAGATATTTGCATTTTTTATGTTTTCGGCCCTCAGTAATCCCCGACTCCTACTCATTTCATATTAACAATAAGCTGTTATAATATGAAGGACATTATTTTAAGCCTAAATACCGATTACAGCTCTCATTGAGCTTTTAAGATTTGAGATAAATGCAAATAAGTTACGCACGTGGGAAATCTACTCAGTTAACGCAGACCCTGCGTTACGGGCTTTTTGTTGGTAAATGTTGCACCCGTTTATAAGTTTAGGAACTGTTGTTTTATCCATCTTCGTCGTAACAGAAAGAGTGTGTTATGCTTTGTTATTGTATTCAGCGAGATGGGGAGATAGGGCTTATAGATGGGTTTAAGTATAATACGGATGTGCAATAGAGGAGTGGAAAGCTCTTAAATAACATATAATATATATACTGACGGGCCAAATGTCCGAAAAGAAAGTCCGCAAATTAGGTCCCGCGATGCCAATGTTGGCCAAATGAAAAATGAACTTCATTTTAGAACTGATTAATTTATTGAGGATCATGAGCATTTTTAATACAAGAGTAAATTTAAAGAAAGTAAATAAGTTATTTTTCAATTGACCATTGCGGAGCTTTCAAATGAAGACTTGTATTGAATAAGAGTATGGTTGAGTTATATAGCTCTTCAAGATTTTATGGGTTGAACGTATTTACTTTATGGTCCTAATTTTTTCCTAGAAGGAGGAAGTCTTAGTGACAAATTAATTATAAATAAGTCTTAATTATTTCATACTACTATTCTGGGTAAGGGGCTCAGGTTAGCCATGCGAGTTAAAGCTGATAATAAATAATAATAATATTCTGGGTAAAATTATCGACAAGTACTCGCACCATTGTATCATGCACAACTGGCATGCAACACGCTGCAATCCAGAATAATATGGGCGCTATTTCTGCAACACGGAATCCACCTGACAATGGGATATCCTATGAGAAGTGGTATGTCCCTGGACGTCACGGCTGAGGTCGATAGTGCATTTATGCGGGTGAAAAAATAACTTGCAATGACGCGTCCAGAGATGGCCCAAGATTCAGCGAAGCGCCATTTCCCTAAGACAGCGCTAAGATGGTTCATGTAAATCTCACCATCTCAAGATTTAAATAACTTCTCAGTCTGGAGTAGTTCGTTACCGCGATGAAGATAGTGTCTTCCACGCCTTGCTAGACCAGGACATACCTCCCAGCCAGACTTCTGGACCTAGTAAACTCCATTTCTTCTACGGAAGGAATTCACGCAGTTTTAGTATAACAAAATTGTTGTCTATTCAAATGTGTATGTATATATATATATATATATATATATGTCTGTGCGCGTGTCTGTTACTGATCTTGGGGTTTCATATTTTTTGTAATTACGGAACTGTAAGCTTTTCATGAAACACTAATTTTTTCCGATTAAATAAATTGGTGAAATTATAAGTGAATAGGGGGGGGGCTAAAAATATAAATTCAAAATATCTCCATTATATGAGTTATATTGAAAAATATTGCATAACAAATGTAGCTGCACATTTAATGTTTTACTATTTGTTTTTCTATACATTTTTCTCTCGCTAACTTGAATATTAACCTATAAGATAAGGATCAATAAAAAGGCCTTGTCCTCTACTACTGTTTTTAATTTTATGCAAAGTGCACTTTCAGAGTGAGCGCTACATCGTCAGTGCCTGCTGATTATAGCAGTGTAGCGAGACTGACGATGGAACGCTGACTCCGAAAGTGTACTTTGCATAAAATTAAAAACAATAGTAGAGGTCAAAGCCTTTTTATTGATCCTGATCAATTGGTTCCTCTACCATCAAGCATATTCCAGATACATTAACCCATATATTGGTATTATTTAGTATTGAAGCTACAGTAATTCCTCACTCCTACGCAACTCACATCTTCAATAAACCATTACAGAACATCTCATTTCAAAATTGAACACGAGGTGTTGTAAGTGATATTCGTGTATGAATTAACGCATTGGAATGGTCAAGGAATATTCTATAGTAGAATGCTTTAACTTTTCTTTGATTATTTATTGTTTCGCATTACGGAAGAAATAGAGAACAAAATGTAGGATGGCGTACAAATCATCGCATTGCAGCGGGTGTGAATGCTCTTTGCATTCTTGAATAGATTTATGTTTTACGCCACACTAACTAAACGCCGTAGTTTTGGATGTGGTCATATACATGCATTCTTGCAAGTAATTAACAGGCTGGAGTATGATATTCCACGCAGAATGGTTAATCATTGTGCATGAACCTAAAATGTATTTAGCCAGCACAAACGCCTTTCTTACCACCTTTATTGCAGTTCTAAATGTGTTGCCAACCAACTTCTTGCATACTTCTTATGCATTTCTGCGTAAACCACACGTTACGAATTATTCATAAAACTCACCCTAGGGTTTTCCCAGAACCGGCTATATTGATTTCACGGAAACAGATATATATTTTATAATTATTTTTTATCGTTAGCATTTGTCACTCATGCGGACCTTCGTGACATGACTACTCACGCGACGCTTTAAAGGTTAATTAGATTGCAGATATGGTTTTATAATGTAGTCAAAATTTTATAGATAATATTACAGAACTAACTATGGAATACATTTTCAACTCCGGATTTAATTTTTATCGAATTTCATTTGACAACAAACTCATTAAATAGTGACGTCCTTACGTTATAAAATAAGGGTATATTTGCACATGTAAATATATAAATTTAAAAAGAACAATAGTATCATAAGTAATAATATGAAACGGAATGGAATTCCTATAAAATTGAAGTATATTTCCTCCAAGGATTGCTAGGTCTAGAATGTAGTTTAGTCATTCTTGGTTCTATATTTTGATGCATATGAAAAATTAGATTAAAGTGTTTTTGTTTTTTTTGGGGGGGTGGTCCCGCCTGAATAGGGACGAATTCCATTGCACTGAAGATGGGGCTGTTCGCCCCGAAAGTACTCTACATTTAATAAAAGAATTGTTAAGAGCGGAAGTGGTTTGATATTTCTTATCCTTCCGTTGATGATGGACCTACACCAGCCAGCCCAAATCCCGAAAATATGTTTAACAGACTCACACAATAATATCTATTGTACAAAAAATATGATAAAACTCAACTGTTTACTATTATTTAAATAATATCACTAAAATAGCTGGTAAATAATCAGAACAAGTCGAAAACGAAATTTGTTAAAATAAAAAGTATACAGGTTATAAAAATTGAAATAAATTTTAAAGCTAAGGTTTTGTACCTTAATTCATAAGGGTTTAAAAATAAATAAATCCCAATACAATAATGTTCCTACCATGAAGAATCAAAAGTTAAAATAATTGATTATATATTTTTACTAGAATTATCTACAACATTTTAAAAACAATTACAAAAAATAACTGAATATTAAATTAAATGAGGTGACTGCAATCATCTGAAAAAAAAATTAACTTTTATTAAAAATAATTTCTGATTCTCCTGACAGGAATATTAATCTGGCCACCAGCATAATTGAAAACTAAATGAACTGTATGTATTATATGGAGGATAAATAAATAATTCTAAATAATTTGTAGAAACTGAATGCAGGGATGCAGGGCCCAAACCAATCAGTATGCACTTGCAGAGGCTTCAACCGCATGCCCCAGAAGTAGAGAAAGCAAACAGAATAAGAAGCCTCAACCGCCGAAGGAAAAAGGAAAAAAAGATCATATAACCACGTGATACATATTTATCACTTACCTGTCTTTCGCTCTTGTAGTTAGGCATCTTAAAAAATAATACAAGCAATTGTTAGGAGTAATGTAAAAAAATATATAGTTAGATAATATTTACAATTTTCCCTTACTCAAATGCACAATTAGTTTTTTTGCCATATATGTTTTCTTTGTTTTTTGACAAACCCATGTCTAGCTTGCAAGTTATGTACTCCAATATTTTTATTAATGAAAATAAGTCTAATTTGAATTTAAGACTAAAATATTTCTGACTGAAATATATATCAAAATCACGATTTGTTAGTTTCTATATACTAATAAGACCATCGTTAGTTTAAGAACTCATGAAAACAATATTCCTAACTGTCATGAGATATATTCCCACCTGTCTTGTTCTTGTCAGACTCAGGATCGGTCACAACTGACACAGACACACACTCATTGAGAAGGTCATATCCCTATATGTAAATACTATAACAGATACCTAACAATAAAACACAAATTAACAGACTCCATTCAAGGAAATGAGCTTGATATACCCCACGATACGACTCAACAATTAATTTACAGCAACCAATATACACACATCCTAACATATCTAAAAAAATATAAATAATTACCAAAACATTTAGAATTATAATAAAATAGGTCTCCAACGTGCTAAATGAGATTTAACTTTTATTATATTCTAATAGACTAAGTACGGATATGAAAGAGTTTCAGGTATTTAAGGTTTTTTTTTCGAAATTTATAAATAAAGAATAGTCCTTTACACAATCGAGTAAATTGATCATGTTAATCTTAATTCATCTACACCTCCCTCATGGCAATCACTTCAAATGTGGGGCATAAACAAATGCTCAGTGTCATGAATCTTAACATTTATAGTGGATAACTAATTGTACAGCGAGCGCTTGTAACCTATGTCATTTGATATTTCCAAGTTAAATGGAATTTTCAGTTAATTAACTGATTAATTAAAATTACCAATGAATTACATTTCCCCTTGACTTCTTACAAGTCACGAAATGAAATGGATAATGTCCATTGCTAGAATCGACTAAAAAACTCGCCGGAGATTTTAAAAAACAACAAATTGAATTGCTTTTCACATACTGAATGTATAAGACATTAGAAGGTGAATCAATAGAGCATATAGTACTGTTTTAATTTTCAATGAAGATAGAAATCTTGTTTTCGTGAGTTCTACTTAATTGGTCAATTTGGGGCTCAAGTTATGATAACGAGGTCTTAATTCCCTTCAATACTTGGAGCTGCGAGTTCAACTCGGGCCTTAGGGATTGATTTATTAAGGGACTCACTATTGTCAAGTGAATTTGTAGTCAATAAGAATGCTCAAAACTGTTTACTATAATAGGATGTGTGCTGTAGATGTTACTCCAAGGAGAATAAAGGTCTTACTGAGTCAGTGAAAAGAGTTATGTGAAAATTTTGAACCGGATTTAAAGTCACATAGTGGTTAACAAAAATCAACCATTTGCAAAATCACCACAAGACTGACAATATTCAACTTGTGTTAGTCTCGAGATCACCTTTGCTAGAAGGTATTGTTTCCGTTAGAGGTGACCCAAGTTACATTGAACATGTAGTGCAGAATGTGAATAAAAAATATAGTGGATGCGTTTTGTTATTTGGCCTTATATTCCTGGATGATATCAATGCTATATCTCAATCAAGCAATATAGTTAATAATTATTTTTCATGATCTTTCAAACTTTCGGATATTTCATATGCAAATTAGATTTAATACTAATATTAAGTTAACCTTCATCCCTTTACCATGCAAAATGCAACAGACGCCTTCATAACATCATAACCATGAAAATACCTTTTCTTTTTCGCTTATTTAATTTACACTGATACTGAGGAAATTGTACTGATAAAGTACATTTTATTATTCGAATATTACCATGCTAATTGAATAAATTAAATTATCTCAAATTTGTTTTGTTTATTCCATTTTTAATAGTGGGGTTTATAGTTGAATGTGGTTAAGGGATAACAAATATATTAAATTTCTTCATTCACTGTCTAAATGTTAATAACAATCATTTGAATGCAACCCCAAAACTATACTTTCGTTTTGCAAACAATTTCTTCAAATTATTCATTTTCCTTATGCATGTATTATTAGTATTTTAAGGGTATTTGATTCTACATTCGTTGACTCCTCGTTCCGATGATATGATTCTTAACATACCTGGCGTACTGTCTGGCTGTCTTCCTCCAAACGCATTTTAGATTTAAAACCCGCTTTTTTGTTACTAAGGGGGTAGCACTCGCTATGGAGAGACCTGAAACAAAATGAAGATATCCTTTAAAATTAATCCACTAAGAATCCTTTTTGTGTAATATGACAGTAATCAGGAAAACGGTTAAGAAAATGTCAACCAATCAATGTACACAATAATTTATAATTTAGTAAATAAAAATCAGTCAGTTATTTATTTTATGTCTTAAACTCAAAATGATAAAACGAGTAAAGAAATATCCTAGTAATTTCGGGAAACCCGATAATATTTGTCCAGAATCCCACATAGCAAAATTATACTCTTATTATCTAAGCTATAATTGACTTTCAGGTAACTTGTCAACAATTACACTGAAGCATTTATGGAAACATGCAGAAATATCTTTCATTAATATTGGATCATAGCGGCTATTCATTCAGATTTTCACCAGTGATATTGGTAATATCCTCAATCAAAGCCAATTCCACTTCTCATAAATTGGATGGGGCAAATATATTCTTGAAGAGACCACATAAGAGACCCTATACTCCAAGATATGTACCACAGTATCATTCGGAGTCTCAAGGACCCTGAATGGTCCACTCTTAGGGGCGCTGAAGATGAGGTTTTTTTTTTCTCTCCTCATAGTAACTCTATGAGGAGTTATTTATTTGAATACATGTTCCTTTGCCATATGGCATATTACATGTATGATTATGTTTAAATACATTTTTATTTTACAATATGTACACGTTAATCAACTATCTACTCAAATATTATATAAAAAAAAATAATAAAATAAAATATTAAAATAAGTAAGATAACTACAAATAAAATTAATAAATGAAATGAAAAAAAAATAAATAAAATAAGAACAAAAACAAAAACAAATCAATTAAAGTTAAACTCTACCGATGTTTAATTTGCGAGTCTATGTAAGGTAAATATATTGAATTATGATTTCCATTCCTCACAATCAACTTCACATTCTAATGTATTTTTGCTACATCCGTATTTATTTTTTTGACCAATTTTGTAATTTCTTTATTATATTTGTTAAATATAATATGAGGTGTGGCCAATTATTTACTTTTAAAATTATGTTCATTATTTAAATTTTATCTATTTTGATTGAATGTTGAACAGTCATAAAGTATATTTAAAAACGTATGTGTTGCCTGTGAGTCGCAAGTACATTTGTCATTGTCTTGAATTTAAAATTTTGTTAAATAATGTCCTGTCTGTCCATGTTCCGTTAGAAATTGTGTGCATTTGTGATGGTGACTCTTAATTGTGTTGTAAGTTATATTTGGTATGTATTGATGTAAGCTGTAAGATATGTTTCATGTCGTCTACTCTCTGTTCCACTTATGTATTATGTTGGTACGTAAGTCTTTTTTAATGAGAGTGGTAAGAGAGAGAATTCTGGAATTATTTTTGTATCTTGAGCTGCTTCCTTTGCTAACGTGTCAGCCTGTTCGTTTCCTGAATGACCTTTTATCCAGTCTATGTGCCTAGAGCTTATTTCTGCGATCCTAATCTTCTAGCGGTCGCAAGTTTCGTTAACTTGCTAGAAATGTCGAATTTTTTAAGTAAAACTAATGTTTAAGTTTCTAAATAGCAGAAATCTGTCCTGAAAAAAAGCAACAAAATGTAAAATAAAAAAAGATTCCAGTGTTACGATTCACCACGATCGATATTGATTATAACTGCTGTTAAAGTAATTAACTGTAATTGTATTCATATATAATTTTCACTACCTAAAATATTAACAGAGTAAATGGTCTCAATTTGTTTCCAGTCTTTAGAAAACCCGTTTACCTTTTCATACGATTTTTATTAAATATACATAGCTAAACATTTCATGTCCAACTAAAAAATTACAAATCTTGTTTGCATAAGCTTCTTTAAGATAGAAATTAGAAAGTTTAAAATGGGAAGGGGGCATTATATGTTCTATGTGGTCATAGTATGTAGTGTAACTTGTGTAGTCTTTGAGTTATTAACTTTATTATTAATGATGAGTTTTGCAGTTGAGCGAATTTGAAACATATCCCAAAAATAGAGAATAAGAATACATACAGAAGTGGGGAGATAAAATAGAGAGATGGGGCATCTCGGAAGTGCATTCTATGAAGATATATAAAAAAGGGGGACGGGTCATCAACGAAATTGCTTTGCTTTTTTTGTTGCATCATTGTTCGTTTTTTTTATTTATATTGTGCGTATCATCTCATATCAGAATCTACAATATTTAACTCTCCCATTATTATTATTATTACAAAGTCTTAAAAAGTTAACTTCAAGACAGTTATTTTAAAGGGCAAAGCAGTAAAATGTAATAGAACACAAAGTGAATTTTGAAGTATGAAAAAATTGTTTAATAAAATGCTTGCAATAATTAATGAGATGAAAATTAACATTCCTGTTCAGAATTTACGTTTCTTTTGATGGTAAGAAATATTGAATTGGTTTTCTCTTTTAATAATTCAACCTTTTCTTTCGTTCCTGCCTGTTTTCATCATCTTAATTTAATCTAGAAGGGAGGATTTAATTCACCGCAATATGAAGGAAAATCAGAATTTACTTACTACGAGCCTTGTAAAATATTCCTTTGCCTCAATCTGAGCCACAAGGTAGCCTCTCTCGTCCCATCCACCTCTCCTATACCAGATTTCTCTTCTTTTCGCCTTATACCTGCCATATTCTTTCGGTTGCCTGCTCGGTCTCATAATTTAAGATCGCCTTGTCACTACATCATCGTGATAAAACGTTCTTCTTGAATGTGAAGTCAAGAATAAAAGTGTATTGCTTTGACTCAATCAACTGAAAAACCGACTTTTCCGAAAATATAGTTTCGGATCTATTATTATCTATATTTCCTGCATGTTGTCTTTATTCTGTAATATATAATTTGTCTTCCAAATATTCATTTTAAAAGGGTGATTCATTTGTTTATAACAAACACTAAACGACTTTTTTATGTGCAACTAAGCCAATTCTGTTATTGGGTATAACGATGAAACGTTTCTTTATTTGATTCCTTGTTGTTGTTTTTCTTATATTTATATCACTAAGAAAATATTATATTGTTACAAATTAAACCCTTTTGTTTTCATACAATTATGGGAAATATTTCAAAATCAGCCCTTTTATGCAGTCCCGCCGGCACAGTTGCTTTCAAAATTGTAAGTCCTTCTCTATCGGACCGAATACTACACGCGATGCTTTCATGTCGTGCTTCTTTGCTAGTTTTAATTTTTAAGATTTAAAGCTTCCTAAATTTTATGTACTTTGATATTACACATATACACTCATATATATAAATATAAATATATATATATATATATATATAAACAGAAAAATGTAAGCAAACCATTTTTTACGTTTCTTACGCTTTGTGTTGATAGCCAATAACTTTGTTTGGTAAGAATTAAGAGTGTATTTTGAAAAAAAATAAAAATTAATTTTATAGATTTTGATAGTCTTCAACATCAATCGTTAACATATTAAAAAATAATGCATGTCATGCGGTAAGCAGATGACGATTCATTCTCATTCTGTATTGAGACTATATTAAGTACGGGGAGATTAAGGGCGTTGGTCTTAATCGCACTTGGTAATCCTAGACTCGTGAGTTCGATTCTCATCTGGGCAATAGGAATTCATTAACTGACCAATTCATGCAATAAAATACTAAGTCCAAAAAAAGGGTGGTAATTTGCAGACAGTCCATCTCCTTTACCCATAGCGTTGACTTGGGAATCCTGGTAAATTAATTGTCTTAAATTGTAGAAGTCGTTTTAATAATTTGGTTCAACACATATACTCAAAGAAAGCATAGTTGGGCCCACTAATAGAATTCCGAAGAAATTTGACCTTTGAGGTTTCTCTTCCAAGCGAGGTTTAGCAAGTCCTCTCTGATCTTTATGATGGTCTTATGGCTCAAAGAAACGGAAGAATAATGAAGAGGAAAGGTTGGTGCGCGTTTTACAACGGGCAAAATTGTATTTTATTCAGGAGAAAATGAAAAAAAAAAACCCTCTCAAAGTATGTAATAGTCATGAGAAAGTTTTTCTCATATTTAATACATACTTAGTTCTTTCCAGATTATTCGATGTATTAAAATTATTCTTATAAATTCTATCCTTTTGATCTCAATGATTTTAATATCAGTGAGGGCAGATATGAATTAGATTAAATTGTAGCTTACAAAAAGACTCTTGCTAATAAATCAATACCAGCCTCGGCGTGCGTGAGGGAAAACACAGACCTCTCTTCATATTTATTTCTTTTCAAGTATGTATGAGTTCTATTTCTCGGGTATCTCGGGAAATTCAGAGAGAGAGCAACCATATGTAGACCTACCGGTATATCCATATAATTATGAACGACCAAAATAATAATGATATCGAACAAAATAATACGTTCTTACCGTCCATTCTCGATGGAAGAGCCTTTATGTTGACAAGTTTTCGACTCCAATGCATAAGTGAGTCTTCTGCACGAAGCTGGATTACAGCACTCTTCTGCTTGCCAGTCGTTAAGTGGTCGTGATTCCTGTTTTTGACGATTTGATTTGCTCTTATTTCGCAACCTACAACAAAATCACAGGTAGTTAGTTAAATTAGACAGTTATCGGTACCCCCAGTATCATGTACGAGTATTTGTCTCTTTCTTGTTTAAGAAATTTCCTATTTCTTTTTTGTTTTCCAGTTATGAAAGCTTTGGGGATCAACCAACTGTCACCCCTCCAATTACAAATGAATTAAGACGTTTAGTTTTGTCGTGTGCAATCATGAATTATTATATTTCTTTTGCTTTCCTCCCCATCCGTCGTCTTTCCTTATGTGAACCTAATTCAATGAAATAAACACCAGAAAAAACCATCTTACCTGAGAGATGATGCCTTGCATTTGAACTAATTTTTTTGAGGTAGTCTCCATGTAGTGCTTGTGCCTATCTAAGTATGAATATAATTGCATAATAGCTGCGTGAGAAATTTTTGAATACAAGTATTCAAGAGTCCATTTTCTGTCATCCCTGGGAGCGTGTCCGATGTATGTACACTTACAACATTTACCCAGGTTGTAAGAACTTCGGATATACTCTTTCAGGAATTTGTGATAAAGAATGTGAGGAACGTTATCCATTGCATCGCTTTAATTTCAGATAATAACGTAATCTGCTTTGTGTTCCTGTACTTCAGTTCCCTTGACCACAATTTTTCTTTTTTATGAATGTTCTCTTCTAATGAATGCGCCGACAACCAGGAACTGGCACCCAGAATGCTTAATTTTATAAAATTGGGCGCCAATCATTTCTTGGGACCTGCTTAAATCTGCCGTTGCGTAACTGTTATAATTATTTGTTTCTATAACCTGAAACTAAAGTATACTTATTGTATCACGAAAAATATGCTTACCCCTTGCCTGCAGTCATGTAGGACCTCCTCTTTATGACCCTGCATATTTCCCAGCATATGGCTGAATACGTGACAGCCATGACACTAGCCGGAAACACCAGGATCAGGATGAACATATAGAGCTCGTTGAATCTCCACATGCTTTTATCGTCCCAATTTCGGACACACCAGTATGCCTGCACTTTTTCGCTTCCGACTGAATAATGGACCTGAAAATGATGTAACGTAATTAATTGCCTATAAAAAAATGAAAGACAAAAAGAGTACTGATACCTAAGTAATGCATTTGAAATTATGTAATTTTCTAAGGGAAATTTAGGGTTCTTACTATGTGAGCTTCTGTAACAATGTTTTATATAATATCATGAATAAATATTGAATTTTGGATCCTAATTCTCGCGATATTTATTTTATTATTATATTTTATTATACCCTATGAGTAAAGAATTAGTAGAATTCATATACAATAACAAATAAATCAAATTACATTTTGAAGTATACCCCTGAGGCATGTATACAATTTATAACACAACATTATATAAAATAACGAATGCACATATTGTAAACTACACAAATTATATGTAGTGCGAGGATCTCGCAAACTGTTTACGTATAAAATGAAACTCAAATATCTTTAATAATTGGTGATTTAGTATATTATTTTGTTGGGTTAATTTTTATATTATTTTGTGGGCTGTTAATTTTCTTATTATAAACCATAGAACCAGTGTAACTTATGGTTAATAATATGCCAATATCAATTCTATAAATTTACATACAGTATTTCAAACATTAACAAATTTGTTATATTAATTGCTGTTGTAAATATTTAGGTTCAGAAATGGCCTTGCTTACAAAGCTTGCGTAGCATTATTTTGGTGTGCTAGCTAAATACGAAAGTGAAAGAAAATGATTTGAATTATACTCGATATATGCCAACCATATTTTTTTTGGAGGATCCGACTATGTTTTACTAATGTCATATACATGAACATATTTCACTTGATTTTCTATAAAAGTGAGAAATGGAGAACTGACTTCCATACTGTTAACTTGAGATCGATTATACATTTCTTTGGGGGTGAGTATGTTTACATTCTGTAGAGAAAACTGTGCATGATTACGTTGTGCTTTGACAAGGTTGAATGAAAAATGTCGTCTCCCTAGCTTGATAGATTTTACATTTGGGAATAGGTCTTTGTGCCTATAACACTCAAGTTATGGAACGAATTCTACCTAAAACCATAGTTTTGAGACACTTGAGTAGAAGTAGGGTTTGTTGAGTGCTTATGACTAAATTACCATATAAATTAATTACATCAAATTGCGAACATAAAAAAATTTAGACAGTAACATAGATAACAATGGTTGCCCATGTAACATCTTTCAAATTCACGCATAATATGTGCCTTATATTCCCCCCTTCTCTCAAGCCCCATCCCTCATAGTCCGATTTCGCTATGAACTTATATGAGATTTAGTTTTACACGAAACGTTTTAATATCTAGTTCAGTATTTATAAAATAAGTATCTCGACCACTAGGAACGAAAATTGAATAATTATTAATGATTATAAGCTCCCATAGTAAGAACCGTTTGTAAAGAAAACTTGAAATTTAAGCTGGTAAATTGCACGTATCACATTTCGGTCATCTCCTTCGTAGGAATTATGAATATATACCATTCCCTACGGCAGGGAAATCTGTGAAAAATCATTGAACGCTCCGAATGAGTCTTTTATTCTGCAATATCCAACATGTGATTATATATTACACTTGTATTGAAGGAGACTTGGTGGTTTCTTGTTGTTAACTCGGTTGACGAAATCTCGATTAATCCATGATAGACTGCTCAGGAATGGAAAGTTACACAATACGGCCTTTGATAAAAGGCAGTCTCGTTGGAAATCTCCGATACACACTTCCGAGAAAATTGAATCCTAGTTCTCCGTTAGATATTCTCCCTATCCAGCTTTCAAAGTGATATTGACTATAGAAGAGCGATCTTGTTGGAGCAATATGCTAGGCTTACCGAAGCTGCCTTTAAGGGGACTGTATATAAGTTTATAGAATATATGTGTTAGTATATATGTTTATAGAAGATTGGCAGTCTGTATTTGTGCAGACCACATGTAATTTGGACGGCTTGTCCAAGTTTGGAGAACCAAGAAGAAGACTTCATTAGAAGGGACTTTTTCTTTGACAATTATTTGCATAAAGCATTTCTAAAACCACGTTGGGTTTCCTCGTAAGCATTTGTCTAAAAAGTGTGCCAATATGAAATTGTAATAGTAAATTACTTCATGGTCGACCACACTATCGAGCATGATATCTACTGGGGAGGCTTGAGGATCTGGATGGAGACTGAGGAAAGCTATGAATGAATATTGGAGAACATTAGTTAATAAACAGAACAAGGTATGAGGATAAATATATGAAACATCATGACAGAATTTGAAAAGTGGGGGCTCCACCAATTTGCAATTTACTTTTGTAACTTTTAGGAGGTTCAAACACCAACCAGAACGGATGCTCATCTAGGCGACACAAAGTGGAGGAACAGAAGGCTGAACGACCAAATGGAGGATTCGGGGATGCTCAGGAATCTAAATGTTTAGTCCTGGGGAACAGCGACAGAGGTTCAAGTTAGTTTGTAAGTCGCTAATAATCAATATCCAACTGAGTGATTTTATGTGTTACTAGTGGCCTACGGCCTAAAGGACTTTAGTGACCATTAGTCAGGCGCAAACAACCAATATGCAGATGAGAAGGCGAGAGGTCTCTGAGGAAACTATGGCGTCTGTCGGTGCGTAACTAACTGTAATAGCCAGGTAAGTGGTCTATAGTGGTGGAAAACTCCTGGGTCGTCTAAAATTCTTAGTTATGGCAGAGACCGTACAAATATTTAAAGTGGTTTAAACCAATATCATCCACTAATCCTAATCCCAATCTTTACCTCTTTCAACTTTAGGCCCCAATCATTGAATATTTGCATGTACCTTTCTCAAGCTCGAACAGATTTGCAGTTCAACTTCAAAATTGAAAGTTTCTGTTGAAAAATCAAAATAATGAACAATAAATATTTGTTCCATGGTTTCATTTTATAATTGGATTTTTATCTGTTTATTCAAGTTAACAATTCTCTAAATATAAAGCAAATATTATTATTTTTAATATTTATTCCTTTTCCAGACTGAGGCAGGTGGCCGAAATCTCCTGAAATTAAGCTCATTAAATAAACATTATAATAATTACTATTCTCATTCATCAAAAATATTAACTGCGGAGAAAAGAAGACAGTTTGTGAAGCTTTTGTGGGGAGAAACGAATGATTTCACCAGGGGTTTTCTTTTAATTATTCCGTTTGATCTTTGTGTTTATTGCTGAAATGTTTCACACAAATAGCGCTTTATTTACGATCAGCAGTTTACGACCCTTCGTTGATGGGTCCACACAAAAATCATTTCCCTTCGATTTTAAGTACCAACATCTTAGATCTGGTGTTTATAGGACCAGATTGTGACGTGACATGAATAGGGCAAAGAGGTAGAAAAAAAAAGAGGACCGAATTAAAGTACTCCTCAGGGCGCCAGTAGTTCAGTCGTTAATATGCTGAGACAATGTATTTCCTCGTTATAGTGTGAAATTTAAACTTTAGTTTTTAAAATATCCCACAACAGTCATAGAAGAATTATTACAGAATATAAAAGAATTTTGTTTTCCCTGAATTATGTATTATTGGCTAAAAGTTATGAAAATAATTTAGCTAAATATTGCTCCGTATTCAGGATGCTTTACACTGAATATGCAATATATCAGTTTGTTACAGTTTTACTTATTACTCAATTTAAAAAATAAAATAAAAACCGTATACTAACAATATGGCAGGCAAGGACCTTTCAAGATTTGTACTAGGACCGTAGACAAGGACCCTTGACTATTATTCCTTAGTTAATCTTTGACATTCATGTTTTACGATACTTTTTTTCCCGTCAAATCATTCAAGTTACATTTAGAGAGATCCCTTCTGTTTCCTAATGAGGGTTACATTAGTCTACGTGACTCGTACTAATCACAGTAATTACACATACCAGCACCATTTCCTCCCAATTCAACCTTCTAATCGTTTAATTTGTTGAATAATAATGCTCCTTTATTCAAATCTTCCATTTTTAAATAAGTAAAAAAATAAGGCGAGAGGGAATCACATGATAAATCTAGAGTGGCGAGTTCGATTCCCACTTGGGTAAAGAAATTTATTTAGGTTCGGAATTCTTTAAATAAAATCCTTGCTAGAACCCTGGCTAGAAAGTAATGGTAACCTGCAGATAGTCCGACCCAATCAGCGTTAGTTACAAAATTGGACGTTAATAACTAATTTAATTAAATACTCCATTTGACCAACAAGGTTCCAGTTGCCAATATTCTGCATAACGTTTACAGTATGAATTGTTTCTTCATTTCATTGGGGTGAAAGTTATAAAATAATGAACATTATTTTAATATGTTGCAATTGTTGTATTATATTTTTTTTTTTAACTTAGGCTTCAGTTAACTCTAATTCCTCCCGATGTTTATTTAAGGTAACATTAATTGTAGCGATTTTATCATTATTCTTCATCACATGCCCAGCTTAGTTTGGCTTAGCTAGTCATGCTAACATATGTATTCATTTTTTCTATATGGGAGTAAAATGTATGATGATTTCATCATGTCTTTTTGACACATTGGAAATATACATAGTTTACTCATCACCTTCATGACGGAATTCGTGTAATTTGTAGGAAGTTGTAATTGGCCATGCTCATAAGTTACCTTACTATTTGTTATGTTTGTATCGCAAGGGTCAAAATCAATTAGCAGTATAAAATCTTGGAAACAGTTGTATTCAGCGACGAGTGTGAGTTTTAAGAACTGAAAATCAGGGCAGATGGTAAACGGATTGTGGAGTAGCCAAGTGAGGGGGGCCAACGTACCAAACTATAATTTACTTTAATACTATTCAAAAATTATCCGAAAATCAGTGTTTGAGAAGGAGAAGTGATCAATGGAGCAGATAGTCGGTTCGCGTTTGTAAGTAACCAAGCTGAGCGATGCAGCTTTTGAGGAAGTGGATACAAAATAGTTGTACTTTGCCAGTACAACAGTAAACAGTATTGGTGTTTCCGCCGAAGTCTGAACAGTAAACTGTCAATGTTCTCAAAGCTCACGGACATGACAAGAGAACAGAATATGTTTAGAAGTGATGGATTATTTAGAGATTAAGTTAACACAAGTTTTATATTTGCCATTTTTGTCTACCTGTCATAGAGCTCATTATTTCATAAAAACAACGTACACTGACATCGACGGACAAGAAGCTGACTTAGCAGCCAGAAAAAGAACTCTGGACATCGACAGGCTGACTACACAAGACATGAAACGGGTAATTAAAACACAAGTACTCAATGACTGGACAACCGACTGGCTACAAACTGACAACAAACTCCGAGAAATCCAAGACAACCCAAACAAAGAAAAATCTGTAAAATTTGGAAAAACAAAAAAAAAGACGAGACCAAGCAGTTTTCGCTAGACTTAGAATCGAACATTCACTACTTACACATCTAGACCTCATAAACCGTAAAGATCGACCTACATGCACTCACTGCAACACAGTACTGACTATTAAACATCTCCTGACTGACTGCAGACTACGTGGACATCTGAACTTGTACGAACTATTAACAGAATGTAGCCCACATATAAATACACTCTTAAATCACCTGTAGACAATTGACATGTACAACAAACATTAAACCACACATACTCCACTCATTTCTCTTCGTTTTATATCTCAAATTATATTACTAATTCGTGGGTGTGCTTTTGTGAAGAATACTGTATAATACATTTTTAAACTTGTGCCTTTGACTTCAGTCATCCTCATGCCAGGAATCATGTCAAAATTTATAGTTTGGAATAGTTTTATTTTTACGCTTCCTTAATTTTATTTCCCTAAATTTTATACTATGTTTTAATATTTTTTTTCTTTATTTTAACATTTTAATTTAGAGAATTGAAAATAAATGATACTGAGCGTCATCGCCTAGTTGGAGAGCTCATCAAATAAATAATTAAAGAATATTTCAATTTTCTGCCTTTGTATCGTATATAGAGTTCTAATTTGGGTCACAGAGTGAGGTTTGAAGAGAGCACTCAACAAGTGCTAAGTGAGTCATTATTCCGTCGGTTACTTTACCCTTTCTACTTTCTACTTTTCATATTTTGGTTTCTACTCAGAAATACTTTCCTATACTTCAAATCTCCACTCTCCTGTGATTATTAACAATGTTTTTTTTTTCTTTTTGCATGAGACATTTGGCGAGATAGAAACAGTCTGTGCACCGTATATAATGCATCTCAAAAATGAAATGCAATATGATAGCTCAAAATACTATGGCTGCTGATTATTTGAAACGAATTCCAAAATATTAGAAATGAATAAAAAGTATCTCGTTTTCGTTTCTAAATTCAGTTTTTTGGGTTAGTACTTTCTCTTCGTTCTTCAAAATTCAAGCAAGAATTAGAGTTTAAATCCCAAGGAAATGATACTGTACAAGAAATATGCAACATTCTGGGGGTAGTAATACAGTTGAAGCAGATATAAATGGTGGAAAGAGCTTAAAGACTATATGTTCTCTCTTCAAATGATCCTCCAAATAACTGCGAATTTATAACAGAACCATCAGACCAGCAGAAATATATAACAATGGAGCGGAAGAAAGGATGATGGAGAGGCCATTTGGTGTGGGGGAAACAGCTCTAAATAAGAAATCTGAAACCACTGAAGGGAAACAGATATAAAGAACCATAAGTATCGTTGAGCTAATGTATTTGTAAGACGCGACTGAAATCACCAAGTTCTAAAAAAAAGAACACAACCCCGCTAGCTGCACAAAACTTTTAACATGTTTTTCATTATTCCTGGTGACCAATGACTGATGGTTTAGTAGAAGTGTATCTATTGTCTGGTAGTAAGATTGGTGCATTTTTAATAAATCATTATACAGCCCATTTATCATTATGTTATTAAATTATAAAGCATATATGGATACAGAAGAGCTCTTAGGTCAGCAATTTAGTCTGTGAACATATAAATTCATTTTAATTAGAACCGTAGCCTTTACTATATTTCGATAACGTATAGACTTATTACAGAGAACTCGAAAATATTAGAAAGTTTTAAATATGAAAATGTTTTCTATTTATGCGTTGTAATTGATTTGATGGGATTTTTGAAATACTTTGCTTCAGAGCAGTAATTAACTCGTGTCTTTGATCAAATAATTTATGACCAACAGTTCTATTTATTACGAAAAGAGATTTGATGAATTAAGTGAGGACATTGACAAATTACATTAGTCAATCAGAAAATAGATAAACTCTTCTTTTCCTCGTTTAGTGAATCAGTAGCATGAATTTACTGGATTGTCCCTTTGGGTTATATGCCACCGATTTGAATGCTGCTTGCTTGTGACATCGTTGCAGTAGTTCGTAGGTTGGAATTAGACTGCGAAGTAAAGTGGATGATGGCGGAACAGAGTTTATTTAGGATAGTCCAAAGGTAGAATGTAATATGACTGTACTCATACACGGAATCATAAATGAAGTAGAGAGCATTTCTCTTGAGCTTACCTTGTGAAATATGAACATTCAGTAAATATGTAAACATTTACAACTAGCTTATAAAGATAATGTATTTCTTTTTATCGATTCTTTATCGGCGTTTGTACCATAAACGTTTTAAATTCTCAAACACGTTAATAAGATTTTGAATAGAACAAAACGCAGGCAAACCATATTAGAGGAGGCGGCTTGAGGAATGGACACTTTATACTAAATTATATACACTATGATGTTCCTATTTAGTTGTTTCTCTGAACCCACTCATCATCGAGAGGCAATAGAATAGCAAACTGATTAATGACGTAGCTTTCTTTGATCTGTGAGACACCCACAATACGTTAGGACATACCCTTTCATGGGATGTTGAGTCCAGCATTATTATATCTTTTTAGTAGAAAATTATAAATATTCGGAAACTGTACTAATTATTCTTTGTGATTCTCGTCATTCTTCTAAACATCTGACAAGTTACTTGTAACACCAAAATAAAAATACATATAGCATACAATAATAATGAAACCGTCTGCTATAAATGTGTATTGTAGCATTTAAACTGCTTCTTCGGGCCTTGTCATCTTTAATAAACATCTGACTTTTTCCTCAAGCATACGCCTGTGTCAACCATTCTAAGGTATAACATAGGTTTCATGAAAACTCCTTATTGCTAAATCAGTTGTACTTAGTGGTCAATGTCTCGATAGTACTAGTATTATATAAAAAAATATGAATAGTAACTTATGTTCTAATATATTTTATATATGACTGAAAAGCTGAGAGGACTCATAATTTTAATTTACAGCTCCGATTTTCACACGAACTACAACAGAGTGACAACATGATTCAGAAGTCGAATGAAGGACTTCTAGCAACTACTAGGCATACTATACCTTAAGATCTCTGAGGGACTCTCAAAACATATATTAACCAATATGTTAGTCACTAAGTACATACAAATGTACAGCTAAAATTGTATTTAGAATATATGTTTCTTTAATAATTGCCTGCTCTGATTTATGAATGTTTAGTTTTAGCAGATTTTCCTTGAGGGGTGCTCATGGCGTCATTTTTGAAAAATTTCCTCAATGTCCATCGATCTTACCCAGGAGATGAAGAAGATGAGGTCCGTTCAAAACTGTATATAAACATTTTTTAGTAAAAATAAAGGCCAAGTTCGCTAACGGATGAAATCGGACATTGGGGAGGGTTTAGAGGGGGATTTAAAAAATACAAAATATTTCCGTTATTACGCGTCGGATCGAAAAAGTGTTGTAATTTTCAATGAATGTAGTTAAGTACATGTATTCTCTATATTGAATATTAACCGAGATATATCCATATTTTAGTTTTCGGTCATCAGTAAACCCAACATCAACCCCCATATTAACAATAAGCTGTTAAGTCATGAAGCATTTCATTTCAACGTTAAATGCTAAATATGGTTATCATTAAACTTTATTTTGTGAGATGCATACAAATATGATGTGATGACGTCACCAATTAAGGCTTTACGTTATTAACTCGAAAATGTTTTTTAATATATACACGGATATTTAACCGTTCCACTCTACACTATAGATCATAATTGTTATTGGCGGAAATCGGACCTGGAATAGTGGGGCGATCCGAACATTTAAAATGTCTCCGTTGCTATGAGTTGGATCGTAAAATATTATAGATCCAATCTTGTTAAACTATTGATGGTCTACAATTGTCGTTCTATTTATTATTTCGTAACTCAAGTATTAAATGAGTTATTCCTACTTTCTTCAGGCCAGTTATTCTGCCTTCAGTAACCCTCCGCCCTCTGGCTATTCTACTCATACGTTATTTAAAATAAATAGAGAATATGTGGTGAGATAAGATCACAAGTGTGTTATACCAGCATGTGAGAAATATGGTTAGTTTATACAGCCCCTGCGTGACCGACATTTGTTCTGTTTTGGAATACTTTAGTAGCATTTAAAGATAATATGTAACTGAAACAAAAATTACTATTCCAAAATGGTGCCAAGTTTATTCATTTTACTTTCAATTTGATGAAGTGCTCCTAAATCCATGCCAACGAACGATATCTGTTTACCGTGTCAATAGTATCTGATGGAAGACAAGCAGTACTGTGGTAGCAGAACTCGAGAATGGTTGTAGGCAGTACACAAGTCTCGGATATTCCCTTGACGGCAAACATTGGGTTTCGAGATGGGACAGATAGTGCGGAGGTGTAGGCAAGCCTGATAAAACGCGGTGAAAAAACACAGATTCGCGACTTAAATTCACACGCACGCACACTAACGTGTAAAATAACTTACATTAGAGGCGCTGTAATAATAACATTCTTGACGTAAAGCTATGAACTTTAACTTCAAAAATGCACTTTAAAAAATGATACAGGTTCTTGGGAAAAACGTAGATACCCTTATTGATTTAGCTTAACTGAAGTAAGTAATTCATACCTTAATCAGATAATAATTATTATTCATGACTCTCAAAATATGGTACAGTTTAAATCATAATTCTTACTTAACGTGATTTATAATTATTGATATGATTATTAATTATGTTTAATATTTCCATTCTTTCAGAGACTAGAAACATAGAAAGGTCTCCATAGTTTCCATAATGCTGTTACCATGTTAGAATTGATTAATACTGAGACGGAAAATGTAAAATTATTTTGTATAATAAAGATACTCAATGATTAAGAGAAACATTATCAGACTTTAAAGCTTATTTATTTATCTAAGGAGCTAGACAATATACATATATATGTGTGTGTGTGTGTGTGTGTGTGTTTTTGTGTGTGTGTGTGTGTGTGTGTGTGTGTGTGTGTGTGTGCGCGCGTGAGCGTGTGTGTGTATTATCACAAATAACGTATTTAGTCTAAAATAATACTGAAATCATCATGGTGTATTCAAAATCGTATTAATTATTGGAAGACACTCATTATAATTTTCTACAATACGATAATATTCTATTTTCATGTAAAATTCAAGGACGTAGTATTTGTAATTGGAATGGAGTGAATAAATAAAATATCGCACTCGCACGCTCACACACGCAAGCTCACATACGCACGCGCACACACACACACTCACACACACACACACACACACACACACACACACACACACACACACACTTCACAACACGCACATTCCCCTTATAATTACTCTACGCTAGAGAAAAGATGAAGTGAGGTCATAGATGGATTTCAACATACTTCAGGCATTGGATTACTAATTCTCTTTAATACAAAAATAATTCATTTTACATAGAAGTGACTTTCACTTGGTATAACAAAGTTTTTATATATTTTGATTAGTTTGCCATGGAATCATGTAAAAGGTCTCTGACTAATGCCACTAATTATTAATATGATTTTTGAAATGAACTATAACTATGAAAAAATATAAAATTTCACTCAAGTTTATAGTTTTTTGGTTCATACGAAAACTCAACGTACTTAAAAAACCTTTTAATCCAAATCAACTGTGACTAATTGTAATAATGACGTATTTTGATAGAAATTTCATTAAAAAAAAGTTTATACAAATTTGAATGTGTAAAATAAAAAAAAAAAAAATTGGTGAAGAATCCCATCTAATGAATCCACACTCCATGAAAATTATCGGCGAAAAATGAAAATTATTCTTTATCTCATGATTGGCAGAAATTGATTTAAACCTATACAATCTTCAGTATTCACGGTATAATGTTGATGGATTTGATTAAGTCTGATTCGTTGTATTTGGAAATCAGTGCAACTATAAATCTCAGAGTAGCGGGACCTCTCTCTGATGATTCAAACCTCATTGGTTTTTCAATTCTTATAAATCCACTCTTGAACTTTTTAACCTTTGAACCTACTCCACTCCTGATCAGATCATCTTCTAGAGTCGAGCAAGTTGATTGCGATAAAAAGCAGCTGGCCTCCTTGGCATTGATACTGTCAAGAAGATTGATGGCTTCTGGAGGCCCTGCCGTATCCTCCAGATTCCTCAAATTGATGAATTATCCTCTACAACTAGGCAAGTAGTCTCAACAGATCATATAATTAATTAGTTATCTCGGCTATAATCTGCGTTGGCTCAGAAATCAATGGCGAATAGCAGTTTCACAGGCCTGAAAATTAATCTCTATTTCCGACTGGTAAAAGTTAATTTTATGTACGTTTAGAAGCAAAGGAAATAGTGCTGAAAACAAAAAATTAGGTATCACATTTCATGGAAATTATGTGTTTTAGCAGATCTCCCTTAGGGAAAATCAGCTATTGAGGTCGCACTCATGACGCGATTTAGGAAACATTTCTTCAAATGTCCATCGATCCTACCCAGGAGATGACGAAAATGAGAACCGTTCAAAACTATATATATATATATATATATATATATATATATATATGTAAACACTCTAGCGGTCGCAGTTTTTGTTTAATCGTCACCAAACTCGGCATTTAATCGTTTTATGTAAAAAGAAAGATCAAGTTCGTTAACGACTAAAATCGGACCAGTTGGAGAAGGGTTTAGAGGGGGGCTAGAGGGGGAATTTCTCCTTTACTATCGGAAATTAAAATGTGTAGAACCAATCTTACTGAAAATTAAATTTACTATAAATATTGACACATACGTCTATTGTCTGTCTTGAATATTAACCGAGATATTTGCATTTGTATTGAGTGTGTGCCGAAAACGGACGAGATGATCGGCTAAAGTCGTTTCTATTCATTTCCGCCGAAAGCTAGTTCGGCCCTTTCCGGAACTGTTCGGCTCTCGTATGGAGATTTCTCTATTGTATAACATCACGAGGGAAATCTGCTTAGTTTACGCAGCCGCGGCGTGACGGACTTTTTAATCTATCTGATGCAATTTTGACTAGTTTTGGCAAGACGTCTGCCGTATGTTGTATAATTCTGAAACGGCTAGCCTTAAAATGTTGCAATTACATATTATTTATATCACTATATATTTCATTCAACCATAAGGAATTTCATTACATAAATATATATATATATATATATATATATATATATATATTGAAAACTACGGATGTTTGGTTGAAAACTATCTAGCATCTAGAGTATCTAGTTGCTTACATTTTATATCCCCCTCAAATCCGGCGAATTACTTCCAACACTACATTTACCAATAAATCTTTTTTTTTTTTTATAATTGTCTAGTATATTATTTGGAATCTTTGGTAATTAAAGGACTCGTCTATATGCAGTTTAAAACGTAGAGTGGAAGGGAAAATGTTTATTTATAAATGAGTAAAAATAATTTATAATGAAACAACTTTAAAAGAGGCCTTGGCAAGAGGAAAACTGAATTGATAGACTCCGATCCGAGATTGAAAAGGAAGACGAAATAGGAGTGAGCTTTCCCTTCAAGGAGAAAATGGAAGACTGAATAACGCTCAGAATGATCGATGGTTAAGAAGAAGTTCTGACTAAAAAATGTATTGACTTCTTGCTTAATATCGCATTGAGTAAGACTATACACATGTTTTCTTCCATGGTATTTTTTTTAAATATAACCACGTATCTATGATTGGACCATTTAGCTGAGTTAGCTCAGGTTGAACATGTGAGTTAAGGAGTTCTTGTAAATGCTCCTGATAAACCTGGAGCAATGGCTTCAATTTTCATGTGGGCAATAGGAATTTGTTTAAAAATTAAAATTATTAATTAACGTCCGGTTTGTGTTACTATTTGGGGGGCGTATTCTACAGGCTACCATCCTTTTCTAACCACGATGGTACTAGGATTTTATGGTGCTAGTACACGACTCTAGGTTTACCATTTGAGGCTAAGACCAACGCCCTAACTCACGTAACCTCAGCGCCTGGTTTGTTTAGTGACGAGCTCATTAAATGAAATACTAAGTCCCGCCCTGTCGAGAATTGGGTGGTAACCTGCAGATTACCTGTCTCGATTAGCCTTAATAGCATAGAGTAGACGCAAATAACATACGTAATACATAAGCACCCCTATATGTTCTGATTATGGTAGTCCGTTTGAGTTCCTTTATTATGAGCAGGTCATTGGCGTACATGCATAGCGTGTAAAGCTCTGGTGAGGAATAACTTTGTGGCATCATGAAGTGACAGTTTGTGAAAACGGTTTTTGGTGGATCACATATTCGCTCCAGGCATGTTTCCGACATTTCAAAGCTTGGATGGTGACTATATTTTTCGGGACTATGTTTAATCACCTCAATTTGCTGAGGGCGTGCGAAGTGAACTGTTAAAAATCTGACTATGAAGCCTCTTTTCTGCTTCGAAAATATTTAATGATCCAGGGCTCTCTTAATATCTCAAACTTAATGCTATGAGAAAAAATAAAAATAAAATTACCTATAGGAAAATAGGTATCCTCACCAATCAAACGAAACAACTACTTTCAAAATCAGATTGACAAACATATAAAGTTCAATTAATTAAAATAGCAATTTTAATTGTTCATATAATTTACGCCATTGTCAATAAAAGTAATATTCAGTTTTATTTTCAAAAGCGATCTCTAAATTCTGATCTCCGAAGGTGCTCCATCTTTCATACAGACTGAAAACTTTGTGTCAGACATGCAATACGTACAGATGTATGTACACTCCGAAACTATCTTTAAACTCTATCCTATCTATTATGACAAGAACGTCTGTTGTGGATGTGTTTACTACAATTAGTTTCAAAGATTCAGCAATTGAATTATTAATTCCAAATTTTTACTGACAACAGAAGAAACCCTTTCAAAAAAGAAAATCATGCTCGATACGCATAATGTAAATACAAATTTTTGCTTATGAAGACGTGATGTTTGTTGCTTATTGTTAATCCAAGTTTGAGCAAATGGTAATATAACAAATGAAAAAAAGTTGTAAACAAATTTGAACATATGTCATTTCTGCCATGTACTAGGTAGTATTCAGGCAATTTGTATTATTATTTATTTTTAAAATACTCCAAAACGTTCCTCAAAGGCTAAATTCCCCTAGATCTGCTAAAACTCCAAACGATAAAAAAATAATAATACTTTATATGATAGTACTTTAATACAGAGCCTTTTAAAAGATAGTGGTAGATATACAAAGATGTCTCCTACTAGAGATTTAATCTCAAAGTTTAATATAATTTCGGTTTTCACCAAACTTTCTTTAATCATTATTAATTCTCGAAATCTTATGGTAAAGCTGTAAGTAAATTAAATTATTCATTAGCGTCCGCTTTTTGCAACTAAGGCTAATTGGGACGGGTTTTCTACAGGTTACCACCCATTTCTAGCCAGGGTGAGACTGAGGATATTATTTAATGAATTCCGTCACTAAATAAAAGTTATAAGTTAATATATCTCCGTATTTTAAATATTATTAATTTTTTCTAGATATTAGAATTAAATTAAAAATTACTAACCAATGACTAAGTGTTTATTGTTTATATACACATATATAATTTTGAAATTACCACATTTTCGTCATTTCCTAGGTAGGATTGAAGGATATTTGAGGAAATGTTTCGAATATCGCGTGATGACCTAAAGGGAAATCTGCTTAAAGCTGAGCGAGAACAGAACCATTTACGAAAATACGACCAGCGTGAAGAATGTTTTAGGCAACTCACGTAGCAGAATGAGTTTTATTTGAGTGATTTGCGGTCAGTATTTTTAGTGATGTGTAGTTATAACTGAGTTTATTGCCAATAAAGAACTTTTTCAGCTGGGAAGTCTTCGGCCGGAGAGATTTTATAGCTTGCTCTTAATACTCCACAAAAATTAGATTTTCTCCTTTCATGGGAAAGGGTACTAATGCTTGCATGTGTAGCGGTAGTGTTAAAAACAACTATTTGAGAATGACATTGTATCAATCAATTTTTGATATCAAACAATACGAACTGTGACTAAATTAAATCTAATTATATAATTAAATCTAATTAAAATGATAAGTAACCTACTATTCATCACATTCCATATAACCAACATCTTGATTCATGCACAAGTAACTACCGGATATTTAAATTATGAGACGAGTATTTGTTAATCAAATTAAATCATCCAGAAATTCTAGTTTACAAAAGATATCCTACTTTTACATTATTATTTATTATCGTCCACTTTTTGCTACTATGGATAATGGGGGGGGGGGTAATCTACAGGTTACCACCCTTTTCTAGCCAGGGTGGGACTAAAGATTTTATTTAATGAATTCATCACTAAGTAAATTCTTATTGCCCAGGCAGGAATCGAACTCGCCACTCAGGGTTTACTTTTATCTTAGAATTTCAATAAAGAAGATATCAATTTCCTATTTCCGCCCCTCCTCCCTCCATTGTACTGATTTGGAATATTCAATATATAAATTTCGGAAAAGTTTATATTCCTAATTACAAAGATAATGAACATTTCAATCAAAAGGATTTATGTTAAGCGATATAATTATATCTTGATATATAAACGTAATTGAATATTTTCACACCTTCAATATGTTACTTATTGTGATTGTTTTCCCCTCAATCGTGGAATGGCTGCATTTTCTTTGCTCTTAATAATACCGCTATTATCAAGTTTCTTATCATGTAATATGTTCATTTTTATCCTGCTTAAATTAGATGCCGATCACAGAGCTTCATCGTTAGGATGTCCGTCAAATATATTTAGTGCTACAGGTACTATGACCAAAAGTGATTATGATTATGAATGAATTCATGATTTCTTTTTCTAGATAAATTATATTTTATATATACTTAAATATACGGATAAACTGGAAAATCGATTTTAAAAGTCTTCAATATATCATATATTCTGGCCTAAAGACATATATGTCATATTTATTAAGTTCGTTTCTACTGGATTATACAATTATATGAATCCCTGTTATTGACAATAGTTGCCCTTACCAGTTTAGCTTATATAATATGATAATATTATATTATTGATGTAGCATTGATATAAACGAAGCCCAGTTTGTCAAATAAAATATTTGGACACTCAAATAAATTTAAATTTATGAGAACGGTAATGAATTCTTTTATCTTTGCTGTTGAAAACATAGCCCATAAAAAAAATTATACGCGTTGATTGGCATTTTTCTTCAAATATTGCTGCAGTAATAGAAATTTTTTTTACCGTAGAATGCAATTCCATGCTAATTCTGAAAAACTTCCGCTTCAATATTTATTTAAATTAAATTTTTCAAAAAAAACAGCAGTAATACCTTTCAAAAATACATAACATGAAATATTTCAGTTCCTCTCGATCGAAAAAAAAGCATAACAACATGAAATTCTATTTCATAATTTGCTCATTTTTTTGATAAACACAAAGGCTACTTATAAATTAACTTCTCTATCTCAAATAGCGTTTACATTTTTTTATTCCTGTCCTTAAATCGGCCTCCTCCAATACAACTTAAATCTATTGCACAAAACTCATAGGTTTTACCGAGTATTAACGGTAGTTGAAATTCCATTCAAAAAGTTCTAAAAGGCTTTTTTTTTCAATAATTTCCTTACGTTGACCTTTATATTTTGCTTTAATTTGAATTTACGACACTTTTTCAAAAGAAATATATTTCCCTTTTCAGGTTTCAATAAATCCCTAGTGGTACTCATATGATTTTCCCCATTAGACTGTTTTATATGTTATATTTCACCTCAGCTTAAATTTCAACAAATGCCATCAATGTTTTACATATAGAGAGAAATGTGAGACGAAGTCATTTGTGAGTCATTCCAGCATTATGAGGAATCCGCTTAATTCAAACAGCTGGTGAGTGAAGGGCTTTTAGACGACTTGCCTTCAGGTAAATCAGCTATTGAGGTCGTACTCATGACGCGATTTTCCAAAAATGTCTTTAAATGTCCATCGATCCTACACAGGAGATGTCCAAAATGAGATCTCTTCAAAATGATATATATATTTGTCTGTTGCAAGTGGCACCATTAGACTCTCCCTCGTACAAAATCATATATATATATATATATATATATATATATATATATATATATATATATATATATATATATGTCTGTTAACGCTCTAGCTGTCGCAATTTTTGTTTGATCGTTACCAAACTCGATATTTAGTCGTTCTATGTAAGAAAAAGAACAAGTTCTTTAACCCCTGAAATCGGACCAATGGGAGGGGGGTTTACAGAGGAGGATTTTCGAAAATTTGAAATATCTCCGTTATTATACTTCGGATCGAAAAAATTGTATAAAACTTATCTTATTGCAAATTAAATGTACTATAAATATTAATATACACATTGTCTATCCTGAATATTAACTGAGATATTTGCATTTTCAGTTTTCAGCTTTCAGCAAGCCTCCACTTCTACTCATGTCATATTAACAATAAGTTGTTATTACATGAACCACTTCATAACAAGGTTAAATACCAAATATTGTTTTCAATAGACATTTATTATACGAGATGCATGCAAATATGTTCTGGTGACCCCCCCCCCTCCGTCTTTAGGTTTTGGACTACTAAAATTTGATTGATTAGATAAAAATTATTCTGGTTCTTTATAATTTAAAGTACTAGCTATAAAAAATAGTTTTCAAGAAAATGAATACGTTATATTCAGATGTATTTCATTCATTGTTCTTCTTTTATCTAATCAGTGCTGCAATGTTGGCTGCCCTATTTGTTTAGAATTCAGACTCTTTCAGTTGTAGATATTATTAACTTGTCAATTGACTGAAAGATTTCTTCTTAACGTTTGTATTTTTTCGCTTAACATTCACGGAGGTGTTACTAGTATGTAGATTTATCTGTTGTAAACCTTCCGGTAGGAAATCTCCCCTGACGGACTTTTTATGCTAAGAGGCAGAGTCTAATGGCAGCTCCAGTCGGACAAAAACGAGGTAAAGCACCCATGGGAACTACTGCAATGCACTAATATAGTTTGTTGAGTTTTACAGGTGAGAGATAAACTAAACATATCGCTGCGTTCCGCAAGAATTTCAAATGGGAAAACTGTCAGGAATGTTCCTCAAATTTGCATAACTTCCTCTCCCTCTTCTTGCTTTTACATCCAACTTCCCCCTGCAATAGAGACGCGGATATATGCTAAGATAAGGCAGACTTTTTCAGCTATATCCTAAACGTTTTATTAAATTCCGAGAACATTTCTTTCTCCTACATGGAGTTTAAACGATTAAAAACATGAAACAATAGGTTCAACTACAATATAGTATCAGATCATACTGATAACATAGTATTTCCAAATCCCAATTTTTTTCGAAAGGTATAAAGGTCTTGTTTTTTTTTTTTAAACATTCTGATTAAATTAATCGCCTTAAAATAATAATCATAGGTTTAAATTTATTTAATATCTATTAACGTCTCTGGGGCTTAGGTTAGCCATGTGAGTTAAAGCGTTGACGTTAATCTCACATGGTAAAACTGGAGTGGCGAGTTCGATTCCCGCCTGGGCAAAGGTATTTATTTAGTGACGGATTTCATTAAATAAAATCCTTAGTCTTGCCCTGGCCAGAAAAGGGTGGTAACCTGTAGGTAACACGTCCCAATTAGCCTTAGTTACAAAAAGTGGACGTTAATAAATAATAATAATATTATCGTCTATAACATATGACAACAATACATTCTTTTTCTACCTCTTTTAAAAATTTAGAAAGAAAAAATTTAAATCTGGGATACATGGTTAAGCCCGGACCATAGGTGAAGCAAAGGTGTAAAGGAAGAGGTCCACACACGAACTCAGCATTGGTTTGTGAACGTAAACTAGAAGTGTACAAGTATGAAAGAGATGACAGAGGTTCTGAGTTATCAGAATGCAGTTCAGAGTAGATGGCAACAGGTTCCACAAACACCAAATTTTCTAACACTGTATTATCACGACTAGTGGAGTACAAATTCAAAAGTGTCATAAAAATAATTCAGCAGTTTCTAACACAAGATTAGTCAGAATGTCATCAATTATAATAAAGCAGATGGCGGGAGGGATATACAATAACAATACCTGCCAGGTAGTTATTTTAACAAAAAGATATTGCATCCTTGGTAATTTAATTCTTTTTATTTGTCAGACATTTTTGGTATCTGCCGGAGTCGAACCCAGTATCTTGGATATTTACACTAGTTCTTTGAGTTACCCATCTGATGAATTTGCATTTGATACAAAAAGGATTATAAGGCCAGGTTAACTCTACGTAGGAATATTATATTTTAAAATGTCAATTAAAAATGATTGCTGTTCTTTTTTTAAATTTATTTATTTATTTAAACAGGAGCACCCGCAACTAGGCGATTTGGCTCAAAATGTTACAATTTTAAATAAATACAAAACAATAGAAAAATAACAAAAACTGTATCAACAAAATAAATTAAACACGATAAATAAATATTAAATACAAGTATTAAAAACAACAAATAAACATTAAGCTAGTATTAAGGCAACAACAACAATTTACAACAACAATTTTTAAATATTACGTAATTGATAATATTGGTAAAAAAATTATATATTATTTCTATATAATAGTAAATTTATATTATCTAAAATTATTTTAAATTTTTCACGAAGTCAAAATCAAAAAGAACGGAAGTTAAATTTTGTAAAAGAAATTCCATTTTTTTAGGCTATTTAGTATATTGTCGATACGACGGCTCCTGTCTGTAAGAAGTTCGTACATGTTATGTTGTGTCGCTAATTATTCAATGTTCTTGCAGTTAGTCAGTATATGTCTAATGGTTAATGGTTCATGACATGTTCTGCACAAAGGCATTTCTGTTCTCGCCATGAGTTATGAGTGCTTTAAATATGACTATCCTATCCTAAGTCTCGTTAGTACAACTTCGCTGTTCTTCGATTGTTGTTCTTAAATATATCGTGTTGTAATTAGATTGTTCGGCTATGAGAGGAAGCTGTGGACGGGTAACGCAAATAATTGAGTTTTAGACTAGACATCCAGAGGTAAGACAATTTTAACTTTCGAATAAAAAATTGTTATCAATTATTTTCTGACGGTGAAGAAATTGGATATTCCATTAAAAAATATGATTGTATAATCCTCAATAAAGGCACAAAATTAAAACATTGTGAAAGCGATTGGTCACACATTTCATCCAGACAATACCTAAAATACGAAATTGAATTCAGACAAATACAGAAATATTTCATTAATTGAACTTTAATGGAACGTTCTGATTTGCGTCATAATTGAGTGTCTGAAACTGGAATCATTGATGGGAAAAAAATCCTTCTGATCCCCCAGACAGCGTGGAGGTTTGCTGTAAAAAGTAAATTGTGAATGACACGGTGTCAAATGAACTCTGGGGAATCGATAATTTAATTGAATGAGATGGTATGAATAGCCTTCTGACGAAGTTATAGAGCAGAGTGGCGATGTCAGCCCTTATCGCTGGAATGGCGAATTAAAACTGAAAAGCTAATGGAAAGCCTGTAATTGTGTTTTTATTTCATCCCCTAAACAATCAAAGTATATGACGAATATTTTTATCTGTTTTAATATCAGAAATTCACCTAAAGATATTTAAATTATTAATTCTTCAGTTATAGGGAGTAATTAAATTTATACTGGATAGCCACCACGCACGGGTAAATAACAAAGCAGATTTTCCCCGTGCTGGAATGTTTCACAGGTGATGTCACCTCACATTATATTTCCTATTTCTCTCTTATTAAAACCCTATATTGACATCTGTCAGTTTAATGATATTGTTGAGAAAACTACATACATAAAAAAAAAATCTGCTAATACAAATAGCTAATCACATATTTTCTTGTTTATTATTATTTACGTCCACTTTATGCTACTTGGCTAATCGGGAGGGGTTATCTACAGGTTACCACCCTTTTCGGCTAAAGTGCATTTTAGTCCCCCCTTGCCGCCATCTTGTTATGTCAGTCTCCGACATCTTCTTTCTTGCTACCGTCCGACATATTGTTTTTGCTAGTGTTTACTATTAATATTGTTTCCGTATTAGCTATGGCTCAAAGTGAGTGCACGACTAAGTTTTTTACATAATTGGAAGTGCAGGGATAGCGTGCCGTTATTGAATGGTGTATAAAAGTGGGATTCTTATCGCCTACATACGAATGTCTATCCTCCGCATTCTAAGGATCCAACAAATTAGGTGAGTTAACAAAATTTAAGTTAAAATTACCCCCCCTTTCCCCCCTGGTTTTAACAGCCGGTGGCGTATTTTGGAAATTTTAAAGTGTTAAAAAAGATAAAGTAAGAAAAACAAAACCCCCACCCTCGGTGTTAGAAAAACAAGATGGCCGCCGTCATCATCGTACGCCATCAAGGGGGGGGGACTAAAATGCACTTTCACCCCCTTTTCTAGCCAGGGTGGGCCTAAGAAGTTTATTTAATGAGTCCTTCATTAAATAAATTTTTACTGCCCAAGGCGAGAATCGAACCCGCCGCTCTTGGTCTACCATGCGAAATTAAGACCTTAACTCGCACGGCCAACCTGAGCCCCCTAATCAAATATTTAAGAAGTAGGAAGTAGATGAAAGGAACTGCCCTATGAAAGCGGCAAGACCGCTGGCACCAGTTATGTGCTAGTCCCCACCTAGACCATTCTGGGCCCATTCCCTTTGATCTTTCCGCCCGTCTATAAAAGTGGTACAGCTCGCCCAACAGTTAGTTTGTTCTATGTTCTCTTCAGGTGAATAACAGTACTTACAGTGCAGCTTTAGTGAACAGTGCATTTTAGTTGCAGTGCGGTAAAGTTTTTTATTTGAAGTACAGTGCAGTGCCGTGTTAGTTGTGAAAATCAGTTTAGTGCCGTGTTTTTGTGAATTTCTATGATCGTCAGTTATTGTACCACGCAATTAAGAAGTGAAGTTATCAGTGCATACTGTGAATAACAGTTAAGGATAATTTAGCAAGTGTGTAGTGCATTTTCAAATAAATTGTGTAGTGATAAAAACAATTCTACCTTGTGTGTTTAATTTTGCAATCCAAAAGAACTTTAATAAACAACGTTTATTACATTTGTGATAAAAGTAACAATATGGTAGCTTAAAATAAAAATACCATGAGTAGGTGAGGAAGTGGAAAGTTCAATGGTGGTAGCTTGCCCGTGAACGGAATCTAAGGAAGTCAGGGAATGTCAGACGTGTGTATATACATGCTAATCTACAAGAGTCCAAGTGGTCCTCTTGATGCAGCATCAAATCCACATGTTTATTAATGCTAACCTACTAGTTTTTTTTTGTTTGTTTTTTAAGAAGAACTGCCAATCCATATAACAGTGCACTCCTACAGTTTTTATTATACGAATACAAGCTAGTCAGCTCAGCAGCTAGATTCCCATGTCTGCTTGTCGGACAATATGCTTCCAGGATAGTAAAACTGTTTAAATTTCTCACTTAAACGTTCCTATTTGTTTTTTATTCGACAGTTAGGGAACTACACTATTCAGCACACAAAGGATCCGATAGGTGATTTTGTTGTAATATAAACTTATAAACTTTATTACTTATTAAACTTTAGGTTTAAATTAATAACACCCAAGTATTGCTTCGTATTTTCGTCATCGCTAAATTGAAAGAAAATATTTCACATTCATAGTATTTTGGTAAAAATCATAATAAAATACTAAGTTATTTTTAGTGTGTTTCATTCATTTACGGCTACACAAAAACACCTTTTTCCTCGGAATACTGAATACTATTTCTCTTGGTAGCGTATAAAAACAGGATTACCTCTAAGTACAATAAGATCAATTACAAAATCTGTAAATAATTATTAATCTATTACCACATACAAACAAAGGAAGGAGTTCAATCAATGTTTGGGCTTCTATGGGTTTTGGTATTAATTAGTGCGCTTGCCAAAATGTATGTGAACTATTTGTGGAAAAACTAGCAGCAGTGTTGTCAATTCTAAATGATACTTTAGGTTTATTATGCTTCACAATATACATGTTTAAAAAAATATAGGCACATAGTAATTCGTAGAATTATCATATATATATATATATATATATATATATATATATATATATATATATATATCTGAAAACATACCTGAACAAACAGTATAGGAACAGCTAAGAAGAAGGATGCAACCCATATGGCACATATTATTCTTCTCGCTTGGCTCATCGTGCAGACATATTTAGCTTTCATCGGATGAACTATGGCATAATATCTGAAGCAAAGAAAGAAATCGAGTGAGAATGGAATAGTTTTAGCTAGATATCAAAATAGAGACAGATTAGTTATATTACATGTATTTTATGCGCCCCATAATAACCAATAATTTACGATTATACTTTTCACTAGTTCTCTGATCCTTTTTGTATGATGTCAGGGTTTAATTTTATATATATATATATATATATATATATATATATGTGTGTGTGTGTGTGTGTGTGTGTGTGTGTGTGTGTGTGTGTGTAATTGTTAACTCAGAAGAAACCGCCCAGTGCCCCACAAATAAGGCAGCTTCAGTGCTGTGATTCAGGTTAGTCAGTACCAAGTTATCAGATCAAATTCATTAGTATTAAAGTCAACCTTTACCAAAAAAAAATATTAATATAAAATATTAGTTTGTAGGAAAACATAGCTGCTAAGATAAGAATCTCTAAAATTAGATCTACTAAAAATGTACCCTTAATAATAGAAGACCTGAAATAAAGAGGATCTGAGGAAAATACCTTCCTAATCTGAGATCTCTAAGATTAATATATATTTAGAAATAAAGTTTTCATTTTATATCTGAATTCAAAAAATAATAAGTAATCAAGAATATTTAATGGAATACTTTTCAATAAAGCACATCGATACGCTTCTTTTGTGAGAACAAAATCTGTGTTGGAATTTTTCATTCTAAAACTAATATTAAGTTCAGACACTGTTCACGTAATGAGGATAAAGTACTTACTGAATATTACTAACAAAGCCTGACATCAACTCAAATTCAGTTTAAATCAATCCTTGTTAGTGTATTTTTACGACAGATTGTGATTTTTAATTAGAAATCAATGCATTTACAACATTCAATTATCATAATTTATTTAGTTTCAGTTATTGTTAATTTGTTTTTGCTTTCTTTTATTTCCGCAGCAAAATTGCTTTGTAGCAAATTCACCAAAATAAAAATAAAAAGTAACCAACTAAGCCGGAGAGAAAAAGATCATTAGTCTTCCATTGATAGCTATGTACAAGAACAGAGCTCCTTTTTCTGGCAGTTAGCCCAGTCCTGAGTTTGCTAAATTCTCTGATGAGAAAACTCTAGCTTAGCATAACTAATTCTGAACTCGTCAAATGGGCCAAACGTTTATAAATTTCTAAATATAATAAATCGTCATGCTTCTTAAGAACTCCAATAGTTCGGGTTTGTAATTGGTGAACTAACCTATATTCCCATATTCAAGTAAATGTATTTCGTTTTAATACATTTTACAACACTTCAGTTGACTCAAAGAAGTTGACCAAGTTGAGATCCGTTGAACGTCAGCAATATTCGCTAATATCTCCTTCATAATAATGGCTTCAAAATTCTAAAATCCGTTTTACTAGACTTGTGCTAACATCAAAATGAACTAATGAAGATAAGGGGTAAGATAAACTGAAGATGTATTGAGTTTAATTTGAAAGATTTCCTTTTCGTTTATACGGAAGTGAATACAAAATTAAAAAACACAACCATTTCCAAAGTTACACTCGTGATATCTGATCCAAATTACCTAAGCACCTGTAAGTTATGATTATGTGCGAAAATACTGTTAGTTATCGAGTACGTGTAAATTGGGCCGCACAAAATAATATCATCCGAGCTGTTAAAGGGAAACTACCTCGGCCGGAATTGTATTTTTACTGTTATGAGTTTCTGCTAATAATGATAGTTGTGTGTATGTGTATGTGTGTGTGTGTGTGTGTGTGTGTGTGTGTGTGTGTGTGTGCGTGTGTGTGTGTATATATATATGTTTGCATTACAATTATCCATACGTTTCTTGTTGAACCAAAGATTAAGCTCTTCTTCCAACCTTTTGAAAAATGTGAGTCATGGGTTCTATTAATGTTTGGGGAAAGAGAATATATTTAATGGTAGACTCATAATATAAAAGATATAAGATAACCCATCTCTTTATCATTCAAAGATTACGTCAATTTAATAAAATGAAATAGCTTTGTTCATTTATAAAATTTACTGATAATAATTTTTTATTTATTGTTAATAGGCAGGAGTTATTTGTCCCTAGGTGGTCAAGCGTCCATTCTCGTTTTCCATTCTCTGGCAATAATTATAACGAGTTATGACATTTATCAACAGTAATCTTAGGTACTCTTCTAATTTTTAATATTAGCTTTTACTTCACTTAATACTACTTCACCATCTTGAATACCATGTATTGTTTTATAAAGAACTCTGATGGATAACTACGGACTAAATAGTGATTTGACGTTAAACAAAAATCTTCCGACAACTTAAAGCACTAGTTGTATGTTAACGTGACCATTCCCATTCTTGATTATATATTAACCATTTTATTATGAAGTAAAGACTAAGTTCGTTAATTACCGCAGTGGGCCTCCGGGGGTAAGATTTAGACAACCTAGCTGTTGATTGCCCAATCCACATTAATCCTAATCCTAAGATTCAGACATATAGATTCGTATAAATTTTCGTTTCTATACGGAAATATTTCATGTTGTTAACTTGTCGATGGAGGTATTTCATGCAATTGCATCTATATTAAATTTATTCTCTAATGTAACATTTGCTCAGCAATTAGCTTTATTTTCCCCACTTCTGCTCATTTGATTTTCACTATGAACTACTTTATTGGGATATTTGTTAGGCTAAATATTTAAGATTTTCAATGTTATCGGTGATGTACAAGATGTTACGTTTACTAAGGCTATTAGATGTATGTTCGTTATAAATGCCACGTGCATAAAGAGAATAAATTCTTCTTGTTTATGGAGGCATTTTTCTTATGCATTTGTTTTTTATTCAACGAGTTTGAAAATCTTAAATAAGTCTGAAAAGATTGTTAAAATTATTTTAGCACTTGCATTTCAATAAAAGCTTGGTAAAAAAAAAAAAACTATATGTTCTAAGAAACAAGAATTCTGATATCTCCAACAACCTTTAGAAACTCAGAATTTTCTATAACGTACATCTTAACCAAGAAGCTATCTAGTTTTTTGTGGGGGAACGTCAGTCACTTTTTCAATTTTCTTCTTATAAGTGTAATAGATGAAAAGTCCTACAGGAAATAAGCTAGCTGGAGCGCCGGCCTTCCGTAAATATGGAATAGACGGGAAGAGGAGCTTCCCTTCAACGGTGGAATAGCCTCTCTGTCCCGAAATAGGATTTGCCCTGGAGTTCAGCTACCTTCGCCAGCAAACAGGAATGAAGGCCTCACAAGTGACTTTCTAGATAGAATTTATCCTGAACTTGATGTATAGGGTATTAAAGGAAATATGAATTACCACCATTCATAAAGTGCAATACCAATCACTCCCTGGAAAGGGCATATTATATAGAATATCAAGGTATTTCTGTGCTGTTGATTGTACTACAAGTTATTGGATATTTCATCTGGAAATATATCATAAAAATATGGTGAAGCACTACGTTCCTCCATACTGAAGAAAATACAAAATAATGCGTTGAACCTAATTGAAAATACACATATAACCTTAAGTTAAAATAAATTATAAGTACATTTAGACTAAGGCTGGGCACTCCATATTCATGATAAACATCAAAAACATTTCGTAGAGGCACATTAAGATGTCTTTAATAGATCAATTGCATTGCAAGTACCTCTTTATTCTTTTAATTTTGCAAACGCGGAGTTTCAATTTTTTTGCGGAAAAGTAACGGGGATACTTGTGTTTTAATAGCAGTCAATAAAATAATATTAGCAACTATTTCTAAGTCTAGCGGTTGTAGATTGGTTTCATAAGATGTGATTATATTTAGATAATACTATTTACTGTGTAAATTCCTCTTCACACAGAGGAATTTCATTATAGCAACAGCCAGTTTACAAGATTCTGCTGAATGAGTTGAATTTGCTGAAGAAGAATAGTTTGCTGATTTAAAATACTTAATTTTGTAAAATGACTTCCGAATTGGATAAAATTGTACACACACACACACACATAATTTTATAAAAATAGCCAGGCTCCTGGTTACCCCCTGGTAATGTGCGTTAAAAGTGAGCTGTTGGTAAATTTTGCGCGTCTTGAATTTAATTCCCTTGTGAAAAACCAACGCAAATCAATTCTAATTAGTGGCATACTAATATAATAGTATCCTTAACCCAGACAGACGAGAAAATAAGTAACTTTAGATCCCGCCCGATTAACTATAGAAGAGTACGGTGGGCGTATATAAGTATCAAAATATTTCGCAAGGAGTGAGGGCTGTAAATACATTTAAGACTACGAACAACGCTTCCATGATTGCTTAAAATATTTACAAAAAATGATAAATATCAAGACTATAGGATTGGTCTGAACCCTGCTGTAGAACCTGACTTTAAAAATACCTTGCTGAAATAAAATATTGAAACCCTCATAGAAAGAAGTATTATATAAACAGCTTCACTACATACGATATATGCAAGTAATTTTTCTGCATAATGAATGAACAAAGATAAAAGCAATAATACAGGATGAGATTTATATATATATATATATATAGTAACATTTTAGAAAAGTAACTCTTTAACCACTATAGTGGTCCTATAGCAAATAGTACTAGTAAATTCGGTATAATGGTACTTCTCTAAAATATATTAATGAAATCTGTGTGAGTCTAAAACCAGAAATGAATATTTGAAATTCATTTAAATAATAAGAAGTTGATAGATTTGAAAAAATATATGAAAAGTGAAAATTTGGTATTTTAATGGAAACTGAATAATAATCATCTCAACAATATGGAAGACATGATTAAACCACCTGGTGAGAGAGAGAGCCTAAATGATGGATGGTCCCCCCTACCAAAACTCCTCATTGCACCCCCCCCCTCACACCAAAATTAAAAATACATGACAAGGACGAAGCCCAACTGATTTATAGTAAATGAATATAGGTTGTTCTCGTTTCGCACAATTTGTTTTGAAGATTATAGATAGGGGAATAAAGCGATATGACCTTGAATAGAAGGAAATAGAGGAGTTCAGAGTAATAATAGAAAAAAAAGTCTGAAAATCTTAGTTATATTTGAAGATTGTCAATTTTCTTCAGAGCAAGGGTGCCTCAAGTTTATAGTTCAACATGCTATAATCAGAGTGCAATGGGAACTCGGTAGGTGATGGCCGTACAATAGTGTCCTTTACCACAACAAAGTGCTAACAAATGTGTTATTTTACTTCATATCAATTTATTAGGAAAAAGTAAAATACAAATCCACTTGTGCTCTGGAAGTCCTCGTATGTCCTCTAGAATTATTGTCTTCATTGTAAAGTTTAAAATATTGGTTAATGTGTGCGAATAAAACAGTAAATCACATTTATTTGAGATTTCTCTCGGAATTAATTACCTCAGTGAACAGAGGGACCTTTTGTCTTAGTTACTATGTATTAAGCTCACTAAGCTCAACTCATATACAATTGTTATTTATATTTATCTATCAAGGGACAACATCCATTAGGATGGTTACATTCAGGTTATACGTAGCCTGACACTCAACTGAAGGGATACCTGAAACTAATATGGTTTACCCTTACTTATGCTAAGAGCCAAGGAGGAGAAGTAATTTGCATACATTCCTGTTAAATAACTTCTGAGAGAACATGTATTGATGTGCATGTTAAATAGTTTACACCAGTCGAGATAGCGGGTTAGACAAATTTCAGAATTTGAGGCAACTTGTTTTGACTAAAACTAAATCGTGGAAATCGACCATATACAATATTGGTCCAACTAGAGATGCAATATACATAAAAAAAAACAACAACATGATAACATTGGGTATGTCAATATTTAAGGTTTCTTATTATATGTAGAATAAGCTCCTTTGAAGAATTAAAAGCATGAACGATTTCTTGATAACAACAGATGCTTCACATTTTACAAAAAGATGCCCAGGTTCAACGACCTCCCAATAAATACAAAGATCAAAGTCTACAGAGCAATACCCCAATTAAGTTGTAACGCTAACAGCTTAAAAATGGAACATTTTTTTGAAAGACATTTGGCTTGAAATGTTGGAGAGGTTCAGGTAACCTAATTAGTATAAATTCAATTAGGCATGATATTCAATGTAAAACCAAGGTGAACTTAGTATCCTCAACTTGTTGTGTACTTACTCTCGAAAGATGAAAATGGACTTTCAATAAAACTTTGAATTTTCCATCAACAAAACGCTTGCTTGTTCCATACACTAGACTTACAAGGTGCAACTGAAGTATAATAGGTTCACCAGCATAGCCTTTGGCTATTTAAAACCACTTAACACAGTATCGATTATAGTCATAATAAATGTACTTAGAGAGAAAAAAGCCGGTATTTAAAAAAAGAAACTTAAAATATGCTCCAATTCATTATATTCAAATTACTATTCCAAGGATAGTGGAAAATTTCACGATTCATGTATTTACTTTTCCAAGGATAGTGTAAAATGTTATGATTCATGTATTTACTTTTCCAAGTATAGCGGAAATGTTACGATTCCTGAATTTACTATTCTAAGGATAGTACAAAATGTTACGATTCATGAATTTACTATTCCAAGGATAGTGGATAATGTTACGATTCATGTATTTACTATTCCAAGGATAGTGGAGAATTTCACGATTCATGAATTTACTATTCCAAAGATAGCGGAAAATGTTAGGATTCATGAATTTACTATTCCAAAGATAGCGGAAAATGTTAGGATTCATGAATTTACTATTCTAAGGATAGTGGAAAATATTACAATTCATGAATTTACTATTCCAAGGATAGTGGAAAATATTACAATTCATGATTTTACTATTCCAAGGATAGTGGAAAATATTACAATTCATGATTTTACTATTCCAAGGATAGTGGAAAATGTTATGATTCATGAATTTACTATTCCAAGGATAGTGGAAAATATTACAATTCATGATTTTACTATTCCAAGGATAGTGGAAAATGTTACGATTCACGAATTTACTATTCCAAGGATAGTAGACAATGTTACGATTCATGAATTTACTATTCCAAAGATAGTGGAAAATTTCACTATTAATGAATTTACTATTCCAAGGATAGTAGACAATGTTACAATTCATGAATTTACTATTCCAAGGATAGTAGACAATGTTACGATTCATGAATTTACTATTCCAAAGATAGTGGAAAATTTCACGATTAATGAATTTACTATTCCAAGGATAGTAGACAATGTTACGATTCATGAATTTACTATTCCAAGGATAGTGGAAAATTTCACGATTAATGAATTTACTATTCTAAGGATAGTTGAAAATTTCACAATTCATGTATTTACTTTTCCGCGGATAGTGGAAAATGTAACGATTCATGAATTTACTTTTCCAAGGATTTCAATGCTTCATATTTTTAAATCAAGGCCCATGGTCATGGGCAAATGTAATTAGAAATAGTAATGACAAATTTTATTTTAATTTTGTTTATTCTCCGAATTTTTAAAGAAATTTTTTAAAAGTTTTTATACTTCTGTATAATCTGTGCCGGTAGGATTAAAAACATTTGTAATTGAATAATGTAAAGTTTGTTTAGAAAGCGAATAAGAGGTTTATTAGTATTCATAATGGGGGGCGGTCAGAGATTCGGATCTGTAGGAAAGTTGGACATGTGGTCCAAAAGCCATGAGCAGAAAGAGATAGGAGGAGAAGAATTATCTAGGAGTTTCCCCTTAATTTACGACGGGGCTCGTCGAGGCGGAACCCCACTCTCTCAAAAGGCCTCCAAGCAAAAAAGCCTCAGTCCACAACTTTAATGGACATATTTATTATTGCGGACTAACTGGAATTGTTTCTAAGGATGCCTAAAGACTTTAAAAACTCTTTCTTGGGAATAGCCATATAAAGAGATTCTCTTTGTTGCAAGATTCGTTCTCTCAGGAGTAAACCTGATCATTGGATTGTTCTGATAGGGAATTTAACATATACATGAATAATGATAAATAGAAATCAACCGCTTTAAAAAGTACTACATAAATGTATAAAAGTGGACGTCCAAATTGACTATCTTTACAAAACCTTTAAAGTACACTATTCAGCAGACTATCTAGAAATTAATTTCATTGGGTATTTAAAAATGGAGTTGAGAAAAAATTCACTTCGAATGTAGTGGACTTTTATAACTAGGTTGGAGAATTTTTAAGCTATTTCTATGTAAACTTTCCGTATCATTTTGTGTGGTCTCTCCTAGTATAAACTGTCTAAAAGAACAATAAAAAAAAGAAAACATTTCAACAAATTTTCCGAAAATTTATATAATCTCGGTAGTGTATCAATGGTTGAATTATAAGGTGATACTAATTTCTTTTGAATTTAGTTAAAAATTTAATCCCAAATAGTTTACAATATGTGTTGTAAACTTATATATTTGTTTTTAAAAAAAGAAAAAGCAATTAGGTTGACAATATAAAAAAAAAATTAGATTGATTGAAAACCAATAAAAATCCATGAACTTCCTTATAAGATCTATAAAAATTGATTTGTAAATTCTAAAGATAATTACTGAAATATGTTACATTTAAGTTCTAAAAGGAATAAAAAAATACTCTCATAGCCAACTGTATGCGGAAACGTAAAGAATTCGCTTCTCTAAGCAACTTGACTTAATTAGTATTAATTTTGGTGTTGGAGAGTGAGTGAGGATATTCCATTATTGCTTAAAACTACAAAGTCCTGAGTGTTCTCCAGTTCTTGTAATAACTAATGGTAGTTACACTGTATCCTGTGTTTTAATGAGTTCAAATTGCTCCCTACTCGTCTCTCCCATTACTCGAGTGTTCCATTCTACCTTATGATTTAATTCTACTACCGGAACAGTTTTCACGGGGGAGCAACATGTGTGCTCTGTGTTATAAAGCACACACATACAAAGCCAACCATCTGATCTAAATTTGTCATTCCTAACGTCGCTACGTGCCCGATTAAACTTGGATGAAAAACATAATTACGTTTTGCTGAGGTAATTGATAATTGGGGCCCATTACTCACACTTCGAAACTACTGCTTTCAGTGGTTCGACTTCCATTGACGCTATTATTAATAATGCACATCCTACAGTATTCTTTCAGAAATCTCCATAAAAAAAGAACTCACAAAGCCTTGCAAGGAAGGGACAATTACCTACTTTTGGGTCTGTTCCTAACATCTAAAGATAACATTTTAGTCTCAGGCTAATGACATTTTAGGGTCATTATTCTATCCTTCAGTTAATACCCTTTTTAAAGAAATTTAAAAAAGGCAATCAAAACATTTTTAATTCATCATATTATTTAATTTTTATATTTCAGCTTTGGGGCTCAGGTTAGCCATGTGAGTTAAAGCGTTGCCTTTAATCTCACAAGTTGAACCTACAGTGGCGAGGTCAATTCCCGCCTGGACAAAGGAACTTATTTAGTGACGGAATTCATTAAATAAATTCCTGTGTGGCCACCCTGGCTAGAAAAGGGTGGTAACCTGTAGATAACCAGTCCTAATCAGCCATTGTAGCACAACGTGGGGATTATTAAATAATAAATGAGGTTAAACTACTAGCGACAATTAAATCATCAACTCAACACTAATTCAGTTTTTATTCTCTTCTATCAGAGTAAATAGTTGACAGAGTTTGTATTTGTGGTTCAGTTCCTGTCGGTATTGCAATACCACTATTGGCAAAATAAAACCAGAAAGCTCTGTAATTTATTCAGAATTGAGACATTCTATTCTTAGTTAGGGATTGAACCTCATTAAAATGCATGGAATATTTATAGATTATACCGCATCTGAAGTAGTAAACGAGTAAATATTTGACTCGCCTCCTATTGAAGAACGTTCCTACAATTTAGCGCGGACTCACTCCATTCAGCTCGAATCCTAGTTGACAGTCTAAAGTGGGTAAACTGTAATTCCTGCCTTTTTTTTGCAATATTCGCGTAAACTAGTTACACTTTTTCATTCTAAAACAAACAATTTAGCCAATTAGCCTAACTCGGAATGTCCCTTCGAGGAAGATCTGTCCAAAAATTGTTCCAAAAGTACTCATAAAGTAACACACACGCAATTTCTTGTAAAGATGAAATTTGCTGGAGTTATAAGTGTCAGCTTTATCAATGCTTCAACATAAATTGATTTCATTAAAGTTACATCTCATTGTTGCACAAATGTTCTGGCTCAGGAGCGTGACTGTGGGATATAAAAACAAGTCCGCCTTAGGGTGTAAATAAAATAATAAGTGATAATAAATACCCGAAACTCAGGAAAAAATTGCTGGAAAAGAAATCTTGTGTCATACATTTCGCATACATAAAATGAAAAATAAAAAATGCATAGGCATTAGGCTCTAGTGAGCTCAGATAAAAGAAATAGGCAAGTTAAACATATTTAAATGAAAGAAAAATGTCATAATTAATTTTTCTTGCATCTGCACCTAATGCACCAAGAAAAGCGGCAAGAAGGGTGAGAGGAAGGAAAATGTCACGCAGGTGCTGCGTAAACTAAGCAGATTTCCCACGTGAAGTTATACAATAGAGAAATCTCCATACGAGAGCCTAATAGTTACTGCAAAGGGCCGAACTAGCTTTTGGCGGGAAACTTAATCGTCCGTTATCGGCCCAAATTTAACAAAAATGCAAATATCTCGGTTAATATTCAAGATAGAGAATAAATGTATAGAACAATATTTATAGTAAATTTAATTTACAATAAGATTGGTTCTATACAATCTTTTGATCCGACTTATGGTAACGGAGATATTTCGAATTTTCAAAAATCCCCCCTCCCACTGGTCCGATTTCAGCCATTAATGAACTTGATCTGTCTTTTTGCATAAAACGTTTAAATATCGAGTTTGGTAACGATCAAACAAAAATTGCGACCGCTAGAGTGTTAACAGTCAAATATATATATATATATATTCATTTTGAACGGACCTCATTTTCGTCATCTCCTGGGTAGGATCGATGGACATTTGAAGAAAATTTTCGAAAATCGTGTCATGAGTACGACGAGTCCCTTAAGGGAAATCTGCTAAAAGGTACAGGAAAAGATTCAAAGGGCAATTTGGAATCACGCCACTCACTTATGATAGACAATTCCAGCTTGTATCCTCAAAAGGGAATGGATTCCCATATAGCAAGAGAGAAGGTTCCTGCGATAAAACCGAACACAGAGAATCTGGACGCGTGGGCGCTGAAACAACGGATAGCCGTATCATATTATCGCAACCGCTCGCTTGTGGAGTGCTTTGTATAGATACGGACCAGTAGGGCGCGAGGTTCTAAAGGTTAATATTACCAATTATAATACTAATATAGATTAATTCTCCAGGTAAGTTATAACCTTAAATTGAAATCATACGGCACGTAACAAGGAATCTATTTGCTTGCCTATTACACAAAATTATCCTATGTTATTATAAAAAAAATTCTAATTAGTAAAAATAACTAATGGTGACAATTGACTGATAAAAGAACTCTTTACATACATGCCTTATGGGAAATCAGTTCTTGACGTTGTCCACATACTTTTTATAAAATAGTCAATTTTATCTAATAGATAACAAATATGAGCCCCACTATAAGCTATAAAGATACTCCTTACTGTGGTACTCGTCATTCTTAAATTAGAATAATTTATTAAAAGGTAAAAGGGATTAAATGCAGTTCGTTTTATTCATGGGGCTTTTGGTCCGAGATCATCCTTGAATTTATCTTGAAATATCTATTTATTGTGTCATTTTTGACTTTCGCTAGGATTTTGGAAAATGCGAGTTTCAAGAATATCTTTTGAGGAATAATATGCTGTTTCTTAGTTTAAGCAGAATCTTTCTGACACAGGTTTCATACTTCTCTATTTGGCCTTAGCACACAGGCACATTCCCGACATACACTTCAAAAATAACGTCGAGAGAGCATGTGCCCTAATAATTACATTTAAATTAAAACGAGCTGCCAAAGTCAAGCGTGAGTTATCCTCTGGCAATTAAGTTGCAAATTAGCGACGCCATTCTGAAATTAATGAAACCCTATATCCTTATTCACCACTTATGCCCGCACTCTCGACAGTGAATAATTGAGGCTGCAATCCCTTTATTATTTGGTTTATTCAAGACCTTGTGATTCGAAAATTACTTTGTTTAAATGCTATTGAAAATGGTCTCAATTGTAGTTTGCTATCCAATTAGAATGGTTAGTTTTGTAAACAGTTTGATATTACGTGTTATATCGAGTAACTTTACCAGAATGAATAAAGTTATTGGTAGAATATGGAAAAATATATTCAAAGTCCACATGGTTATTTTTGCAATTGGGCATATTATGGCTTCCAGGTTATTGTACACTGGCATATCAGGGCTGAGAGGATAGGGTTGTCGGGCATATTAAGGCTTTCGGGCTATGGTAGGCATATTAAGGCTTACGGGATATGGTAGTTAGGCATATTAAGGCTTACGGGATATGGTAGTTAGGCATATTAAGGCTTACGGGATATGGTAGTTAGGCATATCAGGGCTGACAGGATAGGGTTGTCGGGCATATTAAGGCTTACGGGATATGGTAGTTAGGCATATTAAGGCTTTCGGGCTATGGTAGTTAGGCATATTAAGGATTACGGGATATGGTAGTTAGGCATATTAAGGCTTACGAGATATGGTAGTTAGGTATATTAAGGCTTATTGGATATGGTAGTTGGGCATATTAAGGCTTACGGGATATGATAGTTAGACATATTAAGGCTTACGGGATATGGTAGTCGTATTTATTTATCATGAATTAAACAAATGCAAACAGTACTCGTTCATCAGTTCAAACCTATTTGTAACTTTTAAGTTTTAGTTCTCATAGGGATAGCCAGCAGGGACGACAGGGGTCACAAGACATAATCACTTGGTAATTTTTCCAGCTACTATAAGAATTAAAAGTCATGTATATTTTTTTATACACCAGTTATTTTTACCAATTTAAGCTTTATATATATATATATCCTAAAAACAATCTGCCCTCCTTCTGGATGGTTCCCGTCAGGGACAGCCTCCTTGGGTAATATTAAAAAATATTTCTTTTTTCTATTATTATTTTTAAAACAAGAAATTCGAATTAAATTTTGATGGGCCATGTTGGAAAGGAGAGGAGCATTATGTGATGCATTTATTTATATAAATGGTAATTTATAATTCTTGCCGAATGTCTGATTAACACAGAGGATAAATTCTGGAGGTCCATTGTGGACAATCCAAGTTCTTTTAAAATTTCGGCTGTTCTTGTGTATATATATATATATATAGACACACACAAACACACACACACACACACACACACACACATATACATTGGAGATGTGTTATTTGTATTTGAGTATTTGATAGGACCTGAACTCATGCTTCACATGTATATGTCCTTTACAGGAACCTGGCTTTGGCGCGACAGATTGAAATAGGGACTAATTTAGTCGTTCTCCCCGCTAGGCATCTTACAAAACTTTAAATTCTTAAGTTTAGGTCATATTTACTTCATTAATTTTGTTTTTGATGTACATTTAAAAATCTTTATTGTTTTCATCTAGTCTATAAAATATGTTTACTAAATGGAATTCACAGTTAGAAATTATTTTTATTTTTTATTTATTTATACAGGAGCACCCGCATCTTGGCGATTTGGCTCAAAGTTTCACAATGTAAAATGAAAACAAAATTATAGAAAAATAACAAAACTGAAACAACAAATAAAAAATTAAATACAACAAATAATCATTAAATACTAGTAATAAAGACAATTAATAAACATTAGACTAGTAGTAAAGACAACAATTTAAAAATGGATTTAATTATAAAAAAAATTATGATATTCCTATATACTAGTACATTTATATTATTATTTTATTTATTTAGTTTTGTGCCCACAGCGATGGTGATTGGCATTATCAGGATGATATATTTACTCCTTCATGTGATTACCTTTTTTGTACTTTTATATTGCGGAAAATATTTCTTTAATATCTGATTCTTTCTCATCCGTGATTCTTTCTTCTCCGTGCTTTTGTCTAAAGAATATAATAAAAGTTAACCCTTTTAAATCTTTTTAGGCATGCTGTAGACCTATTCTAATTTATTAATTAATAAAATAATATATATATAATAATAATAATTTATTCTATTTTATTAATTAATTGTATAACAAAGTAAAACCTCTTCTAGTTACATCTGAAATGCAAAAAATAAAACAGTGTTAGAAATTAATAATTAATTCAGTTTTAAAGAGGTCGAAAGAAATCATGAATCCTTGTTGGTTGAGGAATAAAAGGGAGGGAAAGTAAAATGAATTTATTTATTAAATTTACCGTACTAGTAAAAAGAGTAATACTTCCACATTATTTTTGTTTTTGATCTTCTAATGCGTCACTCACTAGTAGTCAACATATGTACTTAATCAGTAAGTTCATAGATCTAGTCCTGCTAAAAGAATACCACAAAGTAAAACTTCTTCTAGTTACATCTGAAATACAAAAAAATAAAAGAGTGTTCTTGGTTTGTGATAAGATAACTTTGAAACAGTCTAGGAAGCCGCTGTTCTCACACCAATATACGCTTCGAGACCATTTACTCAGCCTCTAAAACTAGTTTCCCTGAAGGTATTCCAGAAAAAGTTTCAAAAGTTATTAGTTTCATGTGTCAGTTACAGTCACACTTGTCTTCTGTCTTCGGAACCAGTAATCGAGTGAAGTTCCAACCTTCTACCTTCTATTTCTACTTAATGATGAACTTTTTAAATATGATTTTCTTGCTCTTTGTTCTAAGAGATTGTCCAATATCTACATTTGGAGCAGCGTGTTACACCACCAAGATATCCTCATTTTCTTTGGTTATTTATTACATTCGGAGTAGTTTTGGTTCCTAAATATTATTATAAAAAAAAATTATAATATCACTTCACGAAATAGAGCCTACTGGCATTAATTATCTCAGGTAAGAAAAGAAAGGCCTCGTTCCTTCACAGTAGTTTAATCTTTGCAAGAGAGCGCTTTCAGAGCATACCATCCATCATCAGTGCCCTGCTGGCCAACATTTTACATTAAAAACGGCGTATAAGATGTCATTAAATTAAACAATAATGAATATATTGTTACGTTTTTATTACCAAAACCAGTAATAAATGTTTTTAATAAGAGTTCTTATGGATTGCAAAATTAAATACTCGCAAGTTTCACAGTTTTTATCACTGCACAATTTATTTCACAATGCACAATAAACTTGGTAATTACTCTTAATTACTACTCACAGTATACACTGATAGCGTCACTGTTCTTCAGAGTACGCAGTCCAATTATTCACTCACGGTCACTGAAATTCACAACAAAGACGACACTGCATTGTCCTTTACTTCGCGGCACTGCACTGTCCTTTACTTCGCGGCACTGCACTGTCTTAAACACGGCACTAAACTGTTACTTACAGTGACGGCACAACACTGTTCTTCTTATAAAAACACTTTACCGCACTAAGTCTCACTCTAGCACTGATGTGAACATCAAGACAGGTGAGAAAAAAACTGACTGCTCGCGGCTGGCCGTTCTTATATAGGTTGTCGGCATACATCATGCCGGGGGGAATTGTCTGGTTCCTTCGACGTTGGGCTGGACGAGTCTATTAGGAGCTAGAACTTTCTGTCGGCTTCTTTGATCTACGTCACACTTTCCAAATACGCGACTCTCTCTCTCTCTCTCTCTCTCTCTCTCTCTCTCTCTCTCTCTCTCTGAAGGATTATTCATGTATTTAATTTTCGCAACAATATGTACATATTGAAAGTCAGTAGTTAGAACTTAAGCCTTAATACTACAAATTAGTGGCCCATTGAATATAAAACAAGAAAAATATTTTAACAGATTAAAATTAAAAGCTTACCAGTAAAATACAAATTTCAGTTTGGTAACGATTTAACAAAAATTACTTGAGTGTTAAGAGACATATATATATATATATATATATATATATATATATATATATATATTAAAATCATTTATAAATGAGGCATAACTAAGGAAACGTCAGTAGCGCAGAGGCTGCGAAAAACTAAGCAGATTTTCCAAATGCTGGATGACCCACTGTTATAAGTGATCGAATTTCCGATCATTCCCCCCTCCCCATACCTCTCCTATTCGGAGTCCGATTTTGTGAAGAATATGAGAATATGAACATTAGAGTTGAATGGAATGGCTAAATATTGAGTATAGTAAAGAAAAAATAAACATTTTTGAGTCAAGATCGGAAAAACCTTAATCGACGAGGTCATCTACGTATTTGATTGTATCTCACGCAGTAAAAGTTCAATGAAGAAAATATTTCATATATAAGTGTTCAATAAATTGGTTCATGATAAGTAAGCTTTCTGTTATACGGCATGAGTAAGAGTGGGGATTACAAAAGTCCAACACCTCGGTTAATAATCAAGGTAGTGAATAATTATATACAACAAAATATAGTATGTTAAATTTGCAATATGATTGGTTCTATACAATGTTTTGATCGGTATAATAATGGAGAAATTTCGAATTTTCAAAATTCCCCCCTCTAACCCTCCTTCTTTCCACAGGCCCAATTTCAGCCCATAACGAAGTTGATCTCTATTTTTACATGAAACAAACCAAATATCGAGTTTGGTTACGATCAAATAAAAATTGCGACAGCTAGAGTGTTAACACACACACGCGCGCGCGCACATAGTTTTGAACGGACCTCATTTTCGTCAGGTAGGATTGATGGACATTTGACGAAATTTTTGAAAAATCGCGCCATGAGTACACCATCAATAACTTATTTCCCTTAAGGGAAATCTGCTAAAATGAGTCCATAACGTCTCAGCATCTTAACTTTTAGTAAACTCCAATGACGGGATATGAATTCTGTTTGTCATAACGAATAAAAAAAATTCATTTACTATAAATACATAAGAATAAAGTTATCAGCAAAGAGCAAACTTAATTAAATGAAAAGCTGCCAGAAGATCAATCATAAAAATAAATAAGCATCTAACTAAACCTAACAGAATATAAATTATGGGTTAAACCCACATTCCATTTACGTTGATTAAGGTCTCGCCCACTAAGAAATATTATTCTTTGAAAGATTTTCATCTTCTTTCTTTTTGGTTGATGCTTGAGAGGCTCAATGATATTATTACAGGACCCTGAGTGCTTTACAGTCTCTTTTTCGGTTGCTTTTAAGAACTAGAATAAGCCTTTTAAACAAATTCTTAACTTTTTTATGCGGGTTGCCATTAAGGATTGGATAAATTTGTTTTTTTCCGGTCTGCTTTTCCCCTTCTACGGAAAGGAACATGTTTAAATGTACATTTCGATATTCATGAGGGATTGCACATATAAAACACTACAATCTCAGAAATCTTCGTTCTTCCAGGAAAGTAGAATTAGTGTTCCTGAACATGCATTTTATTAGCAGATTTACATTAAGGGAAATCACCTGCTGAGGTCGTACTCATGACGCGATTTTCGAAAATTCTCTTCAAATGTCCGAAGAAAACTTTTAATTGGTTCACGCAAGCTGTTGATGCTTCATGCATGTTTTTAAGTGACAGAGGAATATTATAAAGAGCTACCACAGTGCCTAAATGTATCTAACATTCTTATAAAGATATACAGTATTTGCTAATTATACTTCATTGAACGAACTGAAGGAAGTATAGAAATTGCGAATATCTCAGCAATCAAATTTCAATGACCCTACCTGAACCCGTTTGGATGTATGTACACATCTAGCATAACTCAAAAACGACTACCCTTAAAATGTTTGTTGTTGGATATAGTTGTACAATTCACCTTTTGATCAATATTGACTGGGATGAGGGGTTTAGAGGAGACTGGAAATAAAAAATAAAAAAATCAAATTTCTCCTCACGACTAAACTATATCAGTCCTGTACGTGTGGACTGGACCTATAGACTACATATAAATTACCTTCAATGACATTTTCTGATCAAACGGAAATCCCATTCAAATGAAATAATTTTTAATGAAATGCATCCAAACAATTGTTTATTTAATTTAATAGGAGAACAAGAAATTCATTTGTTGCCATCATCAGATTTATGTTAAACTACAATAATTTCACTTGGAATTTGGGCTGGCTGCCGGAAGCCCATCATCAACGCAAGGATAAGGTGTTACCTTTTCATCCTTCCCTTGATAATAATTTATTTACTTCTTTAAGTACAATTATTTCTGTTTAATAAACCCTTCGCCAAATACAATCCTTGCTGAACTATAAATATTCCTATTCCTTCCAGATTCATTACAAAATTAGCTTAGCAAAAAATTTATCTTGAATGTGAAAGTATACTTTATTGTATTTAATATAAATAGCAACAACTTAGAAACTCGTAATTTATTCCCCCCTCATTTCAAGCTGTTTTTTTTATTTGAGACGTTGAAATTTCTGCCATGGTAAATACATAAAAGCTTAAACGTTGATAGCTTTTGATATTACAGTCATATTATTTCAGCAGATAAAGGCGTTATTTTCAATTATGTTTTTATTTTGCTTCATAAAGAAGCTTCACCCATTCTTTTTTTCTAGTAAAAGTAAACGCTCTTCAGGCCCAGTCTATCTCGAGCTGGCTAAGATAAAATGTAATCAAAAAATCATTTAATGATTCGGTTAATGTCTTATTCAAAATATTGTGAATAATTCATAAGTTTTAATACACCATCAATTTTAATTTACTATGCAATACCACTTATATGGTTTATAAAGAGATAAACCACAGATTTCAACATTCTGAAAAATAAAGAAGGTGATTAGGTATTAAAAAAAAAATATTTTCATTGTTTGCATGTCATCATTCACTTATTCATCTCTATTTCTTTTTCTATATATATAAATAAAATTCCATAAGTGTCAGAATTAAAGAACAAATGCTGTGCCTGGCAGCAATATTTCTTCATCTACACATGCATGCTTTCAGGGGGTTGGCCGAAACCATGCTAGTCTAGAATAAAGAAATATGGCGTTCGGGCACAGCACTCCCTATTAGCTGATTTTCTTTATGAAAAATCAGCTGTTAAGGTTTTTCCCAAGAAGTGATTATTCATGAACTTCTCATTAAATCCTGTGACTTTCCTAGAAGCTGAAGAAAATGAGATATATTCCACTTGAAATCGACCGTCTCATGTGCTAGCTTTACTATTATTTTCCTTCTCCAATGCCCGAAGTCCCGACCCCGTCTTTGTCTGAGATCCGAGATGTGTTGACTCATAATACCGCCAAAATATTAATGTTCAACACAATCGTCTTGGAACGCATTTTATACGTATGTATTTTTATTATTCATTTAAAAGATGTATTGTTTATTAGTAACTAACTATCGTAGCTTAATTGTCCTTGGATTCTTATAGTTTTTTTTTTATTATTATTTAATGAATACTATTTATTTTCCAATTTTAAATACTTTTTGCTTCTTCAAAAGTATTTTTATTAAACCTGAAACCATTCTGTAACTTTTATTTCATTTGAAAGCTAAATTCAGTCCCTTGTCGATTCGATGTGAACGAGCAGATTATGAACTCCCCGAACATATTACATGCAAGAATTCTCTTGCAAAGAATTCGTGGATCGTTAGTGGCGACACGTCCCTGAAATACCAATCGGCTCCTTGGGTACCTTACAACCTCTTTGGTTCTTATGACAGTAAGTCTTAGTTATGCTCCTTAAAATACTGCCAAACGTATGATCGCGTTCAACTTGGGCATATTTTCTTATGAAAATCTTTATTTTTAAGATATTTCACAGGGGACAATAGTATAGCAATAATTTGCGTTATCAATTAATTCAATTTGGGATTGAATTTCATCTTCGTTAAGACTATAACAGCAGTCTGGAAACAGAGTTGTTAAATAAATAATAAATATCAGAAGGAGGTTGCTTGAGGTTTAGTGATTTGATCTTAGAGGTCTATATTGTAACCTGTGTGTGGATACAGAAGGTGATTGTGGAGGCTAGATATTGATTTTAAAATGAATGATAAGGTTATTGCCCTGTTAGAAAGCACCCTGGCTCGACTTCCACCATCGTCAGAAGGACTACAAGTATTCGGATGTCTCTAACGTCATAGAGCCCCCTATATACCCTAGCCGGGTTGCAGGGACATCACTCACGAATAGCTGGAGGATGTGCGGATCTCAATTCTGTCTTCGCCATTCAAATGCCCTGGGGTGCGAATTAATTTCAATGAAACCCCTAAAAACTCTTCCTCTTGATGCCTCCACTCAACTGGTGGAATGAACTACATGCCCATTAATAATTGGCAATAGTCTTTTTTCCCTTGTATTTCATGTTTTAAATGTGCATGAAAATGTTAAATCCTGTATTTAAAGTTTATTAATGCCATTGGCTAGATTTATATTTTTTGTATACCTGTTAAACCTCCATTTTAATCTATGAATCCACAAGAAAAGCTTTGAACAAACTGTTAGTGGTGATCGGTGTATGATTGATTGAGGATTGTTGTTGTTTTAATGCGTAAAACTACTTGGTTATCATCATCCTGCAATATCTATAACTCACGTTTTGGCATCCTCATCCATATCGTCATTTTAACAATATAAACGAGGACACAAAAAAACTTGTAGTTTAAATTTCTTTGTATAAATTCCTACTTTTCTCAATATTAAACAATTTATCTAGCTCTTTGGGGTCATCTCCAAGAGCCACTTCTATATCATTGGAAATATTGCATTCGTTTCGAATATCTGTGTACTTATGACATTCCATTAATATGTGGTAGATAGTCAAGTTTGTATTACACTTTCCACAAATCGGGGATAGTTCTTTTGTCATAAGGTAACCATGCGTAAATCTTGTGTGCCCTATTCGGAGTCTTCCTAATACGACTTCATCTCTTCTGTTGTCTCTTGTCGAATATTTCCATGGACGGATGGTGGTTTTAATAGTTGTTAATTTTGAGGATTGACATTTGTTTCTCCAAATATTGAAAAAAAAATAAATAAAACATACACCCCTGTGAGTAAAAATTGATTTATTTTTTTCTATATATACCTGAAGATTCGGGTTTCGGAAGCTCAGTACAGTTCATTTAGCTTCATCATTAGCAGCAATGTTTTGGAGGGATGTATTCTACTATCCCTTAAAACATTTTCTTGGAGTACACTCCTTTAAAAACATATTTATCTCAAAATGATAAATAAAAACGTATCAATAAAGTCGAAATCGAATACTCAATTACAATTGTATTACTTTCATAAAAAGTATCAAATATTTTTTCAAAAAAACACCAGCCGGAATATTTAATTGGAAAAATAATGCCCAGAGCCCTTAGTAAATTGGATATCTGGTCAAACAGCTGGAACAGCTTTGGATAAAGTTTATAATGCAGATGCTCTAGGCTACGAAATTGTCTCGAAATAATGAGGTAACTCAATTTCAGAATAGAACTGTTGTTGAATTCTTGATGAAACCAGTTACCTCTAGCCTTGTTTTTCTTAATGACTATAATTATATTTAACTATGTTCTGGTAGGGAGATATCAATTTCTACTTATATACCGAAGCAAGTTGGTCTGTGGAGTAGAAAGTTTTAATTAATTATTCCTCGTTAGATGAAAATACATTTCATTGATATTTGTTTCTAGGAAAGACACTGTTAAGACTATTAATGTTAAAGAATTACTTCAAAAATCCTTTATATGTTCAAGAATTCTTGATAATGAGTATTAAAAACAAGATCCGTTTCAATTATAAACTTTTACACTTATATATCTAGATTAATTATGGACGCCTAATAGTACCACATTATTTTCAGAAGTTAATAAACAATTCATACATAAGCCATTTTTATTTTCAGCTGGTGATGAGGGTGATGAATCATGTTAATCCAATCTATTCGCGTGCATCGGCAAATTTCAGCCCAGTAGCAACTCTGTAGGCACGCCCTACGTTCTGACGCTCTGATTATGGATATGTAATTCCCGAAAGCGCTAAGCGTTTATAAAAATAAATTGCGAGGAGCCAAAAAAGTTTTTTCGGATTAACCTCACACATAAGTGTTTGATAAAAATAGATAAACTGATTTCTTTAATATTAATGAGTGTTGTAGTTATTTTCATATAATTTATTTAGAATGTGTATAGCAGAATTAACTGATAGCCTACTTAAACTTGCTTGTAGTTTCATTAAAGAGTTCCCAAAAACATTTGTCGATAAAGGTATGATTTGGGACTCTTTTATCAGTATTCTTAGCAGTGGAGTTTTTGTCCACAAGTGGGAGTACTATCTACATTGCTGTTGCTATTCTTCCCTATTCATCGAAACTAGAATTATCTGCTTCTGCAGCATGTCACCCGAATCGTCGAAATTTTCCATAAGAATTTAGATTTTTTATTTTTGGCTAATTTCTCCTAGCTTATTATATTATCTAACTAGATATTGAAAATCCTGCCTCCCTCTTAAGCTTATTTTCTTCTTATTTTTAGTTTCTTGTGATGAAAACGTGATTATATTCACAAAAAAAAACACATCTCCACTCCAATGTCTCCGAACATGAGAGCCCATAGTGATCGATTAAAGAGGGATTATAATTACCAATTAATTGTTAAAAGTAAGATTATATACAAGGTATAAATAAATAAGGTTTCATTTATATATATAAAGCAACTTCAGAAATTCGCTATCTACGCAGATCCTGTTTAATGTATTTTTTAAATTTATTTTTTGTAAATTTTAAATAAATTTAAGTTTTCATTCTTTACATTTTTGAACAACTTTTATAATACTCACTATATTTTCAAAAATGTGCATTCTGGTCCATTCATATTAAGTGAAATCATTAAATAAAACAGAAAACTGAATATCTATATTTATTTATTCATATTGAATTTTTATTTGTTACTCGTATTGTAAATGATTGTCTACACGCATTTTTAATGGTTGTTAAACTCGTTTAACGTATATGACATGTTATACAAGAAAAGAGAATTCAATTTAAGCGAAAAAATTTGCAAGAGGACAAAATGGATCCCGTTGTTGGGAAACTTAATATACCCAGGCCTTTATACACGAAATTACCATATAAAGCAAACTTTATTCTTTAAAACTGGTTAAATTAAATTAGTTTTTATTCAATACCAAACTACCCTTTTAATAGGCATTCATCATAACTTTCATTTGCATGAAGAATAGGATTGGATATATTTCGAGACAAAACTAAACATAAGATGTCGGATTAAATGTAGAAATTACAAAATGTAAAGGTCACGAAAAAAAATAAAATTAAACATATACAGTGGCCATTTATTGAGTAATTTGATTGCTAAAATATATTTCGATCTACTTCTTATTTATTTATGGTGTATTTTCTTTTGAGAGTTAGTCACTGAAAGAAAGAAACACGTGCTTGAAAAATGGCTCAATCCTTCTAAGTCCTGTACATTTTTCATAAAGTGTTTCAACCTTTTCAAAGTGAGTCCTTCAAATGATGAAATCATTGAAGGGGCAATTCGATAGTCCATCTCTATTTGAAATATTTTATTCATTTAAACTTTATTATATTGAGTATAGTTAAAATAAATATTTCTCACTTTAACTGAACTCGGTTATAATCAAATCTATTCCATCCAGTTCAGAGTACAGACAAATTGAAAACAAATATGTCAAAAACAAAAGTAATGCTATTCCAATCCCTAAATTATTTTATTTCCTTTCAAATTTTATTCCATTTGTGGTAGACTATTCAGGTTGGGATATCGTATGCACAATAGCAATCGTTTACTAAACATTAGATTAAAATTAAGTCATTTTTTTTTGGTAGGCTATTGACGAAATAGTCATAAATTTCTAAATTAGTGAATGAATCGAGTATATATATATATAAACAAAAAGTCCGTCACGCAGGGGCTGCGTAAACTAAGCAGATTTCCCCCGTGAAGTTTTACAATAGAGAAATCTGCATACTGGTAACACAATACCACCGTGATTAGATAAGGAGAAATCTTTCAGTTAATTAAAATAAATACCCAACTGAAACGGCTTCTGAATTGTAAGAATAATTTATATTTTAATAACTCAAATTTTAGTAGTCCAAGAACAAAAGAAGGGGGGGGGCGGATGAACAAAACGTATTTGCATAAATCTCACAAAGTAAGGAAGGTAAGGTAAGGTTAAAAACGCCAGGTTAGAAGAAGCTTCCGCCTGAGCCGAGAAATGACGAAGATGGCCGACATACTCCGAACTATACCCCACCACAGACTTCATAAAAATGCAAATATCTCGGTTAATATTCAAGATAGAGAATAAATGTATATAACAATATTTATAGTAAATTTAATTTGCAATAAGATTGGTTCTGTACACTTTTTCGATCCGATGCATAGTAACGGAGATATTTTGAATTTTCGAAAATCCCCCTCTCCCTCTGGTCCGATTTCAGCCATTAACGAACTTGATCTGTCTTTTTACATATAACGGTTAAATATCGAGTTTCGTAACGATCAAACAAAAATTGCGACCGCTAGAGCGTTAACAGACAAATATATATATATATATATATATATATATATATATATATATATATATATATATATATATATATATATATAGATATATATATATAATTTTGAACGGACCTCATTTTCGTCATCTCCGGGATAGGATCGATGGGCATTTGTAGAAAATTTTTGAAAATCGCGTCATGAGTAAGACCTCAATAGCTGATTTCCCTTAAGGGATATCTGCTAAAAACACCTTACCACACACTTATAAATACCCTAATACTTCAATTAAATAAAATAATGGCATAATTTAGTCAACGATATTGGAATAAGCTAACAAACCGTAGATAATTAGTTCTCCTATTTCTAATTAATGGACTTGTTATACAGAAATATTAAAATAATTATTAATGCTTATGAGCCTGCTGTTATCTACTCGAAACATTAATAATTTGAAAAAATTACGAAATCTTATAACGTAATTAAAGTTAATATAGTCGTATAGAACAAGTGATGAAATTTTAATGGCAGAACTGCATATCTACATAGCCTATATATATATATATATATATATATATATATATCTATACATAGTTTTGACACAGACCTCATTTTCGTAAGGTCTGACAGACATTTGAGGACATTTTTCGGAAATCGGGTCATGAGTACAACCTCAATAGCTAATTTCTCCTAAGGGAAATCTGCTAAAAAAATGGACCTATAACATGTAGGAAATTCACGCTAGACTTAGGCGTTTGAAGATGCTATTAGTAATTCTGGCCATAACAGTTATTCAAACGACTAGAACAACTCTTGCGGTGAGCATATTAATTATAATATGATGGTGGCTTTTTATTTTTCCTGTTTATCTTTATAATAAAATTAGTATCTCTTTCACTCCCAGCAATTTATCCCTTAACTGAGAAATTAGTCCTTACTCAAACAGTGCTTCAAGCTAAATAAGAAAATATTATTAAAACTCTTGAAACTCTTTTGACGAAAGAGTGGCTTAAGTAGGGTCTCGCCAGTTAAACTTTTATGGTGTCTAACTGGTTCGTTTTTTACTTCTTTATTAAAGTCATTAAAATATCCTTAACCATTCGCGGAAATTGCATGAAGTTACTTTTTACCTGCTCTTATTCAGCCACTCCGAAGTACTTTCTGTCACACTAATTAAACTAATTTTCAAAGGCTATGTTTATTAATAATTTACTATAGTTCCTATTAAAATGACCCATAAATCGATCTATATATGGATAAAGTAGCAAAAAAGGAACGATAAATATAACCTTGTCCTATAAACTTCTCGCATTACTGGCTTGAAAAATGGCGATATTCTGGAATATTAGGTTCGGAGGGCTGGAGGTCCTATCTCTTCCATATTCATTTTGTCCGCCCTTGGGTCCAATATATCGCGTCTACTTGGAATATTTTTTGAGACGGGTTCGATGACTCAGCTCTCGTCTTCTATGAATTCCTTACAAAGATTGGGCAAAATTATGTTTTCTCAGAGGGAAAAGAAATATTGGGTAGAATATATTAACAGCTACAGATGTTTGTGTCAAAATGCACATTTTAACCAGAATTACTATGTTATGAACAGAAATAATTATTTCTAACCAAATGGCTATGAAACAAGTTATTTTATATTGGTATTTATTAATTATGGAGCGTTTACTACAACGCGATATTGCTCTTGAATTAAAATTACAAACAAACACACAAATGAACAAACTATATAGTGACTAAAAACGGAAAAAAGCGCGAAAAAAGTTAAAAAGAAAGAGGGACAAAAAGAAAAATAAATAACAAAACCAAAAGCAATTACTAAATACAAATGTAAAAAATAAACTCTATTGAAACATACAATTACAAATAGATATGTGCATCAATAAATAAAATTATGTTATATTAGGAGACATTCTATAAACCCTTTCATAGGCACACAAGAATAGCCACATATGGAATTAGATTATTACAATGGTTCTAAGAGCAAAAGTTTTTGTTTATATTAAATGGAAAATATTTTCTAAATTTGTACCTTAGTAAAGCTAAAAATTTAGAACGCATAATGTTTTATTTTAAACAAAATACGACCAATTTTAAGAAAAAATCAGACACCAATTCGAAAATTCTCTAATTTCATAGATGTTTGAGATATCAGGTGAACAATGCCGACACTGATCGTGTTAATGGTAAGAATGGGGAAGTGATGAATTTTTATAATATCGAAGAAATATGAAGATAGACGTCTGAATATATTGTTGGAGAAAGAAGATAATTTATATTTTATCATTATTTTTTATTATTTGAGATGAGGTAGGAAAGATGTCAAATAAATTTCGGTTACCGGAAATATATTGTAGCTTATACTCTGGATAATTTACAGCAGAAATTTCATAAATCAATATCCTTTGTTCATTCCATTAAGTCTCTCTTAGCCTGTGGTGCTTTATAACAACCAATTGATTTCTTATACTCTCCTTGCCATTAATTAGAGTAATAGCTACTTGGTTTTGTGCGCGCCTGTGTGTGTGTGTGTGTGTGTGTTCGTGCGTGTGTGTGGGCTTGCGTTCAACAATAAAGTTCCTAAATATCATAGTCAGTGACAATTTTTAATTTACTCGCGTAATACTGACGGGCATTCACTCCTGAAAGTGAATAATCACTTTAAATAATAATCACTTTCATACGTGATTATTAAAATTAAATTATTTATTAACGTCCACTTTTTGCAACTAAGGCTAATTTGGCCGGGTTGTCTAGAGGCTACCACCCTTTTCTAGCCAGGGAGGGACTAAGGATTTTATTTAACGGATTCCGTCACTAAATAAATTCCTATTTCCCAGGCGGGAATCGAACTCTCCACTCGCCAAGTTTACTATATGAGATTAAAGTCAATGCTTTAACTCACATGGCTACCCAGAGCCCCTGTGATTATTAAAACTATAATAACATTCTACATATAGGTAACTTATACTCAAATAACAGTGATGACATTTAAAATGATCCGATGAAAAATTCACCAGCTTGAGTTTCAAGTATTATATCTTTGCAACTTGTAGTTCCGACTCTCTCTTCGTTTAAAATTTCCCGTCATGAGCTGGCTGCGAAAAACGGAATATCTCGAATTACACTCGACTTAAATCTACACGTCATTTCATCACATATGGCAAAAGCACAGATGCTGCATGAGAACATTCTTCATTATTTCTAAATAAGACTTGAAATGTGAACTGGAGATAAGATATTGCAATACAAGAGCTTGGTGTGAAAATCTTATGACTAGGAATGGGCGTTTACTAAGAACTGACAACGCTAAGATACAAATTACTCCATTAATACTGGAGTTACATCCAATATTCTCTAAACTTCCACCTCTACTGGAAAAGTTAAAACTAACTTTAGCCTCACATGAAACGTTTTTGAACCGACTTTGATAGCGTTCATATTATATATGTGTATATATATGAAACACACACATAAATACATACATATATGCATACATAAACACGCATACACATACACACAAATTCTGTTTGCTAGAAAAAAATAAACCTAACTATATATATATATATATATGTGTGTGTGTGTGTGTGTATGTGTGTGTGTGTGTATGTATATATATATATATATATATATATATATATATATATATATATATATATAAATAACAGCTGCAGAAGAACTTTTTTCGAAAGTGGAGGCAAATTTACAAACGTAATAGCTGATTTGTCTTAGGAAAGAAATACAAACTTAGATTATAATGTGCATATGTAAATGAGGTAAGAGGAATTGAGATCCTATAAGTAAATAGAAAAATAGGTAAAAGAACACTCAGTTTACCCCGAACTTGTTTATTTAATTTTAATGAAGAAAGATCATGGTTCTTGTCGGTTCTCAAGATGACTAGCTTGGGTACTTGAGATTTTTGGGAAATAATGGCCTGAATAAAGACTCCGCATGTAATCAAGTATTCATTGATCAAGTATCAAGTAATTATCTATCAAGTATTGTATTATACTTGATAATAACGATTGCTTTTTTCTCACAGATCTCTTCTCCGTCTTTACAGATATGTCTGGACTTTCTGGGTCATTTAAGTACTTACACTATTTTACTTCGCCTATAAACTAAATCCAGAACAACTGAGACTTGCTGTAATTATGTAAAGCCTCGGAAAATAAATTCAGAAAGAAATATGTTTGAATAAAGAAAGCCAAACCTCCAGAATAATGATTTATCATAGCGGCAGTGCGCAATCGGTCAAGCTTATAGTGTTCATTGCCCTGTTAAAGCAAAGAAACCACAAAAATCCTTATTTTCAATGCAGGAAGGGATTTAGGTATCTATAAGGTCTTAGGTTTTGTGAGTGAGAAGGTCGCTGGAGCGCCAAAAGCAATTTGTAGCTTCAATAAATCATTATTGTAGACGTTTACCCTTTTGCCCTTATTTATTAACATACCTGATGTATAATAACATCGACCTGCCAGAAAACAGCTTCGAGAAACGTAAATCGGTTTGCAGCTAGCCCCTTCTCTATATTCAAAATATCTTTGTCAACAAATCATAACATTAAAATTTCTTTCCGGTCAAAAACGCCTCAAGCAGTTGCTATAGTCTTGACGAAAACATTTTGTAAATAAGAACTTCTCATCTATCGTTCCCAATAATTCGAATACTCATTTATACTCGTACGTCCAAATTATAAAGTTGATAGTACTTATAGCCATAATAGTTGATGAAGGTACATTAATGGTCCGAAACATTTCTGAAAGCAATAATAATAAATAACAGGAATAGGTGTTTACTAATCTCCTGGATTTTCTGTCTCCAACGTGGTTTTCTATAAAATTAAATAAATATTTAATAAAAATAAATACAATTTTTCCAATACTTATAATTACTGAGAGAAATAAATTAAATTATAAATATTATGTATAAAAATGACAATTTATAAATTGTATATATATACATATACATTTATTTGCCTGTTTGGCTCTTGCAGTTACCATTTTTCTGTGATCGTTACTTGAAAGATCAAGCTGAAATCGGACAAGCGGAAGGGGTGGGGGTTTAGAGGAGGAATTTCGAAAATTCCAAATACCTCCGTTATTATGCGTCGGGTCGAATAATTGTAAAGAACCATTCCTATTGAAAATTTAATGTTTTATTAATGTTATAATGTATATGTATTCCTTAAATTGGATATTAAGCGAGATATTTCCATATTTTAGATTTTGTCCATGTAAACCCCCGCTACTACTCTTGGTTTATTAACAACGAGCTGTTATATCATGAGCCACTTCATTCTAAGGTTAAATACCAAATACGGTTTTCATTGAACTTTTACTTTGTGAGATACATGCAAATTCATTGTACGATGACTTCGCCAAATACGATTTTACGTTCTTGTCTCAAAAACGTTTATTTAATCTATAGCTTGCACGATGTATAACCGTTTCAGTCGACACAAAAGATCATATTTGTTATTGGCTGAGATGATTGAGAGGAAATCTGCTTAGTTTATGCAGCCCCTGCGTGACGGGCTTTTTATGAAGAACCGCCGATAATGCAATGTGGTAATGGATTTGGAGTATCTGGAGTGGAGGGCACAAATGTATTACATGATATCACTCAACATCTAAAATCCAATATATAAACATATATATGGTTTTTGTTATATGTATTGGTTTTTAAAATAACAAATTAACGACGAAAAGATCTTTTTATAGATTGAACTGAGTTCGGTGGCATTAAATCTGTTCACTGCTAGCATTTACATTTGAGCAAACCGTTGTGTCCTATGTAAAGTTCTAAATGAGTGAAAGTTCCCTAGCGGAAGTCGGAAAATTTAATTTAAGCTCCATCTTCCAGAGTCATGGAAATGGTGGCCTCACTCTCAGAACGGAGCTCCGAAATGAGCCAGATCAATTTATCGAATAATGCAGCCTGGCTCATCCAATTCTTGGGATGAAGAGCTGTACGATTCAAACTTCTCCCGATGAAAATAGAAAATTGACCTCGAATTACTTTTCCACTATGCGGCTCAACCGACTTCGTCTTTTTCAATCATTCTGTCTCTTTCACTCCAGTTCTGTGAAGATTATTCAAACTTGAAACGCTGTTGCTGGAGAATTTCGGGTCAGGGGATTATAAATTTGTGTTGAGGAATATAAATCGGTTGTGTGACTCTCAACCTACACAATCCAGTAATTAAACCAATAATTAAATATTAAATTGATTCTGTAAATTACATTTGCTATTTAGAAAATGAGTAACAACTGTTTGTTTTAATAAAGGCGATGCTTTTCCCTGTTTTACCACATATATTCGTTTAATGTGGTCATTTATAAAATTGTGATACTATAAATAATGTATTGTCGATTTCTAATTTGAACTAACAGAAATACCGGGATGAAATAAAAGTGTTTTTCAGTTCCAAATAAACTCAAGCTGAACACTTAATTTACAAGAGATGCTGAAAAACATTTTTGGCTATATAACGTGGTTTACACTTGAAGCACAGAATGGGCTATTGGATTTTTGAAATATTTTCCAACCCAAAATTTAAAACATATTTAAGTTTAAATACAGAGGAAAATATTATAAATAAAATTATTACTTTTGTTGAAGACTGCCGTCACTGGCTGATAACCGATCACAACTGGCAAGCGCTTTCTATGAGATATAACTATCTTCGAACCCGTCCAAATTGTAATTATCATTATATATATATATATATATATATATATATATATATATATATATATATATATATATCCGTTAACGCTCTAGCGGTCGCAATTTTTGTTTGAACGTTACCAAACTCGATATTTAAACGTTTTATGCAAAAAGACAGATCAAGTTCGTTAATGGCTGAAATCGGACCAGTGGGAGGGGGGATTTTCGAAAAGTCGAAATATCTCCGTTACCATACGTCGGATCGAAATATTGTATAGAACTAATCTTATTGCAAATTAAATTTACTATAAATATTGTTCTATACATTTCTTCTCTATCTTGAATATTAACCAAGATATTTGCATTTTTATTAAATTTGGGCCGATAACGGACGACTAAGTTTCCCACCAAAAGCTAGTTCGGCCTTTTGCCGCAACTGTTCGGCTCTCCTATGGAGATTTCTCTATTGTATAACTTCACGTGGGAAATCTGCTTAGTTTACGTGGCCCCTGCGTGACGGACTTTTTATTTATTAACAATGACATAGGCAAAATATATTTTTATGTCGAATTAAACCACTGTCAATGGTTCTAAAATACAAAATACCAGCACTATTCGTTTGCTTAATTTATGTAGCTCTACAAAAGATTCCTCATTTATATTTATAATCTATCTTGTTAAATACCTTCTAATTATTTACAAACAAAATATAATTTATATATATCATCTAATAATACAAAAATTACAATATTAACGCGCCCTGTAAGTAATATGAAGCAATTTTTAACTCATTGGAATTTCTGAAATAAAAAATGCTGCAATTTATATAATATAAACCCAATTCATTTTCTGAAATTTTGCTACTTCTTTGCGAGATTAGAGCTCCTTTACAAAAAAGAAAAAATAATAAGGTATAAAGAAAACCAGTAGAATGAATATAATAGTTATAGTTGATTAATAAAGCTTGTTTGGGAAAAACATTTATTGGACGGTATTGTATGTTGAAAGTGCGATTTAGGTGTTTCTTTGGAGCGATTGTGGCGCTCCTACCGACGGACTTAATTCCAAGTGTTAAAGCTAGCGGAGGCGTTTTGAATCTCCTTTGAATGAGTAATTCAGTCGAGGAATGTCTGTACCATAAATATCTATTTCACACCCTAAGCAGACACACGTTCTATCGTATTTATGCGGTTCAGTCCAAGTACTTTGTTTTTATTTAATATACAGTCTACTAAATACACAAAATCTCTAATTTCAACTATTTTAATGTTTAATTATCATTTAACTTATGGTAGACTGGATTTGAAATGCAAGATACATCAAAACCAGTCAACTAGAAAACTGGGATTTTTGTATTTCACGCAGAAATTAATATCGGCATGAGCTTAGAGGACATAGGGCACAAACTACAGAGACTCTTTCATTCAATGGGCAGATATTCTCATAGTGTGCATTTAAAGACCTATGAGTCCATTTTGCAGAGTTCAGAGCAAATTTGACACGCTAAAATAGTTCCGAACTGATTCTTCTCAAAGAACTCTTTATTAGGCATTACTACATATTAGTTCCTGTGGACTAGAGTTCACAGTTGGACAACTCCCGTTTTATCTCTTATATTAGAATTTCTAGCGAGAGCCTATTCAGCTTTGATGATATGGGATTAAACTACCCTGTATAAAGAGCTTGGCTTAAGGCAACATATTGATCGCTTTTATATTAGTTTTCATGTAATGAAAAACTACTTAAATGAACCCTTCATGCAACGAAGTTCTTGTGAATTTACAACTAAACTCTGTTCAAGTAAAGAACGAATGACCATGCATGTATTAATAACATAGTATTGTCTGATATGTGGCTGTCAGCTCTGACTGATAAGGTACAAACCACACTCAGCTAAATTATAGAAAACATTTTAGAACTTTGTGAGTTATAGAAACGATCTACACCTAGCGACATATAGGAACCAACTATCGTAACTATCCACACTTGGAAAAAAGATACAATCTGCAGTTAGTGAATTATTGGAAAAACTATAGAAGCAAATTACACTTAGCGAAATAGGAACAATCTACACTTAGCGTGTTATAGAAACAAACTATACCAACAATCTACACTTAACCAATAATAGAAGCACAGCATGGTAACTATCCATACTTAGAAAAATAGGAACAATCTACACTTAGCGTGTTATAGAAACAAACTATACCAACAATCTACACTTAACAAATAATAGAAGCACAGCATGGTAACTATCCATACTTAGAAAAATAGGAACAATCTACACTTAGCGTGTTATAGAAACAAACGATAGCAACAATCTACCCTTAACAAAATATAGAAGCAAAGTACGTAAATTATTCGCACTTAGCAAAATAGGACACTTAATAAATAATATAAGCAAATTATGGCAACTATCTAAACTTAGAAAAATATTAACAATCTACACTTATCTAATTATTGTAACAAAATATAGAAACAAACTACACTTAATAAATAATAGAAGCAAAGTATGGCAACTATCCACATTTAGAAAAATAGGCACAATCTACACTTAGCTAATTATTGTAACAAACTATAGCAACAATCTACACTTAATAAATAATAGAAGCAAAGTATGGCAACTATCCACATTTAGAAAAATAGGCACAATCTACACTTAGCTAATTATTGTAACAAACTATAGCAACAATCTACACTTAATAAATAATAGAAGCAAAGTATGGCAACTATCTACACTTAGCAAAATTAGGAGAACAATCTACACTTAGCGTGTTATAGAAACAAACGATAGCAACAATCTACCCTTAACAAAATATAGAAGCAAAGTACGTAAATTATTCATACACAGCAAAATAGGAAGAATCTACACTTAGCGTGTTATAGAAACAAACTACACTTAATAAATAATAGAAGCAAAGTATGGCAACTATCCACATTTAGAAAAATAGGCACAATCTACACTTAGTGAGCTATTGAAACAAACTGTAGCTACTATCTACACTTAATAAATAATAGAAGCATAGTATGGCAACTATCCACACTTAGCAAAATAGTAACAATCTACATGGCTTGTTATAGAAACAAACTATAGCAATAATCTACACTTAATAAATAATAGAATCATAGTATGGCAACTATCCACACTTAGCAAAATATTAACAATCTACATAGCGTGTTTTAGAAACAAACTATAGCAATAATCTACACTTAATAAATAATAGAAGCAAAGTAAGGCAACTATTCGCACTTAGCAAAATAGGACAATCCATTCAGCTTTTCTAAAATAGTAACAATCTACATAGCGTGTTATTAGCAAATTATAGAATTAAAGTATGGCAATTATCGACACTTAGCAAAATTTGAACAATATACACTTAGCGTGTTATGGAAACAAACTATAGCAACTATCTACACATAACAAATAATAGAAGCAAAGTATAGCATCTATCCATACTTAGCAAGATAAGAAAAGTCTACACTTAGCGTGTTATGGAAACAAACTATAGCAACAATCTACACTTAACAAATAATAGAAGCAAAGCATAGCATCTATCCATACTTAGCAAAATAAGAACAATCTACACTTAGCGTGTTATAGAAACAAACTATAGCAACAATCTACTCTTAACAAATAATAGAAGCAAAGTATGGCATCTATCCATACTTAGAAAAATAGGCACAAGTCTACACTTAGCGTGTTATGGAAACAAACTATAGCAACAATCTACACTTAACAAATAATAGAAGCAAAGCATAGCATCTATCCATACTTAGCAAAATAAGAACAATCTACACTTAGCGTGTTATAGAAACCAACTATAGCAACAATCTACTCTTAACAAATAATAGAAGCAAAGTATAGCATCTATCCATACTTAGCAAGATAAGAAAAGTCTACACTTAGCGTGTTATAGAAACCAACTATAGCAACAATCTACTCTTAACAAATAATAGAAGCAAAGTATAGCATCTAAACATACTTAGCAAAATAAGAACAATCTACACTTAGCGTGTTATAGAAACCAACTATAGCAACAATCTACTCTTAACAAATAATAGAAGCAAAGTATAGCATCTAAACATACTTAGCAAAATAAGAACAATCTACACTTAGCTAATTATTGTAACAAACTATAGCAACAATCTACTCTTAACAAATAATAGAAGCAAAGTATAGCATCTAAACATACTTAGCAAAATAAGAACAATCTACACTTAGCCTGTTATACAAACAAACTATAGCAACAGTCTACTGTTAACAAATTATAATAACAAAGTATGGCAAATCTCCAAGAACCCACATCCAAACTACTTCAAAATTTTAGAGCTTATCAAGTAACTTTGTAAACGCAAACTGAATGGATTGTTTACAAACAATAAAATATTAAGATACGGTGTGACAATTTTCAGGATTTTTCTGATGTTATAGTATTATTATTAGATTTCCACTCTACCACAAAAACAACTATCCCGATGGTCTATGATCGCGGAACAATAACGACTAAAAAGATAAAAAAACCAGAATTTCTTGGAAGTGCCAGTTCTCAAAAGCTTGCTTTGGTAGATGTGATTTTAGTGGTCCTTAAAATGCTTTCACTCAAATGCCATCCCATTGTAGCGTGCGTAAGCTGTCCAACTATTAACATTAGCATATGTGAGTTTTCAAGCAATAGCTTTAATGTACTTTAAACTTGCCACTTCGGTCTGGTTCCTGTGAGAGATTGACAAGAGAAAACAATACTGAATTCCTCAATCTTAGTCTTGATTCTACGTTCAGAACTTGGGCTCTTCAAACTTAACCTTTCCGGTACAAACTTTACTTTGCCTTTCATACTCCTTGCTATTGCCTATTATTAATATCTCAATGAAATTTTCTAACGATGAGAGGGTATGGCTTGGGTGGGCAGTGATTTTGACATCCTTGTTTCCATATAAGTAATTATTGCCTTTATATAGAAACTCTTTTTAAACAAACTTGGTGTCGATCATGCTTCAAAGAGTTTGATTTTGACGTTTTTCATATCCTATTTTTGTATTTAAAATATTTGATATAACACTTATATAATGAACAAAATCATGTAATTTAATGCAATGGTGTATGTATATAGGCGTTAATGGGTAAGGGACAATTATTCGGTTTTAAAAATGTCAAATTGTATTTTACCTCTCTAGACTCATAGCTGTTAGCGTAAGGACGGAGCATATGGCACTAACACCTTGCATGTAGTGGACTAGCTTGCACAGGAATATACCCATCGTCCAAGTAAAGGAAAATAGTTTCGCCACCTGGAAAAATGAAATTTAATTAAATATAAAATAATAGATGGATATTTTTATAATTCCCCTATTAAATTTATTAAAACATGAAACGTTGGATATAAACCAAAATGATCACTGCGAGAAATATCGTAATGCATGCACAAAAGTAATTAATATAAATTAAAAACTAACGTAAATAATTTATATACAAACTCTTTTGAGAATAGGCCTCTTATGAGGTAATATTGGAATGCTTCCGTGACCTATAAAATCAAATCCAATTGTTTTTTAAATTTAAATTAAGAGTAATAACAATATCATTGTATTAATCACTCATTTGTATTCACTTGATATCACTCAACTTAAATGTAAACTTGACTTTAAAAAATTGAAGTGCATATAACTGGTTTATTTAGTTCAGTTTCAATTTATTAAAACATTTGTATGTACAGAAATGGCAAAACAACATTTTATCTAAAATCACTTACTTTTAAAATAAAGTTATTATTATTATTTACGTCCACTTTATGCTACTATGGCATCGGGTAAAATAAAGTTAAATAATAGTAAATTATGTCTATACAAATTCTGGCCCGTTTCCTACAAGGGATATAACACCCTCGAGTGTAATCCAAATTTAATGTTGTTTACAAGAAAAGGCAACCAGCCAAAATCATAAAATATACTTGATGACATAAATGTATTTATTTATTAGTCTCTTTATATATGATTAAAATTTAAAAACCTCATAGACTAAATATGTTTATATTTCCACTTTCTGCATATTGATTGGTTTGAAATGAGCGACCTTTCTGCACTGCATTTGCACAGAAATATTACAAAAATACTTATGAAATTTAATCTTGATTAATTCGAAAATCAATCTATGAATTATCGAAGTTTAACAGTGAGGACTAAGAGTACGGTGTTAAGTATTTACCCATCGCTCTTAAAATCATATTAGGACAAACGAATGGATTTGTTGCACATGACAAACGAATGAGTTATTATAACTTCAGTCAACATAAAGAACTTGTTTTTCGTTTCCATATGTTATCAATACTGACTACACAATTAAGGAACAGATGACGAATGAAAAATTATAAATACCTCTTCAGTATCACCACTTAATCCTCTTAACGAGGGACGTCATTATGTATAATCATTAATTATCTTTTTAGTAAACAATAAGAAAAAATAATTTAAATCACAATTCCTTTAAAATACCTTTTAAAAAATAAGTCAAAATAGTAAAAGGTTTAAATATTTTTTCAGATTCTTCTTCTTCTTAAAATACATTTAATGTGTAAACAAATCAATTCAGATCGAAATTAATACTTTTGAATAAAATAATCATTAAAACTAAATAGCACATACAGACCCAAAAAGAAATGGATACGAAATAATTCGTAAACGATAATTATACCAATAAAAAACTACGCACAGCATTATTGTTAGTTTACTACGAGCAAACTTTCTAAAGTAAACGCCAGCGACGATTTTTCTTGACAAGATAAACGAAAACGGCGTTATTCATTAAGCCTTCCGAAAACTTGCTAACTTACACATAACAATCGTTACTGAAATCATAAATTCAGTAACTAAACTACTAATTGGGTGCCTGAAATATATGAATATTTCATGTCCTCCTGCTGTACTCCTACGAAGTTCATCTCAGTTATTCAAGTACATTGAGAAATTAACTAATCAATTTCATTTATTTTGCGTAATTTCGTTTAGTTAAAAGTTTGAAGTTTTGATATGAAATAATTCGCGATGATAATACTTTTGCTCTCGAGGGTGGAAGGGGCCTCGGTTTAACATATGTTATATGATAGAAATTCACAAACCAGCCAGTTATGTTCTTAACATTCCCAGTCGAAATTCTCAACTTCTTCTAACAAAATTGCTCCTGAATCGTCATAAATGCTATGTAGAGTCCAGGGAATGGATAGATAATTGGCAAAAGAACCACATAGCAATGAAAAATTAAGTATTATATTCCTAGGATTTTAAACTCCATTGTTTTGGTAAAAGAGGTCACTGCTTAAAATAGAAATTTCGATTCTGCTATTGTATGATTATGTACAGATGAAAATCTGGATATGAAGTATCATCGCTCCAAATAAGTATCACCTCAAGTGGCAAGTACCACTTTAATAATAATTTTTATTATTAAAGCTTAGCTTAGCTTTTTTTAAATACTTATAGAAATAAGTATTTTTAGTCCTCATGAAAGTAGGCCAAAACAAAGAGGGATGACTTCTCGAAAATATTGATAGGGAGATTTAACGAGAAATCAAAAGTAATAACCATTGTCACCCACTCAAGATGCTATTAAAATATGAAGTGAAAAAAAAATAAGATAAAATATCTCCAACTAGAGTGGAAAAATAAAAAAAAATCCCCCAACCCTAATAAAAGATTTCTCTCTTATTAAAGGACTAAAATTTTCATCTAGGCAAGATCATTATAAAATGATAAAATCAGTTTGTAGTGTCGCAATTATTGGTTGATCATTTCAAAAGAGTATTAATTATATTAAAAAGGCAACATTTTATAAACTACTTAAAACAATATATAGCATATTCAAACAACAGATTTCAATTTTTTGGCACCTCCTTAAGGAAAATCAGCTATAGAGGTTGTACTTATGACATGACTTTATATTTTTACATGTCATAATTTGGCAATATTTATCTATACTTATATAATTTTGAACGGACGTCATATTCATAATTGGACCGATTAATAGAACTTTTTGGGAATACAGACATTTATCCGACCTCATTTCAACTAATTTTCATGTTTCAAGTTCGTTAGTATTGACGAATTTATCGACATACGCATGCCACCTATATTAGTGTTAATATCATTGTCATGGAGAATGATGATGGTATTACATATCATTATTTGCGGTAGTGGTGTGTGGTTTTTCCTGAGAACCTTGCGTCTGTGTTGGCACTCATTTATGGGATAGCGATCTTTTCTTTAAAAAACAACAACACACTTTTGTGCAATATTTCAATATTCCTAATTCATTTTATATTTTTAAAAAGTAGCTTCACAAATTGTGCCTTCATTGGACTTCTAGCTCAAATATCTGTTAATGAATACTCAAAGTGTCGCGAAAACTGTGATTGGTTTTCCGGAAACCCCTGTACGAGGGAAGGGTGGAAGAAGTTACTTTATAGGTTAATTTTGTTTAGAGAGAAAGAAGCAATAGAAGGCAACTCTCGGGAGACTCTTGAGTTGTAATGAAACACACTGGAGTCCTTCCTGTGAAAGCACTCACTTCGAAAGGCCTTATCAAATTAAACTCCCTCTCAAGTGTATTTCATTTAAATGGAAGTCCGAACTGTTCCATTAGCTCTGGTAATGTCTCAATAGTCGGTCTCGTGTTTGACATTCTCAAGTGGTTCATGCCTTACTTGTCAATGAATCAAACTATGAATCGTTTAATATGCTACGATTTATCTGTAGATTTCGAAATAAAAATATTTATTTATTATGTGGAGCTCCGCAACTATGGCGACTTGCTCTTCTTAAACGTGGGAGAAAAACAAAAAAAAACAAGTAAACAAAATAACAAAACATGGAACACGAAATAATATAAAGAACAAAACTAAAGGAACAGAACACAAAAGAAACAAGAACATAACATAGAACTAAAAACAGGTGGGAAATAAATAGGTAAAAAGTAAACTTGCTGACTTTGAAACAGAAACTATTCATAAAAAAAGGCATCATTCAAATTTAAATATGTCTCACACACACACACACATACACACACACACACACATTAAAAAATGTAAAATATGAAATTAAATATTCTGAAACTGCCCAATTGTTTTTAAATATGTCAGAATTGTGTTAATATGTGGGCTACCCTCAGTCAGTAGTTGGTTTAAGTTATGTGGTATGTTTAAGTAAGCTCGTAATCTGCATTCTGTTAGTAGGTGTTTTATAGTTAGTCCAGTGTTGCAGTGAGTACAAGTAGGCTTGTCTTTTCGGTTCATTTTGTATGAACGTGTCAGGTAGGTATGTCCAATACGTAGTCTGATGAGGACGACTTGGTCTCATCTTGAATTTACGTATTGTCTCTTTGACCATCCTGTAACATTGCGTTTTATTTCTAATAGCTTGTTGTCAGTACATAACCAGTGTTTTTGCCAGTCTTGGAGTATTTAGTTTGTACAATCTTGTTGAGGTCTGTTGGTGTTAGTGTAGATATGTCAGTAGTTGTCATTTTTGTTGCTAGTTTTGCATGTTTGTTAATATCAGTCATTTGTTTAATATCCATGTGTCCGGGTAACCACAACATTTTAAAATTGAAAGTGTTTAGAGCGTGTATTAGTTCTAGTATTTTTGTAATTAGTGGGAGATTAGATTAGATGTTTCCCAAGGAAAGTAAAGAACTTAAAGAGTCTGTGCATAAAATTACTTGGTGTGATTTGTTTTCTAATTTTGAAAGTGCTAGTATGATGGCCTGTAGTTCTGCAGTATAAGTACTTGATTCGCCGTGTAGTTTAACTTTGTAAGTTTTGTTTTTGATAGTGGCGGCTGACCCCGTCCCGTGTTCTGTCTTAGATCCGTCTGTGAAAATGAATAAACTGTTAGGGTTTTGTGAAATTACAGCCTTGAAAGATGTCTGATAAAATTTTGAAGAAAGAGGGTTTGATTTTTGATATTGTGTTAGCTTTAAATCAATTTGATAGTTCTTTCCTCTCCAAGGGAGGAGTGTAAGTGTAGTGTAATGGTACATTGGTGTTTGATAAAATTGATTTATGAATAAAAATAAATAAAATTCAATTTATGATTTCTGATTTCAATGTTTTAGGGAGTGAATATTATAATGAAAGATTGTTATATTTATATCTCTTTGGAATTGTAAGATATAGGTTAGGTGCAAAACATATGTTTTGTAGATTCACAAGATAGGCTTTTGTTTTTGGAGTCATGAGTTAAAGAATAAATAGACGCATTCTGATCAAACAATCTAAACCTTTTTTTTGTGCTTAAGAACTCAATGTAAAGAAAATTATTTAAAAAAATAATTAACGATTGTGGCAAAGGAATCACAAAACTGTGTTGTACAATTTTAAATATTTGAACCAGAATAGTACATCAGTTCATAAAAGTTAACCTGTGAAAAGCCGCTTTAAAAATTATTTGTTAGCAAAATTCAGTCATTAAAAATCTGGAGTCTCAAAACACTGCAAAATACACTAGTACAATGGCATTTTCAGTAGTTTTAAACATTTGGCGAATTTCTTGATCTTTTCGATTCTGACTGGAAATCATGATAAATATATATCCCAAAGGTTAATGAATAGGAAATACATAATGTGATTTGGGAAAAGCACTAATTTTGAATTTGACGAAGAAATTCCAAGTAAACTGTAATGTTCAGTTTTGGCTCACATGCATTATCAAATTACATCCCTAGAGCAATGATATTCTTTGACTAAAACATTTTGTATTATATTTTAAGTACTATTTTTGGGCGTTTGTACTTCCGTTCGTCGAGATATAAAGTAATTTACTTTATGAATTAATGCTTTTAAAATGCGTTACTGTTTGTACTTCGAGCAGGTAAGACCCATTCTATTTTTTCTTAGTTCTTTTTTAACCAAGAATAAAAACAGCGTCTGAATTCTATATATTTTTTCCAGTCGGTTTGAGTCTTGGAAAATTCAAAAACGTTTTTCCCGTCACAAAATACTTCTTTAACCTATGAATTGTAAAGGAAGCTCCAAAAGTCTCTTTGTCCCAGGGTAGAATAGTAATTATTAGCCGTGCTCTCAAAAGGTCAGAAAACGAAAACGTTTGACTTTGAAATCCAATGAAGCAAATTTCGTGTTCGCCATTGCTATTTCATTTATTTTACGTGGGAAACCATCTTAGTTTTACATCTGCTTGACATATTTTTTTAAGTTTTTTACCTATCTACTCGATACCCTCAAGGACCGCTTTTGAGATCATTCCTCTAAAAATATTTTACTCAGTTTTCAATAATACTAAATTGACTCAAACAAAAAGTTATTAGTCCTTCGAGCTGATAAATACAATGAAATATAAAGAAAAGCTATTTGATGACATTTACCATAAGCATACTTTTGACCAGTGTGAGAAACAGCCTCACCTATAAATGATTTAAATCAAAAACATTTTACTATTACCTATTTGAAAAATTTGCAAACGAGCTTATTGCAGTATACCAATTTCGTAGGTATGATAAGCAAAGTCTGCGTTTAGTCAAATATATGTCCTAATGAATAAATAATTACTCTTTTTGGGGCAGAAATTCAACGATTTATAGCAATACTTCCTTATTTCATATGTTTATTATTACGGTTATTCAATATCTTGTATTTGCCTTTTCGCTATCACAACTTTGAATTATGAACAATATTTCTACATATTTGACACAGAACCTTCCAGCACCGAGGCACTACTAGTTAAAAATGATGGGAGGCAATACTGTCAGCTGAAATCAAGTACTTGATAAACATCTGTTTTCCATAGATATTTTCAATATAAGTGGTTGTGCCTCTTAGCAATTATATGAATTATCATACTAAGACATAACAAATCCAAGAACTCATGTTTTTGAAAACCTTTAAAATTATCCATTTTTGAGGTGCTGGATGGTGAAGGAATTATTATCTCAGGTAAGAAAAAACGCCTCGTTCCTTCACTATTCTTTATTCGTCGTGACAGAGCGCTTTCAGAGCATACGCTCCATCATCAGTGCCCTGCTGGCAAACAAATGCCATAAAAACGTTGTACAATATGTCATTTAATTGAGAAATTTGGAAAATATATGTACATGTCGATGGTCAAGAGTTAAAACATGCAACTTTAAATTACAACCTAAAAATTAGTGTCCCAGTGAATATTTACAGAAATAAGAAAAACTATTTTCACAGATTAAAATTAAAAATTAAAAACTTGTCAGTAGAATATACACACAATTTCAATAAATAGTTAAAATAAATAAATGAATATTTACAGTTAAAAAGTCTAAAATAGGATAAATAGTAAAAAACGAATAGTTCCATTAAAATTAAAAAACCAAAAAAAGATAAAAAAATGAAGGAACAACCACCGGAGGAGATTCAGAAAGACATACAATCAAAAAAAAAAAAAAAAAAGTTTTCTTCTTTTACGTTTTTTGATTGTATGGCTTTCTGTAGCTCCTCCGGTGGTTGTTCCTTCATTTTTTCATCTTTTTTTGTTTTTTTAATTTTAATTGAACTATTCGTTTTTTACTATTTATTCTATTTTAGACTTTTTAACTGTAAATATTCATTTATTTATTTTAACTATTTATTGAAATTGTGTGTATATTCTACTGACAAGTTTTTATTTTTAATTTTAATCTGTGAAAATAGTTTTTCTTATTTCTGTAAATATTCACTGGGACACTAATTTTTAGGTTGTAATTTAAAGTTGTATGTTTTAACTCTTGACCATCGACATGTACATATATTTTCCAAATTTCTCAATTAAATGACATATTGTACAACGTTTTTATGGCATTTGTTTGCCAGCAGGGCACTGATGATGGAGCGTATGCTCTGAAAGCGCTCTATCACGACGAATAAAGAATAGTGAAGGAACGAGGCGTTTTTTCTTACCTGAGGTTTAAAATTATCCTTATAAATTTCACTTAGATAAAGTTCCTCTTTATCACTTTGATAAAGATAAAGATCACTTTGAATCAAGTTTGATTTTATAAGGAGTGTTCATGAATGACTAAATACTAGGGTTAAGCTGAGCAGAAACGCTAATTACAATCTGGAACTGGATGATCGGCTGAAATGCCATTAATTGTAAATATAGGACTAAGCTGTTCCGTTCCACCTTCGCCAAGCATTAATTATGTCTTTCAACTCATAATATGAATGGAGCAAGCTAAACCCCTGCTATCGTACAAGCTGGAGTATGTGACCCGGAAAACGGTATTGTAAAAGGTCATTCATGAATACAATCCCTTCAGATAAAGTCAAGTCTTCTCCCTCTTAAATATACACAAGGATCACAATTTGCATGTTCCTGCTAACAATTGTTGTGGAGATTAGATCTTCCAGAGATTTTCTATTTTAGTAAGAAGACTAGGCTTTATTTTTTGTTTAAATGTGAAACAATATACCAAAATTCCGCAAACACAAAAAATAACCTATTTGTTCAGTCGTCAGTTTGAATTCAAATCTCCCGCGCTCGCAAGGTTCATAGTTCCGCCAACACACTTGCATATCGCGAAGGCTGTGGCATACTGCTCCTCTAGGCAGCCGTTGCAGGGACAAGCCAGTCTATGATCACCTCTCCTAGAATCAACAGGTTTTGCTGCTCCCGCCTTTCTCCTTCTTGGCCACGTGCTCATCCAGTTTTATCACCGCTACCAGACTGCATCATCTCTAGGAAGTGCATGATTCCCGCTTTTAACTACCTAATAATGCTAGCATTATATGCGCAAGTATCGCATGAGTACTCATATATATTATAGGACCCACTGTTAATTTAGTGTGTATAGTTATGGCCGCCATCTTAGTACATAATGGTTGTTTACGGCCTAAATTTCATGTTTTGTTATAGAGATATATTTAACCATTCAATTTCCCTAATTCTTAACATATTAGTTCTTAAAGTTTGTTTAATGCTTACATTTCATGTTTTGTTATAGAGATATCTTTAACTATTCAATATACCTAATTCTTACGAGAACTCACATAGTTGTTTTGTCTTCTTTATTTATCTTTTTCCCTCATCTCTCCATGAGAAATAACAAATGTTTCAGTCTAAATTCTCTCCCACCTTTTTCTTGCCTTTTAATACAAGATTTCCGCCATTACAATTTGGTGCCGACATTTTCTATTACATCTAAAGCTTACCGCACGCCCCTACATTTGGTGCCGAGTAACCCGGGAAGTGTTCATTAACCGGAAGTGTTTATCCGGAAAAGTTTATTAAGTATTATTACAAGATTAATTGAATTATAAAAGTTCACCGCAAAACCAACTATTTGAGTTCTAAGTTAATTATAAGTGCACATTTCATTTCTTTATTTTCTTATATCATTGTATAATTGTTGTTCTTTATTTCTTATATTTTGTATAAAGGTTCATCTTCAATATGGGTCCAAAAACCAAACACTCAAGAACCGCTACAAGCCCAAAAGGGTCAATAAATAAAGTTTATCTCGGCTCATTGTTAGAGCAATTTAGTCTGCTTAGTGATCAATGTAGAAACGCTATAGAGGTGAAAGATAATCAACTTGCTGCCGCATTATCAGCCCGATTAGAAACAATTGTAAAGCAAGCTGATAACTTTCATCTGGGTTTAATAGAGGAATACATAGAAAAGGGGGATACGCTGCCCAGCGAGTTGACCGCCAAAATCGTGGAAATCAAGACCTCATATGCGTTACTTGTAGCCGCCATAGGCGAGACAGCTGTCTCATCCCCTCCCCCCTGCTCTTCAAATGCCCGCGTAAATTTAAATGCTTTCCACCTACCTCATGTTCCTCTTCCGCATTTTAGCGGCAATTTAGCGGAGTTTCAGGCCTTTAAGGCAACATACATACCGCTAATACATGATAATCCAAATATTTCAGAAGGGTTAAAGTTAACCTATTTAAAAGGTTGTTTATCTTCAGAGGCATTATCCTGCATAGCACATTTTGAGAACCTCGATATCAATTACAATCTGGCTTGGACTACTCTTTTGAAAAAATATGATAACCGCGCCGCTTTGGCTTCATCAATTCTAAAAGAAATGCTGGACTTTCAACCAGTTTCACATGCCTCCCCCTCACAGTTGAAAGGTTTTCTTAAAGTGTTTTCGGAACAAGCACAGCAGCTGGAAAATCTAAATGTTCCCGATCTGGCTGACTTTATCACTTTTTCTATTGCATTCAGGGGCTTAGATGCCCACTCTCAAAAGGAATTCAGTTTTCTTCACCCTGAAGATTTTCCCTCTCTCTCCGACCTGGTGAGTTATATACACAAAACGTTGAATGCCTCGGCTAAAGTATCTACATCTGAGAGAAATCGTAAAGCTGTTCTCACTCCTCGCAAGGATACATTCTCTCCCCGCTTCCGGTCTACCGCATCGAACCCATCAAGCTCCCCTCCGCCCCGCGGCAACCGTTTTGTGAAGGCGTTCGCTACCATCGCCAAATGTCTTTATTGCCGCCAAGCCCATAGCATTTATCAGTGTCCAGAATTCCAGAGGCTGTCTGCTGCCTTGCGCTACAGCGCTATTAAAAGGTTGCAGTTGTGCTATAACTGCTTGGGAAACCACGGAGTTCGACATTGCAAATCTTCAAGCCGCTGTCGGATATGCCACCGCTCTCATCACACCCTCATCCATGAGGGCGCTAATCTAAAGGTTGCCCGCTCTTCAGATAGCTTCGCTTCCCCTCCTTCAACGCCTAGTCCGGAACCTTCCCCGTCGTTCCCGCACCGCTATTCTAGGCAAAGGCATCCTAATGCCATTCAGAAGAGATCACCCTCTCCACCGGCAAGGTACTCCCCACCTCCCAGGCATGATCAAGAATCATCATCTAAGGTTTCCAGCAGCTCACGATCATCCCCTTCTGTCAGCGATTCTTGCAAACATCTGTCTTTTATGCGGAGAGGAAATTGCATAAACCCCGCCGCACTAAAGATCCTGAGCTTTCCCGCCAGCATCATTCCCCGGATTTGTCTCCTCAATGACTCCCGCAACCCGGACCCTCAGGCCGTTCTCTGGCACAACCCTCGCTTTCTCAAAAGGTATTTTCCGCATCATCTAGTCTTACTGAGGGTTACCGGGTAGACCTTCATGCTACTTCTGCTGCACCGCTAAAGGATTCTCCGCTTCATCAACGCTTACAAGGTGTTCCCGCTTCAAATAAGGAATATTTTCCGCCCAAATCTAGGCCCGTTATACTCCGGTCTCTCCCTTCTGTTTCGTTGTCTGGTTCATCGAAGCATTGCCCGCTTTCTATTCTTCCCACAGCACAGATCATTCTCAAAGGTTCTTCCCGCTCCGCACATGTCTTTAGAGCCCTTGTTGATTCCTGCAGCCAGGCCAGTTTTGTCACTCAGAGCGCCGCTTCCCGCTTAGGCTCGGACATCATTCCGTCCCAAGTGGATGTTCACGGATTGGGTGACCCTGTGGGAGTTAGCTGCCCTGGCTACATTGCTGTTTCCTTTCCAGTGTCGCCAGATAAAATGATCACCGCACAGTTCTTCGTTATTGAGTCCATCTGCTCCACTATGCCTGCTGAACCGTTTGATATTGGGCCCTGGAAATATCTGCATGGCCTCTCCTTCGCTGATCCTAAGTTTGACTGCCCGGCTCCCATTGACATGCTGCTTGGAGTCGATTTAGTTGCACATCTCCTTCAGCCCGCTATCATTCATCCCTCTAAAGGTGGCCCTCTTGCCTTTAAGACTAGTTTGGGTTGGTGTCTTCTAGGGCAGTGTAGCCACCCATCTCCTCAGCGCCGCATAAGCTGGGCCCCAGAAGTCCAGGATAATGAAGGCAAAACCATCCGCAAGAAACACAGACGTCGTCGCCGCACTGAGAGTAATCCTCAACGAGAAAATCCGCCTTACAATTCAGAAGACAGGCCTGCTCAAGTTACAGTACATTGCATATCTGACTCACCGCCTGTGGAATCCATCGAAGTTGCCTCACAATCTTTTGTGAAAACGTTTTCCGCCGTATCAAACTTGCAACTGAATAAAGACCTACAGAGGTTTTGGGAATTAGAACCTGTTACTTCCGCCGCACCCAAATATTCAAAAGAGGAACTTCTATGTGAGGAAATGTTCACCCGCACTGTTTCCCGCCAACCGTCAGGCCGCTACGTCACTCCGCTCCCATTAAAAGAAAATGAAGAACTAGGAGATTCTTACTTCCGCTCATTGCAGCAATTTCGCCGTTTGGAATCCCGCCTGGCCCGTGACCCCCACCTTCAAGAAGCATACGGCGCCTTCATGCGCGAATACCTAGATTTGGGTCACATGTCTCCCGCTCCTGATCCAAACCCCGTGGATAGAACGTACTACTTGCCGCATCACCCAGTTCACCGCCCGGAGGACCCTCCTTCTAAATTTCGCGTTGTTTTCAACGCCTCTGCGAAATCCTCGAATGGGAAATCCTTAAATGATATCTCTCTCACTGGCCCCAAGCTTCAAACGGACATTGTGGAGCTTCTCACAAGGGCTCGGTCTCATCGCTTCGTCTTCTCAGCAGATATCCGCCAAATGTACCGACAGATTCTGGTCCCACTGCAGCACCAAGATCTCCAACGGATTGTGTGGCGTTTCTCGCCAGAAGAACCTACCAAATCGTACCGCCTCCACACAGTCACTTATGGAGTGGCATCTTCGCCCTTCTTGGCCATCCGCACCCTGCATCAATTAGCAGCTGATGAGGGTAAAAGGTTTCCGCTCGCCGCTCCTGCACTGCTGCGTGATACTTATGTTGATGACATTATCACAGGAGCATCCACGCTGTCTAGTGCAATAGTTCTCCGCGACCAGCTGATCTCTCTACTCGGCTCTGGATGCTTCGAACTGAGAAAGTGGGCTAGCAATCACCCAGAATTGCTCGCCGGATTGCCCGGTGAGCATTGCAAAGTTGACCCGCACTCTTTCGACTTTGATTCTTCTGAGGATCCTACAGTCAAGATCCTTGGACTAACTTGGTCCGCCACCTCTGACCGCTTTTCATATCGAGTGGCACACGCAAAGGTTCCCGCCACTAAAAGGTTTATTTTGTCTAAAGTTGCCCGCATTTATGACCCTCCCGGATGGTTAGCACCCATGACCTTCTTGGCGAAAAGATTCATTCAACGCCTGTGGCTATGTCACGCCGATTGGGATGACGCCGCACCTACCGACATCAGCCAAGACTGGGAGTTTTTTCAGGATGAACTGAAAAATGTCGCCCGCATCTCTCTCCCTCGCTACTTTCCCGACTTTGACGTCTCTCGGACTTCGCATCGCCTAATTGCCTTTTGTGACGCTTCAGAGCTTGGATACGCCGCGGTCGTCTACCTCCATTCCACTTCTTCGTCTGGGGAGATTTCCTCATCAATGGTTATGGCTAAATCGCGTGTAGCCCCGCTAAAGAAGATCTCGCTCCCTCGTCTAGAGTTGTGTGCGGCTCACCTTTGTGCCCTGCTTGTGGACAAGGTTCTAAAAATGTTTTCGCAGCCTTTCGAGGACATTATTTCTTACTCTGACTCAGCCGTTGCACTGGCTTGGATTCGCGGAGAGCCACACCGCTGGAAGACCTTTGTGGCCAACAGGGTCTCTGAAATCCAAGAAAGGATTCCGCCATCCAGTTGGCACCATGTGGATGGAAAGGATAACCCCGCTGACTGCGCATCTCGAGGTCTTTATCCATCAGCACTTCTTGATCACCCACTCTGGTGGCATGGTCCCCGCTGGCTTTCGAAGCCTATCTCACAGTGGCCCCGCTCGCACGTAGACCCGCCGGCCTCCGTTCTGGATTCGGAGAAAAGGATTTCCGCAAGGGCGATTGTCGGCGTTACAGTCACCACGTTAGGTTTAGAAAGTCGTTACTCGTCGTTGTCAAAGCTTCAAAGGATCACCGCATGGATCTTTCGTTTCGCTAACAATGCGCGTTACCCCGCGTCTCGCCTTAGTGGCCCTCTTGTTACGAAAGAACTTAACCTCTCCATGGATGCCCTTACTAAAGAAGTTCAACGCATCGCTTTAAAGGAAGATTACCAAGCCGCTGCGGATCCCAAGCGCAAGACCAATCTAAAAAGGACGCTTCAACTTTTCCTTGATCCCAAAGGTATTCTCCGCGTTGGGGGTCGCTTGAGCCAGTCAGCGCTCCCTTATTCTGCCAAGCACCCCGCTTTATTGCCGCGGGACCACCCGTTTACCCGCTTAGTGATTGACCAGGCCCACATCGCCAATCTTCACGCAGGAGCCCAGGCCACCCTCCACACCATCCGCCAGCGCTTCTGGATCATCGATGGGAGGAATGTTGTTCGCCGCCATCTTGCCAAATGTAACCGATGTTTCTCAGTGTCCCCGCAACCTCTTATTCCTCTTATGGGGCCTCTTCCTGCAGACAGGGTCACTCCTTCATCTGCCTTCCTCAAGGTCGGAGTTGATTACGCAGGACCATATTCATTGTCAACAGCACGCATCCGCGGCGCTCGCCTCACTAAGGCGTACATATGCGCCTTCGTATGTTTTACTACAAAGGCTGTCCATCTGGAGGTTGCGTCGGAGCTTTCCATAGACGCTTTTCTGGCAGCCTTCACCCGCTTCTGTGGTCGACGAGGCCTCCCTGCAGATGTCTACAGCGACAATGGTACCAACTTCGTGGGCGCCAACCGCACGCTCTCCGACCTAGCCAAGTTTCTCCGCCAAGACCAGACCCGCAATTCTCTCACAAAGTTCTCCTCCGACCGCTGTATAGATTGGCATTTTATTCCGCCAAGTGCTCCTCATTTCGGCGGACTTTGGGAAGCCTCCATAAAGTCCACAAAAAGACATCTTCGCACCGTAATGGGTCAACAGGTTCTCTCCCTTGAAGAGTTTAGCACCTTACTGGTCAGCATTGAGGCCATCCTCAATAGCCGCCCTCTTTGTCCGCTCTCTGCTGACCCAAATGATCTGAACGTACTCACGCCTGGACATTTTCTAATCCACCGCCCTCTCAACGCTCTTCCGGCAAAGGACCTATTGGATATCCCGCTCAACAGAGTATCACGATGGCGACTAGTTGATCGTCTTCACCAGTCCTTTTGGAAACGTTGGCAGCAAGAGTACTTACACACTCTCCAACAACGCTCTCGTTGGCTGGACCCCGCGCCTGACATCACCACTGGATCTCTGGTCCTCATCAAGACTGACAATGTCCCACCGCTTTGCTGGCCCTTGGCCAGAGTCACCGCTCTGCACCCGGGTCCAGATGGAGTGTCTCGAGTTGCTTCGGTACGCACGTCCTCGGGGACGTTCCAACGTCCCCTCGTCAAGCTGTGTCCCCTTCCTACTCAATAATGCCGCTTAAATCGCGCCATGGGCGGGGGGATGTTCAGTCGTCAGTTTGAATTCAAATCTCCCGCGCTCGCGAGGTTCATAGTTCCGCCAACACACATGCATATCGCGAAGGCTGTGGCATACTGCTCCTCTAGGCAGCCGTTGCAGGGACAAGCCAGTCTATGATCACCTCTCCTAGAATCAACAGGTTTTGCTGCTCCCGCCTTTCTCCTTCTTGGCCACGTGCTCATCCAGTTTTATCACCGCTACCAGACTGCATCATCTCTAGGAAGTGCATGATTCCCGCTTTTAACTACCTAATAATGCTAGCATTATATGCGCAAGTATCGCATGAGTACTCATATATATTATAGGACCCACTGTTAATTTAGTGTGTATAGTTATGGCCGCCATCTTAGTACATAATGGTTGTTTACGGCCTAAATTTCATGTTTTGTTATAGAGATATATTTAACTATTCAATTTCCCTAATTCTTAACATATTAGTTCTTAAAGTTTGTTTAATGCTTACATTTCATGTTTTGTTATAGAGATATCTTTAACTATTCAATATACCTAATTCTTACGAGAACTCACATAGTTGTTTTGTCTTCTTTATTTATCTTTTTCCCTCATCTCTCCATGAGAAATAACAAATGTTTCAGTCTAAATTCTCTCCCACCTTTTTCTTGCCTTTTAATACAAGATTTCCGCCATTACAATTTGGTGCCGACATTTTCTATTACATCTAAAGCTTACCGCACGCCCCTACACTATTAGTCAACATTCGACTATCGAACTAATTTCTTATTAAAATTATCTCCTGGTTGTATAGAAATTATACGAAAGCCTGGAACGGAAATAGACTTATACCCAGAAACTAAAGTTGTTTTTTTTCTAAAACTATAAGCTGTCAAGACGCCAAAACCTGATGGCAAATTCTTCTAGATCTCCCCATGAGTTTTTTGTTTTAACTTCTACGAGGCTTACTTCCATCTTGGCCTCTATAATTCCGTTTGCTAACTATTCTATATTCAAACATTCTAATGGTTTGTCTGGACCACTTTGTTAGAAAGACACATATGTATAATGTTATGTCACTAAAAAGTATGTAGAGCACATTATTTTTCTTAACCGGAAATTCCGTTCTCTCTATTAAATCCAACTGTAGATCCTAGCAGTTTAATCTCGGACTTTTCAATGCACTTCGCTCAAAAATTAACGAGCAAAGTATTTATTAGCTTAGTTATTTATTTATGGAGTTCGGCAGGAAACAGATCAAATTTGCTATCACTAGACCCTTAATATGTCTGTTAGCAAGCACTATATATATAATAATATAATATAATTTTTTTTTCTCTTTTTTACATATCTGAATATTAGGATTTATACCTGAGTACCCAGGATTGCTATGGGTACGTTAATAATAAAGGTATTTCCTATGTAAGGCTTCACTATCCACAATTTTTTTTTATTACCAATCTTCTGGGCATTTAGCTTTTTTTATAACGTAATGGACCATATAATTCATAATCATAGCAAGCATTCTGTCCTCCATATCAAGTTGAATAAAAGTTCCTTTCCCCAAAAGCGGCCCAAAGCACAACGATATCAGCTGTTTAATGTACGTAATAACCACTATTAAAGGAACTTTTAAATGACCGCATAGTAAACAGTATATTCATAATAGTATATAGAAAGTTCAGTAAAGTACACATATATTAACGGGTCGGATTTATTAAGCTCCATATACAACTGGGTGCTATTCTTCAACGTCACTCTTTTAAATTATATATTTATGAGACTAAACCAAATTCACATTTCTGAGAATAAAACTAAATTACTAAAAGTGCAAGCATCATATCACATGTAAACATAAACTAATGTGTGGTCGGGAGGGGTGGGGCAGAAGTATTTGTGCATTCCCGCCATAATACGTCGTTTGTCCTGTTACACTAAAATAATCCGAATGTTTTATGCATACACTCAGGATATTAAAGTAATCTTAATTATCAGGAAAAGCTAATATTCTTATTATATTATCTTCAATATACAAAATGTGTATATTCAATTAATTTCCCTATTTTAATTAAATTAATTATTAAATACATTTAAAAGGAAACTGATAATTTTTCATAGATAAATTTTAACGGGCAATATATTCGTCATCTCCTATCAATCTGCGATGGACATTTGAGGATTATTATTTTAGAAAATATCGCCGTAATTACAACTAATAAATCCTCAATAGCTGATTCGGAAATTGCTAAAAAAAATCTAATGTGGGCATCACATGGCTTTCTTATACTCCTATTGAATTATATAAACCAAAATTCATCTTAATTAATCTTTTTAAGAATTTTACCGAAAATGTCTTAGAACATAATTTATAAATCTTTTATGATCTACAAAAAAGGCACTATTCAATTTTGTTACAGTTTTTTTTTTTGAAGTGAAAACTTCTTTAGGCACGTTATGCACCCCGTAAGGAAGTATTTGCGGGAGAGGAAAAAAGTATTAAATCGCGACACCGCCACCGCTACCGCTAGTCCTAAGGTTTAGAAATAAAATCATATGGTATTTTATAACCTAATCATTTGATAGTTTATTTACAATTGAAGTGAAAACTTCTTTAGGCACGTTGTGCACCCCGTAAGGAAGCATTTGCGGGAGAGGAAAAAAGTATGTAATCGCGACACCGTCACCGCCACCGCTAGTACTCAACTCAAAGCTAAAGGAGCTTCTTTTCTTCATAACTCCTGAACCAAGTTAGCTAGAGTTTTCGTTCACATACCATTTTAAAGAGGACAAAACCAACATCATTTCGTTCACAGATACTATATATCTACCATTTTTACTTTCATAGATATTTTAATCCGAAGTTTAAATAAATTCGAATATTTAAATGAATAAATTCGAATATTTAAATAAATTCCGATATTTAAATAAATTCGAATCAAAACTGTTTGTATCCTACTTTAGCTACCATATACCGATTGTATCAGTTTTAGAAATTGGTGATGATGCTGGCAGTGATGATGGTGCAAGAGTTGTTGAAATTATGGATAGAAATTGATTTTTCTGAGTGTACTTAACTTATTTTTGTAAAGCATTTGTAATAAATCTGAAATGTAATTTTTTTCTTTTATGTAAAATAACTGAAATAATTATGTATAGTATTTTATATTGATAAATAAAACAATTCGTGGTACATTATTTTTTTTTATCACTATTATTTTTGTCATTTCATTTTTTCATGTAAAATAGAACATAACTGTTACTTATTGATAAATAACTAAAAATATTTTTAAAATAAGACTTCGTAAAAAAAATTTCTCAGCAATGCCAAAATTGAGCGATCAAAGCTAAAGGAGTTTTCACTTCTACCGGCAGTCCCCTGACTGCTTTTTTTTTTAATTTTTCCTTTCCCTAATTCGCCTTCCATCCGATTTCGATGAAAGACCAGACGTATGAAGTAGGCCAAGAATGAAATTTCAACGTTCTAAGGATAGCCTTTTAAAATTCTATCACATACTGGTGGGGGGGGGGGGGGTACGTGTATAGAGAGATCACACCAAAACTGGACACGGAGGGCCAGAAAAGAAAATTCATTTGAAATTTTCGCGATTACAATACTTCATTTACTTCGTGGAAAGGAGTAAAAAGGCGGAAACTCTGACTTATAATAAAATTCAATAAGTCTAGTCTAACCTTGAAAAGGCTAATGAAGATGACTCAATGCCAATTCCTACAATCGGATTGTCGATAGCTTATTAGTAAGATTTATCTGAAATTCTGATTTTCAATAAGTAAAATGGGGTTATTAGCTCGAATTGTGAAGGATTCGCCTTTTAAATAAGTATTTGCCTTAAGCAAGTTTGTGCTTAATTAAATCCGAGGCTGAGACGCTCAAGGAGTTGTATATTAGGTGAAAGGTAGAGGATTCCGTTGTATCAATCTCAGCCTGCCTCTGAATTGCTTCCTAAATATCTCGCCGGAATTGAGATCTGTTCATTCATCCAAAATACGCTTCGAGTTTCCTGGCTGATTTAAATTAACGCAGTTCTAATTTATCACTTCTCCCATTTGATCAAGCGGTTTCTCATAATTAATTTTTGCCCTCCGGATATCCGTGAAATGTTCTTGAAACTGTATACCACACTTTCCCGCTGACTAAGGAGTAGCAAATTATAAAAACGTCATGACGAACTAGTAAATAATTGTAATATATAATGCTCAATAGATAAGAAAGTAAAATTTCATGAAGACGAAAACCTAATTACTGGAGTGGCCGTAAGAGAGCATCAATAAATAATTTCTTGGTGGCTTTAAAATAAAAGATACATCATTAGTTAAATAATAAGGATGAAGTGATTAAATTATACTTCCACAGTCAAATTTCCTTTCACAGCTTCCTCAGAAGAATGTTTTGTCTGTGCAATATTGAGTATGTAAATGCTGAATTGGACTCAATTCAATTTTAGAATTGCAACCCGGGTTGAGCCTTCAGAACCAGCCTTATTATTAGTTTATGCGCAGAAGATTTTGGACCATCACTTGTGTTTCGATCCCATGCATTCAATGCAAAATGAAGGTCCCCACACTACATCCGGCTGTATAACAATAAATAACCCTCCCCCTGTTCCACTTGGTATTTGGCATCAACAAATAGCAGCTGAGATATATCACATCCACGTGGAGTATGATGATGCAACTCAAGGAATCTCCCAATGGAACCACCAACCTCCTAAAATAGGGGCAAACTGCGAACTATAGATACTAATGAATGAAATTTATATCTACACACAACTTAAAATAGCCCGAGAAGAAATCAAAGAGGAGATAACAAGTATTTTTATTAGACGCTTTGCGCCTTATACTTAATAGCTATTTAAAAGTATGGTATAAAATAAAAGTTATAAATTCTTGGGCTATCCTTTTCTTAATTGATAGTTTCGGAATAATAAGCTGGTCTGATACGTCGTTGGATGAATTGGATCGACTCGTCAGAACGTAAGTCTTACGCCAAGAAAATAAGAATGTACCAGGATTTGGCTATCGAAATAAAAGCCCTTTACAAGCTAGATTCTGGCACTGTCACTGCAGTCATGGTATCAACAAATGGTTTAACTCCAAAGACGACAATTAAACTCCACCTGAGCAATTAATAAGATTGTGCAGTTTTGTTAGACACTCCCAGAATTCTCCTTAAATTTTTAAATACCCATTAAAAAATAACAAAACATTAATACATAGAGCGGTTGGTGACGACCCCCGCTATAATTAGATCCAGTTAAAACTGAGAGTTGCAAAATAATAATAGTGTTTTATTAATATAAAATAATAATGAAGTGTTTTATTATTATAAAATAATAATAAAAAATTGGTTATTTTGGGGAAAAAAAGAACCATTATTGGTCCATTACATTCCCACTATTTTACTAAATTGATAAGCCAGCCACGTTGAACGTGATGAAAGAAGCATGTATGAATGTGTGATATGATCCGAACCATTGGATATTCATATTGGCGTGAAACAGTAACCTGAAATTCCTTTGCTGGCCTTCTGTTCCAAGTGAAATTCGTGGAGTTTAAGGGAACATTGCATACAACATTATCTACCGTCCATAATCGATGAGCTAGTGTCTAATTCTTTAGAGTGGAAGTATTTCGTGTGTATGTCCTTTTTACTTCTTTCTACTTCAAAGTAAAGAAGCTATTTTAATCATGGATAAATTCGGATTTCATATTTCAACGGAATTATCCTTTTTGACTCCCCCAGTATTCATTTTGACTGATTACGGAGTCTTCTGGACGTATAATAGGTACGTATCTCGTGTAACTCAAAAACAGCGAGCATTGGAATGTTAAAATTATATATATATATGGCTTTAGCAGATTTCTCTTAAGGGAAATCAGCTATTGAGGTCGTACTCATGACGCGATTTTTTTAACATATAGTTACCATTATTAAAGATGTTTTCCCACGACCATCACTTTTCAGGAAAATACACTTCGTTTCTATTGGAAACATTTGTTTTAAGCATGAATATTTAGGGTTCCAACGTCATTACCAAATCACCATTCATAGCCAAGTTTTGTGATGTAGTATGTGTATTAATATTATAACACATTATATTACAAGCTTTTTATAACATTGTAATTTTTAATCTCAAAATCTTACATAGCTGTGACCCACTATCGCTGGCACTAGAAACTTTCACAGCGCTCCTAGCCATTTTATTATTATTATTATTATTTATTAACGTCAACATTTTGCAACTCAGGCTAATTGGGACGGGTTATCTACAGGTCACCACCCTTTTCTAGTCAGGGTGGGATTTTAGGATGTTATCTAGCCATTTTATATGCAGCGATTTTCTTGAATCATTGAGAACTCTTCTGGACACTGAATCTACTTGCCTAATTGCAAAGCACATCAAACAAGAAATTTTAAACTAGAAACGAAGTTAAAATATAATTAATCTTCAGTGGCCGTTGTGATAAAGGAACTTGAACTAAAGACATTAGCAGACCAAGAGACTAAATGAATGACTGAAACTAACAATGCATAGAACTAAATTGTCGAGTCTTTGATGAGAGAATGTTGTCCGTTCCAGTACCAGGAAAAGCATACTAAAAGACTAGTTTCATGGGAAGAACTTGGCTTTCTTCGTGACAAGACTACTATTAGCTAAAGCTGATCGTGGTTGTTGTGATAAGAGAGTATAAGGCCCTGGGGGTGGGGGGCTGTGATCACAATGGACTTGGCAGTAGACAGTTACTAAGCTAGCTTACAGGAGACATGATATTAACTTTAAATCTGACACAAAGTCAGACAATTAATGAATTTCGAACAATTATGAGTGCATAAAACCCATATCATAGGTACCTCTCGCTTCCAGACCTTTATTTGTCTCAGACCAGTAGATTATTAAATGATGGCGATAGTCTGTTTCTATTGGATTGACTAAAACAAATTGAATGATGCTGAGGGAAATTATGTCAATTGTGTTTAACAAGTATTTCTAAGTTCTCTTCAAGGGTAACTGGTTCAATTGGTGTATAGCTGAGTATAGTATGAGCATGGATACTGTGACTTCAGTAACAGAAATGGTAATCTGGTAATGGTTTCAGATAAAGGTTATTGTTCTAGTTCTCTTTCCTAACCCCGTTATTTGATCATTTGAAGGTAGTGCCTGCATTTTGGCTATCGACAATTCAGCATTACACTCCCGCCTGGCGGGACTAACTTCATTTAATAGGTTCAGCTTGTGATAATACTGAAATAGCTTCCTTCAATATACACTTGTGAAATGCAAAATGACCATTTTTACATTTATTGTATCAGCTTAATGCCATCTCCAAACAGTTTTCAATGTTTTTAAGATATTTGTCTTATATTCAGAGTGAATCAAGGTTTATTTGGAATAAATGGAAAAGTTATAAATTACTTTTATTAGACTTACTTGCATTCGGTATTTCAAGAAACAAAAAAATGTTTGTAAGTACCCTAATTATATATCCCTATTTATTTTAAGTATAATTTGATAAAAAATAACTTTGAAAAATGTATCAATTAAACTAAATTAGCATTCAAGAATTTAAGATTAACGATCAAGATGTTTTGAGCAATGTTAACACAGCTCATGCGGACAAAAGTAGTCCGTGACGCAGGGCTGTGTAAAGTAAGCAGATTTCCACGTGGCACAATATTGATCTCTTCTCACCATACATTTTCTATTTTTAATTAAAATAAGTGAAAGAGGGGGTTTACAGAACGCTAAAGATAATCACGAAACCTGAATAACTCGCTTAATAGTTGAGCTACGAACAATGGAATATATTGACAATTGTAGAGGACCAATAATTTAACAAGAGTGGTTCTAAAATGTTTTCGATACGACTATAACAAACTCGATCTTTAGTTTTACATAAAACATTTAAATATCGAGTTTGTTAACGATCATTCAAACATTGTATTAGCAATATATGTGTTTGTGTGTGTGTGTGTGTGTGTGTGTGTGTGTGTGTTTGTGTGTGTGTGTGTGTGTATGTGTACATAATTTTGAAAGGATCTTATTTTCGTCGTTTACTGGTTAGACTCGGTGGACATTTGGAGAAATTTGTGAAAGATTACGTCATGAGTACAACCTGAATAGCTAAGTTTCCTTAATGGATATCTGCTAAATATTCGTGATTTACTCATTAGCTATGCCGGATATATTTGATCTGGAAAAATAGTTATATATCTTTATTACTTCTCAACGATTTTCCTTTTTAGAAAATATTGGTCCAAGTTGTTTGACCCCCCCCCCTCCCCCCAACTATACTTCACTACGATAAACAGTTTAAACAAACTGAAAACTAATATAAATTGGACTGGCATGCCAATAACCCGTTTCAAAAATCACCGTTTGCCATAGTTCACTCTTTTTCCGTTTCTTGTTTTTTTTTTTTTGTTTTTTTTTGCATTTAGCTCTTTTAATAACACTTAAATAATGAGTACATCACCGGCGTTGTGGAACTCATTCAAATAAATAAATAAAAAATAAATTGGACCAAATTTTCCTACTGATACAATACCTACGAAGGGAATGACATATATAATAGCATTTTCGGAGTTAGAAAAGAGCGGAAAACATAAATAAATTATAAGATAATATTTAAGGAAATATGAGGCACTGATATGGATAAACTCCCTGTTGAACACAAACATAAACATGATATATTCTGAGAACAATGCCTATTCAGTGAATCGAATCACTGTTGCCAGGGTATCGCCTGTTACATCGGCCTGTTTAATTAACAGCCATATTACTATCGGCTTTGTACGTCACCTAATTACCACAATGTAATATTGATAAATGATTCGTGGGAGAAGCACCATACTCACATGTCTTGTTAGCATATAAATAGTCTCAAGTTACCATATTGAATTCTCAATAGAAAACAAATATGCCAAAGAAAATTATCTTGATAATTCCGTTTTATATATGGATGGAAAGGATATTTCTGGGGCCAGTATAAGTGGGATGAAGACGTCCTTCGGCAATTCGCTAGGGCTCTGGCATATATCTAGATATATGTCAGTATTATATATGGCTAGCTCATCGGAATACCCACAGGGATTCACTTCCTTCCGCAGCTCCAAGCAGGACGAGATGAAAGGAAATATAAAAAAATGAGCCATAAATACAAATTGAAATGCATGTCAATTGTGTGCCAAAACTAATCTTTGTAACTTCAAAACAGAAAAACAATAGATTAATAATAATTCATTAATAAAAGAATAATGTCCGTCAAGCTGCGTTAACCAAGCTAAAATAAATAAAAACTCTGGGAAAAATGTAAAATAATAATAGTAACAAAATAAAAAGTTGAAATATATGAAAATCAATTTTCCCACTTTAAAAATAAGTAAATTTGAATATTTATGCATTAAATTATGTAATTGCATTAGAAAATAATTTAAAAAATAATAGAATTGACTGAATTACCATTAACTCACTGAAAAGTCCGTCACGCAAGGGACTAAGCATTTTTTCCTACGTGCGCCACGTATTTGCATTTATCTCAAAACGTAAAAGTTCAATGAGAACAATATTTGATATTTAGGCTTCAAATAAAGTGCTTCATAATACAACAGTCCCCCCCCCTTACCACCCCATAACAGCTTTTTGTTAATATGATATGAGTTGGAGTGGGGGTTTCTAATGGCCGAATACTAAAAAAAGGCAAATACCTCCGTTAGTAATCAAGATAGTGAAACAACGTACATAAAGATATTTATAGAGCATTACATTTTCAAAAGATTAGTTCTATACAATATATATAGTTTTGAACGGACCTCATTTTCGTCATCTCCTAGGTAGGATCGATGGACATTTGAGGAAATGTTTCGAAAATTGCATCATGAGTGCAACCTCAATAGCTGATTTCCCCTAAGGGAAATTTGCAAAAAAAAGTTATGTTAATTTCTATTAAGGTAAATTTGTCAACAATTGCAATCATACCTTATATGATATTTCAAAAGTAAAGCTGTTTAGTAGGGTGCCCCTTGCTTAGCGCTTTCCAAATCAACGTCTGATGTTGCTGTATTGTCTTGATGCTCCATGTTTCACTTCATCCTATAGCTCACCTTCATACTTCTTTATGCTGAAGTTTTTTTAAGTAGTTTTTTTTTTATTTCATCACTCTAACCTTCGTCTGCTTGTTGGGTTATTCATCTTCCAAAATACAAAATTCTTCTTTCTTTCTCTCTCCACTGGCCTCTTTCCCTTCCTGATCGTGTAAATCCTGATGATCAGCACTCAGGTAGGAGGAATTATTTAATATGTAATTATCCTTATCTTTCAATCATTATTATTCTTTTTCACGAGACCAAATGATTCCGGCTTCACTATTCGTAACTTATTTTACCATCCGGGAGTTCGTATTGTTATTATACCTTTTCGCTGGAGGGTACCCCCACCAAAACTAAAAAATAATAGCCCTTTTAACGAAAGTTACAAGAATTAAATATTCAAAGGCGGGAGCTTCGAAACCTTGGAGATTATCGATCAATTACATGACATTCAACTATACTCAGAATATCTACAGGCCTTTCAACTATGAGGTTCGGGCCAATTTGAAAGGATTGACCTATCTGCCATTGAACAGAAGGCCTGTGTAAGATTGAACAGTTGATGTCCCAATTATAAATAAAATCATAATAAATGAATAATTCAAAATTATTTATTATCTATAATACAGTGCTGCACAATGATGATGACTTGGCTCTTCTTAAACTCAATAAAATAAATGAATTCTATATAAATTTCTCCTGTGATATTTCATATTTTAAATCCATTTATGCTTCTTGGCTTCATCCCAATGTTATGAAATTAAAGCAAGTATAAGTATAAATATATATATATATATATATATATATATATATATATATATAATATTATATATATACTAGCTAAGGAACCCGGCGATGGAAATCACTATTGACTGACTAATGATGGTATTTCTAAATCAAGTCTTCAATGTGTACAAATACACTTCACTCCACGACGTAATGTTTTTTCCGAAATCCTGAAGGCAAATTTTGTGAATTAATAGAATAGAAATTTCCCTCTCCACTTTTTGAATCCCCGTTTTTGAATAATTCAAACCATAATCATGAATAGCATTTATTACAATTAAAAATCATCTATAATGAACATATTTCTGTTCAAAACCCAATCCGAGCACATATAGTTTAAGCATAGTTTAGCACGCGAGGTTATATTCATAATAGTAGATCTTAGTGGAAATCACTTCCCGTAATTTTTGACAGGAAATAAGTAAACTCAATTAACTTTATTAGCCCTCCCGTCTATTTCCGCTCTCGCATTAGAGCTATCAACACTCTTCTCCTTAAATTATTGATTCAAAATATTATTTTAATAATTTATCTACCTGATGGAATTAAATAATAGGGCTACCCTAAAAATAATTTCATTTATATTCAAAGAGATAGGTGAGGGGAATAGATCGTAGCCCTCCCTGCAAAATAAGTAATACATTAAATCATATCAAGTTTAAACGGATATTGTCCTTTTTCATAATGGCATTACCATTATTGTCTTATTGTTATGATAGTACATATTTGTTTCAATAACATCAATATATCGAAAATAAGGTAATATATTACCTGAACCAAAGAGTTTGATTTCCTACAACTTCCGCTATCACCCCTTGTACAAATTCATCATGACATTGTTTAAAAAATACATTATACAAATTAAATAATGGAAATGCTCTTACAGTTTACATGCCTATTGGAAATAAATAACAAAGTTATTTTTTAGGAAAAATAAATAAATGAGGAGAGGGGGGGGAGAGTTATAATCTCACTAATCCGAATAATACTTAGAACTAAATAATCGAAATAGATAAGACTAAAACATAACACCATTTGTCATAATATGCCTATATTAAAAACACTTAATAAGTACTAATAAAATAGTCGACTCCCGCTATAGATTTAGCTTATATCCCGTATTTACTTCATTTTACGACATAAGTGAATGAAACAAAAGTTGCTCTAAATAACAAAGTAAACAACTTTTGATATGTGCACGTTTGCCGAAAAACAAATAGAAAATGAAATATCGTGAATTTTTACTTCAGGCCTCCCTTATAACTCCCACTCCCGTTCGAACCTAAAAATTTTAATATAGCTTATAATCATGGGAGAATTAATGGTAATTCACATACCGAGTTTTGTTAAGTTCGGTTCAATCGTTAGTGCCCAACAAAATTGTTGGCTTCCGCTTTAGTTTATAATGTATGTCTCGTTTATACTTTGTTATAGGAAAAAAGTGAATATAACAAAAGTTACTCTAAATTACAAAATAAACAACTTTTGTTATGTGCATATTTGCTGAAAAAGCAATAGAAAACGAAATATCGCTATTTTTAATTTCAGGCCTCCCTTATAACCCCCACTCCTGCCCTTCCCTAGAAATGTTAGTATAGCTTATTATAAAGAAGGCGTTAGTACTGATTCACGTACCGAGTTTGGTTTAGTTCGGATGAGTCTTTTGTGCCACATAAAATTGTGGACTCCAACTATAGTTTTTAGCGTATAACTCATTTATACTTCCGTATACGGCAAAAGTGCATATAACAAAAGTTACTCTAAATTACAAAATAAACAACTTTTGTAATTTATCTATTTGTGTATATTTGCTGAAAAACCAATAGGAAACGAAATATCGCTATTTTTAATTTTAGGCCTCCCTTATAACCCCCACTCCTGTTCGTCTTAGAGAATATTAATACAGCCTAAAGTCTAAGTTTGGCTAGTTGTAATATACATACCAAGTTTCATAAAATTTGGTTCTGCCGTTTATGCGTGAAAAGGTAACAAACCAATAAAAAAACATACAGACACCAAAGAAACAAAATGCAGTTATGGTGTCTATGACATGTGAAACGAAAAGTTATCGTATAATTTCGCGAAAATAATCCATGTACAGACAGAGGTTACAATTTTATATATCTATATATATATATATATATATATATATATTTATAAAATTGTAACCTCTGTCTGTACATTGTTAAAAGTACAGTGTAAGTCGATCTTCCTTCCATGAGTGCCAAAGCCAACCTCAACTGGTAGAAGTTACCAAGATCAGCCGCACTTGAAATCGAAATCGACTCTCAGATTAAATACAGCCCTAATCGCAAACTCTTTAACATTTTGGCTTTGTGTATTACGATATTTATTACGATAGAGTTTTTCAGATTTAAAAACTATTTTAAAAATATTGCCAAACTAGAAGGCATTATAAGTATCAGGTACCTTCTACATCTCCTCTTCATTATAAGTATATGGTAGTTTATTTATTTTTTAGTTTGTCTTTTGTATCTCAGTTCCATTGGTGTGCATTTCAAGGTTTTTTTTCCCCATTTCTGATACGTTAATATAGTTTTCCTATCTGTAATATGTTTTGTTTTTTTATAGTTTATAGATTTTTAGATTTATCTATGACATACGCTTATTGTTTTTAACTTCTTTACTTTTTTAATTTTATCAGTTAACTATTTATTAAATTTTCTATTGTTTTTATCGTGGATTTATTTTGCTTTGAATGTTTTTATACTTTATTTTTTGTTTTTGTTTTGTGACTGTTTTTACACTGTTGGACATGCTATACTCAAGTTTTTTGTTTGTCAGCAGGCACTGACGATGGAGCGCTGACACCGAAAGTGCACTTTACATAAAATTAAAAACAATAGTAGAGGACAAGTCCTATTTATAGATCCTTATCAATTGGTTACTCTACCATCAAGCTTATTACAGAGAAAGCATTATAAGAATGCTGAACTTAATAATATTTTCAATGCACGGATATCAATCTGATTTTACAGTTTCCCAATAGAATTACGCAAGCATGCTAAACTATAGCATTGGTGAGTTAAGATATCAATTTATTTGTTATTTCTCGGAGCTCTGGACTAATATATATCATTTCGATTGCCTTATCAGATGAAATATTGCATACAGTGGGGATTGTTTTATCTTTCCATCTTTGACTTTCCAATATCAGGTAGCGATAAATCAACATTTCGCTGCCAGTCCCTCTTTGACCCTTCGGCTTGCTTAATCATTTCACTGAGTAATAGTTTAATCTGTTCAAGTTGAAGTTATATGAATTCCAACATTTCAATTGTTTGACAGTAGTTCACTATCAATAGATTCCCCCTAATTGAAATCGGCTATTGAGGTCGAACTCATGACGCGATTTTCGAAAACTTTCTTCAAGTGTCCATCGATCCTACCTAGGAATGACGAAAATGAGGCCCGTTCAAAATTCTTGATATATATATATATATATATATGTGTGTGTGTGTGTGTGTGTGTGTGTGTGTGTGTGTCTGTTAACGCTCCTGTGCTCACAATTTTTGTGTGATCGTTACCAAACTCGATATTTAAACGTTTTATGTAAAAATGAAGATCAACTTCGTTAAGGGCTAAATTCGGACCAGTTAGAGGGGGAGAATTTAGAAAATTCAAAGTATCTCCGTTGTTATGCGGTGATTCGAAAAAGTGTATTAAATAAATCTTATTGCATATTTGATGTTCAATAAATGTTCTTTTATATATATATATATATATATATATATATATATATATATTCTCTAAATTGAATATTAACCGAGATAAATTTTACTTTTCAGCCATCAGTAAATACGTTTTGAACGTTTACGTTTTGATATAAATGTGAATGCTTGACGCACGTTGGAAATCTGCTTATTTAACGTATCACCTGCGTGACGGACTTTTCAGTGACTCAATGGTAATTCCGCTAATTTAATTTTTTTTCCTTTTCTAATGTTGTAATTACATAGTTTAATATCAAAATATTCAAATTTACTTATTGTTAAAGAGGGGAAATCGATTTTCGTATTTTTCAGCTTTTTATTTTATTACTATTATTTTGTTCAGATTTTTCACCAGATTTTTTATTTATTTTATACGAGCATTATTGTTTTACTTCCAATGGTCTTCTATGCAATAAACATGTTAGCTGTGTAAATAATCTGAATGCAGATCTCGATATTACTAGTGTTGATATGATGGAGCAACAGGTAGGTAGGGATGTAGTACCGCTGCCGAACCATGTCCCGATCTTATCTTTATTGGATGATCAGGAGTAGCTAACGTCCCTTGTGGCTTTCATCATGGCTTTATGGTCCGTTTGACATAATTCCCAAAACATTAGCCCTCTCTTAACTGTTTTTGTTCCTTTTTTATAACTGGGTATGTAGACGATTTCGTAATGAAATATGCCTTGTTGACCTTAAAAACGATTTTAAAAATAAAACGTCGCTAGTTTCAAAACCTTTGCCCTCTAAAATCTGTATTTAACATAGCCTTTTAGGGACAAGGTTTTAAGTCGACTTATATCTTAGATTTATCTGTTTGATAATGCATGCTCAAATATTGGTTACTTATACTCGATATATCGATAGATTACATTTAACAAGCCATATTTGACTTAAGCACAATTAAATGTCCTTAAAACGGTATTTAACCTACCGCAGCAGGTTATTATATAATATTCATATTTAAAATTACAAATATATAATTTTGTGACTCCATGTCCACCTGAGACAAATGTGTATGTCAACTATAAAAGAAACTCTTTTGCTACTTTTTTTTTTATTCTGAAAGAATATACCACAGGATTACTGCATGTATTTGAGTGATAAATTATTCAAACCTGTCAGAACTGAAACCTGGCGTTTTCATCGGTCAGTTCGTTTCATCTACTTCGTTCTTCTTAAATACATAATTTTTCATGTACATAGTTTTCGCAAACATATATATATATATATATATATATATATATATATATATATATATATATATATATAACGTGCCATCTTCAGGTGCTAACCAACAAACAACAAAGAAACAAGCTTAGGCCAAGTAATGCATTCAACAATTACATTTTGAAATATTTAACAAAATAGAATTTCATACTAAAATCAGTCTTAGAAAAAACGTCCTAACTTAAAACTACTAGAATCTAAGTCAAACATTAAAAGAATATAATGAAGAGGAGATGTAGAAGGTACCTGATACTTATAATGCCTTCTAGTTTGGCAATATTTTTAAAATAGTTTTTAAATCTGAAAAACTCGTATCGTAATAAATATCGTAATACACAAAGCCAAAATGTTAAAGTGTTTGCGATTAGGACTGTACTTCATCTGGGAATCGATTTCGATTTCAAGTGCGGTTGATCTTGGTAACGTCTACCAGTTGAGGTTGGCTTTGGCACTCATGGAAGGAAGATCGACTTACACTGTACTTTTAACAATGTACAGACAGAGGTTACAATTTATATATATATATATAGATATAAAATTGTAACCTCTGTCTGTACATTGATTTTTTTCGCGAAATTTCACTATAACTTTTCGTTTCACATGTCATAGACACCATAAAGTTTAAATTAAGGGTCGTTGATTTTGAATTAATTGCTATAAATTGATACTGATTAATTGTTGTTAATTAGTTGTTTTGTTTGATACTGATGTTTTTAAGGTCAATTATTCAAAAATGCTATTTCTTAAAAGTGTATTCCCAAGAATTGTGTGCCTATATCGTACAGAAGACGTATTGAATAGACGATTGAGGACGAAAGGAACTTTCAGGGAACCAAGAATGATTTCAATCACTCATTGGTAAAAGTATTTATTGAAGACCATTAAAGCTTGTAAAGATTCACAATCTAAAGACGAGATGAATGTAAGAAAGTAAAAAGAAAGAAATTATTCCACCCATCCGATGATTAGAGACCTGAAAAGTGACACCCTAAGAATTAGTCCAGGGATAGTCCAGAAAGCTTATGCTGGAAAATAAATTATATCTTGTGCTAATTCAAGACTACAAAGGATTAAGTGACAAACACGAGGCTGCTCAAGAAGCTCTTAATAATCCTCTCCAAAAAATTCAGTAAAGAATTTCTGTTGCAGTGACTGTATGACGTAAAGAACCACAGATCTAATAACTAGATGTGTTTCTACACTTAAACGTAGGAAGAAATATTGTTTAAAATCAAAAGTCTATTCAGAAAAGTGTCTAATAAATGCCCAATTTCTGCATGAACTCATTGATATATTTACCGCAACACGTAAACTCTTAAACTGAAGCATTCATTCGTTGGTTATATCTGCCGGCTCACACATAACCTTATCAGAAGTCCGTCACGCAGGGGCTGCGTAAACTAAGCAATGAATAAATACAAACAGATAAGAAATGTTTCAGTAAATTTCAAAAACCTGCCGAGAGGAAGCGTTTCAAATGTAAACAATCAAATCTCCAACCTCACACCGGAAAGGAAAAGAATTACTGAAATATATCAGAATATAACATATTAATTTTATTGAGAACTACTTACTATATCTAGTACTGTAATTAATAATGAGTCAGAATAATTGTTATCTCAAGCAGTCGAATTTTAGTAATCCAAAACCTTAAGACGGGGGGGGGGGGTCATGAGGACATATTTACATGTATCTCCTATAATAAAGGTCTCTTGAATACAATATCTGATATTTAAGCTTTTAGTAATGTGATTTATTATATAATAGATTATTGTTTATGTAACATGAGTAGAAGTGGGGGTTTGCTAAAGGCTGAAAACTGAAAAATACAAATATTTCGGTTAATATTCAAGATAGAGAATAAATTTATTAACAATAATTATAGTACATGTAATTTGCAATAAGATTGTTTCTATACAATTTTTCGATCCGACGTATAGTAACGTAGATATTTCGAATTTTCGAAAATCCTCCCATCTAAACCACCCCCCTCCCCCTGGTCCAATTTCAGCCGTTAACGAACTTGATCTGTCTTTTTACATAAAACGACTAAATATCGAGTTTCGTAACGATTAAACAATAATTGCGACCGCAGGAGCGGCAACAGACAAATATATAAATATGTATATGCATATATATATATATATATATATATATATATATATATATAATTTTCGATTTGATTTGATCGATGGACATTTGAAGCAATTTTTCGAGTACGTTTTGAGTACAAACTCAATAGCTGATTTCCCTTAAGGGGTATCTGCTAATAGCAACGGAATAATATCGATGACTGAAATGGCAAGTTAGCCCATTGGTTTTAGAATCAAGTATTACATATTAATTATGTGTGTAGTGTATAAATAATACATATATTTTAAATAGACGTCCAAGCTACATGATAAAATAGATATATTTCTTTCATTTAAAGCATAGTGTTGTATCGAAAGATACACGTTGTTGGCTTAGAGGTATTGTAATCAGAAAATACTGCTACCAAAGAGGTTAAAATAGTTGTTGCCACTAGGGATGAGAAATCGTCTTATATATTGCTGGAAATACTCAGTGTAAGCATAGAAGTCCCAAAGGGTTATCCAAGATATCATTAATCTTGAACGATGGATCGTGCCTCAGTAATTGATAAAATCGCTGTAGTGTTAGTCCAGAAGGCAGGCACGGTTAACCCATTGTGTATTCAGTATATTAGAGATTTATCTCGGAAGAGGACTATTCAGAATCTGTAAGCCCTGACTATTTCTGGTTTTATATATATATATATATATATATATGTGTGTGTGTGTGTGTGTGTGTGTGTGTGTGTGTGTGCTGGAGAAGTTGATTCAAGAAAAGGTATACATGTTTATACATAATTAATTTTAGAATACTGACAATTGCCAGGCTTTGGACATATTTGGGATTTTAGGATTTTTTTTTCTTTTTTTAACCCTTATTCATCGATTCCAATCATTTATTAGCAGATTTACAATAAGGGAAATCAGCTATTGAGGATGTACTCATGACGCTATGACGACCATCTCTCTTTTTCTCTCTCTCTCAAATATATATATATATATATATATATATATATATATATATATATATATATATATATATATATATATATATATATATATATATATATATATATATATAATAAGATTCATATGTGTGTGTGTTTGTGTGTGTGTGTGTGTGTGTGTGTGTGTGTGTGTGTGTTTTCCTGATACGGAAAACAGCGGTCGCAATTTTCGTTGTATCGTTACCAAACTACGCATTTAAACGTTTTATGTAAAACTAAGACCAAGTTCGTTAATGGCTGAAATCCGACAAATGGGAGTGGGTTTAGAGTGGGAGAATTTTGAAAATTTGAAATATATCCGTTATTATGCAACAGATCAAAACATCTTATAGAAACAATCATGTTGAAAATGTAACGTTCTATATAAATGTAGTTATGTACGTTTTTTCTATATCATGATTATTAACCAAGATATTTGCATTTCTTAGTTTTCGGCCTTCAGTAAACTCCCCCCCTACTAATGTCATAAGAACAATAAGCTGTTATATTACGAAGCACTTTATTTGAAGTCAAATTACCAAATATTTTTTTCATTGAACTTTTAAGTTTAGAGATAAATGCAAATAAGTAACGCGAGTGGGAAATCTGTTTAGTCAACTCAGCCTCTTCATGGCGGGGTATTAAATAAAATTTCGGAGTTAAAGGACATATTGCTCTTATTTTCCCTACCAAGGGCCGATGGAAAATTGAAGTATGTTTATAGAATATCGCTTCATGAGTACAAACGCAATATCTTGGATTAAATGTCTTAGAGAAAATCCTCTTCAAAATAGTAGGGGTTGGAGAATTAGTTTCCCATGTAAGTATGTTGAAAATCATATCTTTAGATTACTTGTACTATAATAGACCCGAATTGTTTAAAGGAAAACAAAAAAATAAAATTGTCATAGAAAGATAAACTCGTTATTTCGCAATTTTAAAGGTAAGTTGGGTGCGACATGTCGCAAGCAGTAGACCAAAAGGTTCCCAGTACGTGGTCATGAGTGCGGTAGGGGAAGGTAAACATATCTACAATCCCTGAAAAAGGGTGAGCAGGGTTGACATATAAAGGAGGACCCTTTAAACTAGGGTGTGGTGTACTGGAAAGTCATAGCCCAAGTTTGGTAGTGATGGCTGGAGAATAGGCGTTAGATTTGTAAGTTCGCGATAGTTACAAAGAAAAATGTATTACTTGAACTCGACTTAAAAATAAGATAATGAACTGTAATTGAATACGTAATTACGCTTTTATTGCATTTATGAAATAATATATATAAAGTGGACGTGAAATTGTAGTTTTATACAATTTCATGAGGTGCTACTCAGATTTAAATGTAATTAAATCCATTTATTCTAGAATTAAGATGGACTTTCTCGTGAATCTAAGACTTCAGTTCTATAAATCTCTCCAACTCTCTAAATTAATTACCTCTTCTTCACCTGGAAGAGCTGGAATCGGTACAATTAATGGAGAAATGCATGTTTCTATGGAGAAATAGTATTTAAACGGCACCATTGGACTGTAGTCATTTTTCATGGGAGCTCTGAGATCAGTAATTGCCCTAACCCCAATGGCCAAGAAGGAATTAACGTGGATTATCAGAAGTCAATGTGGAAAATATGCCACTTGCCTTCAACAATCTTGGTGCATTCCGATCAAATTTTTAAAAAAAGTCCGTCACGCAGGTGCTGCATTAACTAAGCAGATTTCCCACTCGCGTCCCGTATATGCATTTATCTAATGACGTAAAAGTTCAATTTGTTATTTAGGATTAAAATAAAATGCTCCAAATAAACAGCATATTGGTGATGTGGCTAGCAGGTTTTACTGAAGTCCGAAAACTAAAAAACGCAAATATCTCGGTTAATATTAAAGAAAATGAAAACATGTATATAACAACGTTTATAGACCATTATATATATATATATATATATATATATATATATATATATATATATATATATATATATACAGTTTTGAACGGACCTCATTTTCGTCATCTCCTAGGTAGGATCGATGGACATTTGAAGAAAAATTTCAAAAATCGTGTCATGAGTACGACCTCAATAGCAGATTTCCCTTAAAGGAAATCTGCTAAAAGAAAGCCATGATTGTTTGACAAAAAAATATTCTTGTTTGAAAATTTATAAACACCACCTATTATACAGCTATACTTGAATCAAGCCGCTTCACTAACAAAATGGCAGAATACAACCTTGTAGTGTGTATTAAAGTTTTCGCTGAATACTGGACTATCAAGTAAACATTATTGATCATTTTGATTAAAAACAATTGTAATATCTGAATTTTTAAAATAAACAGGACACGTTTATAGAATTTAATAATCACTTGAGACATATTGCGCTATTAATTGTTTGAGTACATATTCAGAGAAGAACCTTGAATGAATAGACTGATATGGAGAATTTCCTAGTCAGCAGCCTTCTATTTGCAGAACTCTAACTGCTACAAATATTGACCACTGGCTTCTATCAAAGTCAAGGCCTGCTCTAAAAATGTAGAGTTGATGTATTCCAGTTATTCCCATAATAGATTAACAACGAAGCTTTCAATTTGATATCTTAACGTAATTTTGATTGAAACCGTTTACACACTCGGCCGCAAGGCCAATGTAAATTATATTTTTAGATCAATGTTTCTTGTGTAATGTGGTTTATTTTCTCCTTCTATAATGAAACCCATTCCAGACTTTTAAAAGTGACCGTTATTTATTTCCTTAGCTACTAAGATTAAACCTTCAGTTGTAACACAGTTAAAATATTTTGTATACAGCGTATATGTTTTTTTTCATTTAGGTGTTGAAAATGACAGTTTTCACCTGTAATTCATTCTTTTATTAAACAATACATTTTAATTTAATTGTTTTATTTATTTAGCTCCCTTTACATTTTGGGTATATTTTAGGTTGGAATACATAAAAGTCCGTCACGCAGGGGCTGCGTAAACAAAGCAGATTTCCCACGTGAAGTTTTACAATAGAGAAATCCCCCTAATAACAACAGTTGTAGTAAGGAATCTCTAAACCTATTCACGAGGGACGAACAGTTACCGAAACGGCCCGGACTAGCTTTCGGCGGAGAGTCCCGAACGTAGCCGACTCCTGCCGTCCACACACATGCATACAAATGCAAATATCTCGGTTAATATTCAGGATAGAGAATAAATGTATATGACAACATTTATAGTAAATTTAATTTGCAATATGATTGGTTCAATACAATTTTTTGATCCGACGCATACTAACGGAGATCTTTCGAATTTTCAAAAATCCCCCCTCTAAACCCCCTCTCCCACTGGTCCGATTTCAGCCATTAACGAACTTGATCTTTCTTTTTACATAAAACGATTAAATTTCTAGTTTGGTAACGATGAAACAAAAATTGCGACCGCTAGAGCGTTAACAGACAAATATATATATATATATATATATATATATATATATATATATATATATATAATTTTGAACGGACCTCATTTTTGTCATCTCCTGGGTAGGATCGATGGACATTTAAAGAAATTTTTCGAAACTCGCGTCATGAGTACGACCTCAATAGCTGATTTCCCTTAAGGGAAATCTGCTAAAACCCACGATTAAAACCAAGAGTGTTCATATGGCTTACCCAACCCTTTAATAGATATTTTTTTAATTAATCAACTAGCACATCTCATCTGGTGAGCCAATGTCCAGCAGAGTTATTCAATATGTGGTCCAAGCAGTATTTCGAATAAAATTAGGGCGTAGCTAATAGGTAATGTCTCTCAAAACCAAAGGGAAATCATTTGATTCAAATTTACAAAAATATATTTCCCAATGGGATTTCTTCTGAACCATAATTATGGCAGACGCTATTACTACACATGTCCTTCTGCTAATCGACGTGGGTATTCATCAGGTTGTCCATTCGGAATTTTAAAGCGAAGCCACTGGGAAAAAAAAACCCGAAGTGCATCGCTCTAATTGGAACCGGAGACTATTGAAATATGAGGGTTTAAACATTCGTCCATACACGCGCCTACAGGGGCCTACCCCGCATCACACGTGGTTCCCACGAGCAAATCAATAAAATCATTTTAGATAATGGAACTCTTATGCTTCCGAAGCAGGTGTTAATTTTCAATCCATTATCTTATCGAAATCCGCCAATACACTACCTCCATGGATGCCATCAATTATGAATTTATTATCGTGTTCATTCAACAACTTTCAATTATCGTGCAACACTCCCCATTCTGGAGGGACAAATTACACACTTCCATGCTAATTATACATTCAGATAAATATAAAACTTACAGTAAAATCAATTCATATATTCATAAATGTTCACTGTTCTTTTTTTTTTTCTAAAGAGTGATCCTCACAAGTGGAAAGAATGATTTACGAAAATAGAAAATCTATTGTTTAGAATTTTAAAAAAAAATACCCCTAAACACTCTCCTCATGATTCATCGCACATATTCTCAACAAAAAAAAACTGACGCTGTCAAAAATTAGGAAATTAAATTTTATATTATAAAAAGAAAATTACATCAATTGTTCTACGAGATAATTTTATATAATGAAGACATTCCTCTAAATGTTTCATTTTTTATTTATTTCTATATCTGAATCATCCTCCATCAACTGTCATTCTCCACCATTTTTTAATATTTCGAACTGCCATTTATATCGTATCTAAATCTATTTGTTAGTTCAGAAAATCACTTCTTCAACCATACTTCCCATAAGGAAAGTTAGTTACAGAGGTTGTCCAGGTTTTCATAATTTTTTAAAAATGTGTACTGCGCTCACGCACACAGTGGTGTTCAAGATTAGAAGAACTACTACTTTTTTTCAGTAATAAACAAAAACTGAGAAACTTAAACTATTTTTTTTTTTCTACTTTCTTCTCAAATCATTTTTCAACACGCTGTTCATCGGTATTTTTTTTTTGTAATACACTGATTGTCAGTATAGACAAAATCGGTCAAGAGAAGGGATGTCTCTGTAGATTATGAAGTCATAATAAAGAGCAATTTAAAATAATAGCTACTACAGACGTTAGTTTTATTAGGCGTTAGGTAAACCTTCAATGATATGGCTTCATTGATGGACGTGTATTTATTATATTTATGGTTCTACATATGGTATATATATATATATATATATATATATACACATATATATATATATATATATATATATATATATATATATATATAAAATTTAATCTCTGACCATTGACTTTTTTTTATATAACGATACTTTTTCGTTTCACATGCCATTGACACTGTATCAGCAACTTTTGGCTTTGGCGTCTTTTCACTCCTTAAATAATGAACCAAATTTAATGAAACGGTACGTATATGCTTTAGGCTATACTAGTATTCTCAGAGACAAGCCGGATAGGGGTTTATAAGGGAAGCCTGAAATGAAAAAACGCAATATTTCGATTCCTATTGATTTTTCGGAAAATATACACTTAATAAATGTTGTTGTTTTTTTTATTTAAAGCAACTTTTATTTTATATATTTTCTCGTATAACAATGTAAAATGCAAGTAATTATACCTACCTGGTACCTCACCTTGATAAATTAATTTAAATTTGTATTAATATTTTATCCTTAATAACTCAAATCTATTTTATTTTATTTTTAACGCCAGTAATAGGTTACACTAAGAGTAAAGTGTAATATCCCTCCCTTCTCTTCTCTCAAACATTAGTTAATGAGAAATGTCAGTTTACCCTTAAATGTATTTAATACCTTATGTAATTAAAACATGTAAATTATTCCAAAAAAAAATGTTGGTATAAATTTTAGTACTAGTAGGAATAAATTTTAGTACTGTGAAGATCATATAATCAAATTTGTCAATGTAAACAGAATTGATATCCTAAATTAGTAGGAGGTTGGGTCCTTTATGTTAATTACAACTATTACCTTTACATCATGGTGAGCTATTTAATCAGTTAGCTTCTCCTTAAGTTAATGAATACTTTAATGTTCTGAGAGTTTGATTACTCTTAATACTGGGAGGATATGAAGTCAGAAGAAATTATTTTCTTGCAAGGGGAAAAATTATTCAACTACCAGTTTATACAAAGGTGGGAATAAAGTTATAATCACTTCTACCGCTCTCCTTCCGACTCCGTATTGGTTTATATTATACTTTTAGCAATGTCGTGTTTCTCTCAGGAATGTAATTTTTTTTCAGTTCTCATAAATAAATAATTGAAATTGATGAGACAGGTGGAATGAAATCTCATCTACATTTGTGGGGAGATGTACCTAGTTATCTGGAACTCATTAAAACTGCTCTCTTAATATATTATACTTCACTGAACGTACTATGTGCCATTATGAGTAGAAAGTTTACTTTCCAACCATACAAAAGGGTATTATTTAATAACGTTTATAGTGTTACCTCGGCACATAAACTCTCTACAAGTGAAACATTAAGAATAAATAATATTTCAGTTCTCTCTTTGTTAGCCGCAAACAATCCAAAGTATTACACCTCTTGCATATTTTTACATCTATCAGCCCTTGCTATACTAATAAGAGAGATATTAAAAGTCAACTTACCTTTACTGGAATACAGACAATGATTAGGAGGAGATCTGCCGAAGCTAGGCTGGCTAGGAATAGGTTGGTGGTACTTTTCATCCTCCGATAAACAGTGATGGTGAATATGATGAGCGAGTTGCCAGTGAGGCCTATCAACATGGTGATGGAGTATACTATGAGCGTAGGAAGCAGCTCTGGCCAGAAGAAGGTGTTCATAGAGTCGGCTATGTCATATTCATAATCATATTCGTCCGTGTATTCGTCGCTGTCGTTCAGCAAAGGAAGGGTCACGTTTTGAACAGTGAGATTCATCTTGCTAGCGAAGTCCTTGCTTTTATTCGACTTGGCCTGAAACAGAATTTTATTACCTTAATCTTACTAGAAATTCAAGGAGGAAACATTATACATTAAAAACAAATAAAAAACAGTATTTTTATTGCTAGTTATTCATTTTTTTGCTTGTGTGCAAAAGTAGACGAACTCACCAAATCAGCTATTCAAAAAAGAACTTACGACAGCACATATAGTACATACCAAGATATTCGAGCCCAAGCAAAACATATAATACAAAAATCATGGCAAAAATCTTGGTTTACCACTACTAACAATAAACTTCGAGAACTGAAGCATATACTTCGTGAACGGCCTTCCTTAAAAAGGCTATTTAGAAGAGACGAAGTAGTTTTAACGATGTTAAGAATTGGCTATTCATGACTAACTCGCACTTACTTACTGGGAAGACGAACCCTACTGCCAGTCGTGATTATTTTAAGAATAAATAAAAAAAAAATTCATTTCTTTACTATTTATACGAGGTCAAAAAAAAAGTTAAATGTTCTTTCTGGGCTAGAGGGTTTAATGAGTGAATTTAATAATAATAAAATTACTAAAAATAAAAACGTTTATTTCAGTTTTGAACTATATTTATGGGTGAAAATGTCTATTTATCTACCATTATTTCATCAATCAACGTGTTCAGGTGATCTTTTGTTGCACATTAACTAAAACTTGTATAGTAGTATTAAAGAATATAATAGTAATGCAATTAGTGCATAATATTTACATATATATTATCCTAATGCTTTTGAAGAGTTCTATTCTTCCTACGTATCTGCGCATAATAAGCAGTATTGGATATAAGGCAAATAAGAGAAACGTATCTACTTTATACCTTTGTACCCACGAATTTTAAAAAATAGACTGAAGCAACACTCTAAAAATATTGACGATTACTGGCCTTGCTCTTAAATTTTGGTATTTCTTTGATTTTGACAACGTGAACCATTTTGGAAAAAGAATAAAAAGTAATTGTAAATAAAATAAAACAATAGAACAACCACATATATAAAAACAGGAAAAAAAGTAGTAAACAAAAACTGAGATTTATAAGTTAAAACATATTGTTTTTCACCTCCTTTTCAAATAAAAAGTTTTTATCATTACTTAAATTATTTTGAAATATTGACGCTACTAAATCGTTTTTTGTTCTTTTTTGTTTTGGTTTGTAAAATACCAACACCGATTGTAATCATCGATTATGGTTATCAATTTAAGGTAGCAGGTACCAGGTTGTGTCTAGAGTGAAACTGGTTTAGAGAAAGGATGTCTCTCTAGGTCATGGGCTGACTCCGCGTTTGGTTATAAAGATTGTACTTCTGATTAGGCGTCGATGTAAAAAACGCGAAATATGTGCAGTTTTAAGAAATTGAATGAAAGAGAAAATAGTGTTTCTACAAATTCTAACCTTTTGACTACAACTGATATCACGCCACGATTATAGGGTTGCCTTATATTGAGAATAAAACAAATGCCTTATCTCACATGACTAAACTGAGTCTCGTTACATTTTGTATAATTAAGTAATAGTATTAAAGTAAAATTAATTCTTAATTTAAGGAATAATAGGATAAATAGAATTTGTTGATTAAATAAATAAAATCAGTAAAAAAATAAGTTAAATTTTGAATTAAGCTACTGCTTATTTCATTTATTTAATGTGCAAATTATACTATTATTCCTTATACTTACAATTATTTTTCTAAAATTTAGATCATTATATATACTCTATTTTTATTGGGGATTCATTTTCCCCTTTGAATCACTATTAACATTATTATAAAAAATTATTAGCCAAGTTGGTAATCATGCTCTGCGAAGAAAAACACTATGAATTCGGGCAGCCTAAACTTTCTTCTTTGAATGAAGTTTCTTCTCCTTTTTTTTATTTATCTCAAAATCTTCAGTTCCATTGCGTAGTAATTAAGCGAGTGGGTAGATGGCGTCCTTGTTCCTGCTCTGATTTTTAAATGCCACACAACACCAGAAGCATTTATATATGCCTAAATTAAATGTTGAGCATCCAACAGTAATCAGTAAACCTGTTAGAGGCAATAATGTATTATTTCGGTAACCCTGTGAGCTCAGGCAGTAGTCAACAAAGAAATGTTTGTGAGTCGAATTATATATATATATATATATATATATATATATATATATATATATACATATATATAAACTAATAAGTAGGCATCTAGAGAAAATTGCTAATTAGGGCTCGGGTTGGCCGTGTGAGTTAGGGCGTTGGTCCTAATCTCGCATGTCAGACCTAGAGTGGCGGGTTCGAATCCCGCCCTGGGCAGTAGAAATTTATTTAATGACGGACAAATTAAATAAACTCCTTAGGCCCACCCTGGCTAGAAAAGGATGGCAACCTGTAGATAACCCGTCCCGATTAGCCTAGTAGCATGAAGTGGACGTAAAATGAAAAAAAAATTGCTAATTACTCAGTTCTTGCGAGGAGTAATTTTACGATGCTACACATTGATTTGTAAATTATTATTCATGATATTTTGAGAACCAATGAAAAATTGATTTTTGAACTCAAAATCCCCAACGACGAGTTTTTTTAACAATCTCACTCCTGTACAACTTACATTAGCTGCTCGGAAAACAAGTTGCTGCCTAGACAATGAATCCGACCCTGTCATTTCTTACTTTTGGGCCACGAACTATGTACGAATGAAGATATACCCTTCCCAATATTAACTGTTTCAACATATATGTGCCTAATTACCTTGAAGTTTGGACTGTCATCTCATAATTCATTCTCTCTCTTTTTTTTGGCGATGCTTTTGGTTTGGCTCCTTATCATATTATTAATTTGTACAAAAACCAAGGACCCTATCACCGTTCGTTTTGTGCAAATGTAATTCATGGGGATCTTTCAATGTTTGAAAGTATTTGGAGAACCTCGTGCTGTCAGGATATAAAGTCACGAGTAACATTAGGGTTGATGTGAAAAAAATTCTAATTCTTAAAAATAGAATGAGTTGTAAAATATGAACAACCAAATAACATTTCGAGGAAGGGAGGAGCTAAACATTAAAACATTTTTTATTAATCCTATATGTAAAAGTTGAATTGGCCTTATTCACACAAATTGCCAACCAATTCATTTTCCTATCAAAGGAAAATTGAACTAAATCGTTCAGAAACGATGAAGCAAAATACTGGGAAGCACTTACCTGAAAAAAAAGCCATTAGCAGCAATTGATGAAATAGTTAAAAAATAGAACCGGCCTTCCACTTGGACTTCATTTGCAAGTCTAAATTTCAATTACAGAGAGCCTTTTATTATTTAATTCAAAGTGAATTCTCGTGTCAAAATGGTCTATTTAATCAATTTCATCTATATTTATCAGTATCTCCTTCTGTAGGAGTCGGTCAAATAATTTATCATAATTTGATATTTATCAAATCATTCCTCGGTCAAATCAGCCATCTATATTTTATCCATATTATAAATTGAAGACTTTTCTTTTTAGTACACTATTTTTTAATAATTTTTGTTTAATATTATTCAAGGTCATTTCTATTAAGAGAAAGCGAAAATTGAAGTTCTATTTGATATTATTGTGTCAAGACAAATGAAATATGTCACCAAGGAACCCATCGACTCCATGAAGTATAAGATAAAATATGATCCATTCAAATTATTATTGTTATATTTATCTACTTACTTTTAAAAATTTTTTGTCCTGATTTTATGTAGACAAACTTGATATTTAAACGTTTCTTTTAAAACTAAAAAATTAAGTTCATTAGAAGCAGAAATTGTACGGAAAGAAGTAAGAGTTTAGGTCCGGTAAAACACTCCATTATAATAAGCCACATAGATAGATGTCATGTGACATAAGCGACATGTAATTCAAGTTAATTAATACGTTTGTTGGTCTGCACATTATTCAGTAAGTCTGTCTGAAGATATGCTCTTGTACATACTACATAAAAATCGGATTAGGTAGACTTTTATAATGTATATATGGTGAATAGTTCTCAAGTTGAAAAACTAATCAATAATAAATAAATCTTGTAATATATTGTGAAATATTAGGGATGGAACAGTAAAATCTAGACTAAATAAGAGGAAATTGTAAAAAATAAGGCCACTCCATTAAGCTTGTGGAATAGCATTACTACTTACTAACACTTCATTATTGTAATGTATCTCATTCATGTTTTAATCAAGCCTAATTCTGGCGAAGTTTTTGAAATCAGAAATGACGGATTTCAGAGGTTTGCAGATATAAATTCCTTTGAAACCTAGCATTTCAAAAGCTTTCCTAATAGACCCCACTGGGTGGTTCGAATCCAATAATCCTGAAGAACCGATGAAATTCGATGTAGAAAAGAAAGGAATATATGAAGGATTCCTTTGACTTTTGTGATGAATAATATCGAGAAACCACCGGTAAATGACACTATGAAACCCGTGGGCTGCTGAAATCCAGAGGAACCATACCAAAGGAGACTGCATTTAGGACTACGTGTAGGCAGTCCTAAGAGCAATAGTTATATGCAAGTAGTTTTTAAGTATCCTTAGTCTTGCCCTAAAGAAGAGAAAATAAAGATTCTCGAAATATCGGCATAAACTAAAAATTATTCACCAACATTGACCAAAACTGCAAAACGAATAACAACACCATATATATATCACTCTTTTTATTTATTTTATTATTGTTATTGGAGAGATTTATACTCATTTATTATTATTTGGATGTCTTATATTATTTTAGTAGATTCATATTATGAATCATTATTTTCTTAATTTATACCATTCTTAATCTGAAAAATTGTTACAATTTTTTTTTTTAAATATAGGCCACGTGGATTATTTAGCTGTCTTCAGCAACCCAATGTATTTGGCCAGCCCAAACTATTATTACAGAATAAAGTTTTTTATTCCTCTTCATTCGCCCAAATCTCGCACAGAACATGAATTGAAAAAATTTGGAGAAGAATCTAAAAGCATTTACAGAACTACTATTGTAGGATCCTCACACCTCCTGGTTAGACTTTATCCAATCGGTGAATACAAACTTGAGTTTTACTTAAAACATTTAGATTTCTAGTTTTGTGTCATAAAAAAAATCGCGACCTCTAACACTATCTGTATATGTATATATGTATATATATATATATATATATATATATATATATAAAATTGTAACCTCTGTCTGTACATTGATTTTTTTCACGAAATTTCACGATAACTTTTCGTTTCACATGTCATAGACACCATATCTGCATTTTGTTTCTTTCGTGTATGTTTGTTTGTTTGTTTGTTACCTTTTCACGCATAAACGGCTGAACCGAATTTTATGAAACTTGGTATGTATATTACTACTAACCCAACTTAGACTTTAGGCTATATTAATTTTCTCTGAGACGAACAGGAGTGGGGGTTATAAGGGAAGCCTGAAATTAAAAATAGCGATATTTTGTTTTCTATTGGTTTTTCACCAAATATTTACATAACAAAAGTTGTTTATTTTGATATTTAGAGTAACTTTTGTTATATACACTTTTGTCGTATATCGAAGTTTAAATGCGTTATACGCTAAAAATTATAGCGGGAGTCAACAATATTATTTGCCAAAAAAGACTCAACCGAACTAAATAAAACTAGGTATGTGTATTATCAGTGAGGCCTTCATTATAATAAGCCATACCAACATTTCTATGGACGGGCAGGAGTGGGGGTTATAAGGGAAGCCTGAAATTAAAAATAGCGATATTTCGTTTCCTATTGTTTTTTTCGCAAATATAAACATAACAAAAGTTGTTTATTTTGTTATTTGGAGTAACGTTTGTTATATACACTTTGGTCGTATACCTAAGTATAAATGAGTTATACGTTAAAACTTTAGCGGGCACTAACGGCTGAACCGAACTTAACAAAACTCGGTCAATTAGCATTAATTCTTCCATGATTATAAGTTATATTAAAATTTTTAGGTTCGAACGGGAGGGGGGTTATAAGGGAGGCCTGAAATAAAAATTCACCATATTTACATGTATAAGAGACGGGAAATATAAAAATATCGAAGACTGTGAAGCCTTATCGAACAAATAATTCTATTATTAGCAAATCCATGGCAACGACGGGTATCAATCCTAATCACTAGGACGGGTAAATGTCAAAATATTGTGTAATGTAAAGCCTGCTGAAAAATACCATCACCATTCAGCCTCAAATGAATTCCCGGGCGAAGCCGGGTATCTGAGCTAGTATATATATATATATATATATATATATATATATATATATATATATATATATATATAAAATTGTAACCTCTGTCTGTACATTGATTTTTTTCGCGAAATTTCACGATAACTTTTCGTTTCACATGTCATAGACACTATAACTGCATTTTGTTTCTTTGGTGTCTGTTTGTTTATTTGTTTGTTTGTTTGTTACCTTTTCACGCATAAACCGCTGAACCAAATTTTATGAAACTTGGTATGAATATTACTACTAACCCAACATAGACTTTAGGCTATGTTAATATTCTCTGAGACGAACAGGAGTGGGGGTTATAAGGTATGCCTGAAATTAAAAATAGCGATATTTCCTTTTCTATTGGTTTTTTTGGCAAATATGAACATAACAAAAGTTGTTTATTTTGTTATTCAGAGTAACTTTTGTTATATACACTTTTTCCGTATACCTAAGCATAAATGAGTTATACGTTAAAAACTTCTGCGGAAGTCAACAATTTTATTTGGCCCAAAAAACTCAACTGAACTAAACCAAACTCGGTATGTGAGTTAGTACTAGCGCCGTTTTTATAATAAGCTATACTAACATTTCTAGGGACGGTCAGGAGTGGGGGTTATACGCGAGGTCTGAAATTAAAAATAGTGATATTTCGTTTCCTATTGGGTTTTTCCGCAAATAAGTATATAACAAAAGTTGTTTATTTTGTTATTTAGAGAAACTTTTGTTATATAAAATATCGTCGTATACCGAAGTATAAAGGCGTTATACGCTAAACATTATAGCCGGAGTCAACAATTTTATTTGACACAAAAAACACAACCGAACTAAATAAAACTCGGCATGTGTAGTTCACTAACGCCTTACTTATAATAAGCCATACCAACATTTCTATTGACGGGCAGGAGTGGGGGTTATAAGGGAAGCCTGAAATTAAAAATAGCGATATTTCGTTTCCTATTGGTTTTTCCGCAAATATAAACATAACAAAAGTTGTTTATTCTTTTGTGATATTCACTTTGGTCTTATAACAAAGTATAACTTGTTATACTTATATTATATTATTTGTTATACAAAAGAGTAACTTTTGTTATATACACTTTTGTCGTATACCTAAGTATAAATGAGTTATACGTTAAAACTTCAGCGGGAGCCAACAATTTTATTGGGCACTAACGGCTGAACCGAACTTAACAAAACTCGGTATGTCAATTAGCATTAATTCTTCCATGATTATAAGTTATATTAAAATTTTTAGGTTCGAACGGGAGGGGGATTATAAGGGAGGCCTGAAATAAAAATTCACCATATTTACATGTATAAGAGACGGGAAATAAAAAAAATATCGAAGACTGTGAATTATTAGCAAATCCACGACAACGACGGGTATCAATCCTAAACACTGGGACGGGTAAATGTCAAAAAATTGTGCAATGTAAAGCCTGCTAAAAAATACCATCACCATTCAGCCTCAAATGAATTCCCGGGCGAAGCTGGGTATCTGAGCTAGTATATATATATATATATATATATATATATATATATATATATATTTCATCAATTTGAAGAAATCAGCTAAATATTCAATCATTGAACTACTGGGGAGTAAGGAAGGGAACTTTTCCTAGGCGGAATGAAAGACAATGCAGATTTCCCTTAACACCGGAGCTAGGATGAGAATAAACTTTACTATGCACACTATTTTGCAGCAAAAAAAAGAAAAGAAATTCCATCGTACCTGAAGAGTACCGGACAATTATATTTTGAGAATAGTCTTCAAGGGTCATCATTAAATGCTGAGATGAGTGTGTAATGGGGATGATAAGAACCACGACGAGACGTTATCTCTCAAGCCTTAATCAAAGGACTTTATACGGTTTAGTCATGTTTGGTCGCTTCTCTAGGTCATTTTGCTACTCTAGGAATTAATGACTCACTCACGATTACATTCTACTTGACTACTCTTAGCTGTGAAGTACGTGAGTAAGTTCTTGTGAAGAAGTAAACTTGTTCTTAAAACAACTTCCTTGCCATCCCCCCCCCTCACAGTAACCCTATAAGGAGATATTTATTTGAATTCATGTTCCATTGCCACATGGCATATTACATGTATGATTAAGTTTAAATTCATTTTTATTTTACAATATATACTCGTTAATCAACTATCTACTCAAATATAATATTAAAAAAATAACAATAATAAAATATAATATTAAAATAAGTAAGATAATTACAAATAAAATTAATAAATGAAATGATAAAATAAATAAATAATAAAATAAATAAGAACAAAAAAAATTAGTTAAAGTTAAACTCAACTGATGTTTAATTTGCGAGTCTATGTAAGGTAAATATATTGAATTACAATTCTCATTCCTCACAATCAACTTTACATTCTAATGTATTTTTGCTTTATCCATATCTATACTTTTGTTAACCTTTATAAGTTCTTTATTATTTTTTTAAATATAATACGAGGTTGTTCTGGCCAATTATCTCCTATTAAAATTATGTTCATTATTAAATTTGATCTATTTTGATTAAATGTTGAACAGTCATAAAGTATATGTTAAAACGTTTGTGTTTTCTGTGAGTCGCAAGTACATTTGTCATTGTCATGAATTTTAAATCTTGTTAATTAATGTCCTGACTGTCCATGTTCCGTTAGAAATTGTGTGCACTTGTGATAGTGACTCTTTATTGTGTTGTAGTTGTTGTAATTTATATTTGGTATGTATTGATGTAAGCTGTAAGACTTGTTACATATGCTTCCTTGCCTTATTGTGTTACGAAAAACTTCATAAATCAGAAGAGGAGATATTATTTTTATTTTTTCTTTGAATGAGGCTTCAATTAGGTTCTCATGGTCTGGTTTCTCTTACCAAGATTTACTTATTCTCCAACCGGATTATCAAAATAGGGAGTTTTAATGTTTCTTCCATTTTAATGTTACACATCAATTATAACCGACTTTATAAAATGGCTTAAATCAATAGGCAAATCATTTAAAAATTGTTATTTTAGAACTATTATTTACCAATAAGTTTTAAAAATGATATTCATTACCAAAAATAAATTTAATTTACTTAAGAAAACTATGCTTCACATCAATAGGCAATAATCATACTTAAATTTAATGTGAATACACTCGCACCACATTAAAGTTAAAAATATACTAGTTAATTTCATAAAACAATGAATAATACAAACCCCCTTTTTTAAAAACTTAATGCAACACATAAATTTCATGTCAATCACAAAATATTAATTTGGCTGCTTCACTGTTTTTAAAAAATCTGATTTTTTTAAACAATACTCTCACATGTTCAAAGTGAAAAATCGTCATTTAAACATTTTACTGCCCATAGTTTTTGAATAGCGGCATCCAAGCGTTAACACACTTATAACTCTTAAACTATTTGCCCTATCACTATTGAACAAAAACCCGAACACCTTTTTTCCAGATTTTAAGGGTGATGTTTCTTGAGAAGGATAAGAATATGCAAAACACGTTTGTTTTTTTACTAATAGTTAGGAAGTATAACTACTTGTACACCAAAATTCATGGCTCTGGCTTGTACCCTATTTCTTGAAAACAATTTCAAAAATTCAAATTTTTTAAAAATTGTCATTTTTAGGGGTTAATATCTCCGATAAGGCAAAATATATTTATCTTAAATTCTGGCCAGAGGTAGTACTTTATGGCAGTAATATGTACAACAAAATTTCATTTTGTATTTTTGATTACAAGCTGAGACAAGGTAAATGTGGTAAAAAAAAAAAAAAGGCTCTCTAGAAGGCATAGCTAAGCAGTAATTGTGAAGTATTCAAGTTTATAATTGCTTACATTTACAACAAAAGGAAAGCTAAAAGACAGTTTAAACATTAAAAATGAAGTAATTCAAATATTATAAACAAATTTAAGATTTTGTGAAAATTAAGCAATAGTGAGAAAGAATCACATCAGACCAGACGTTTAGCATATTTGATAAAATGATATTAAAATATTTTAGTCAATAAAAATATATTAAATAAGTATTAAACAATTAAAACAAATATTAAAATGTTTTCTCGTATTATGGGGTTAGAATGGATCCAATACGTAATTCAACAGAATTAAATTCTTAATCTAATAACGCTTCCATTGTTCCATTGTAGGATTGTGCTACGGGCTTGTGTAAAAAAAAAGTTATTCAAGACTAATAGTGAAGGGTTTTCGTCAGGTTACCGCACTTTTCTAGCCAGAGGGACTAAAGATTATATTCAATTAGTTCGGCACTAAATCAATTCCTACTACCCAGGCAGGTGAGGATCAAGCTCAAAACTCTAATTTTATCAAATGAAATAAGACTTACACCTTAATTCACCTGAACACCCAATGCTAAGAGTGTGAGGAAGGGGGTGTGTGAAAATGTTGTTTTCAACTTGACTTAAGGGTGGGCTTTCCGCAAATTCAGTGGTCTCTGTTATCGATTCCTTGTCACTTGTTTGCTTCAATTCAGCTCAAATCCTTTTTTAATTTGTTTTCCTTTTCAATTTTTTCACCAGCAGTAGTATTAATTTTAGACTCTGATATTTCCACAAATGATTGGGTATTAAATACATCGATTTAGGATATTTAATCAATATCTTGATTACAGAAAACTTAAAATATTTTTGGATAATGAAGAAGATTCTTTTGGTTCTCTTACATTCTTCTAAAAATGCTGTTAAGTTTATATTTTTTCTTCAAAGTTCATTTTAAATGACTAGTATATTTTTATTCAATTTGATTTATCAACCATCTACAAGAATAAGATTCCAGTCTTATGGCTACTAGAAATATAAAAAAAATTATACTTTCTACGCACTAGTTTTCTCTTGACATTCCTGTGTTAAGAAGCACTACGTTCACCAAATAACACTAAACGCAAATTCAGTGGCCCAATATATGTCGATTACTCAGAAGGTGTAACCTACCCAGAATTTTGAATTTTTTTAAAATTACTTAACTACCAATTTCTCGTGGATAGTTTCATTAATAATCGTTCAAGCTTTTACTTATTTTCGACGTTCATGACAATGGGCCTAATTTATCTCTCAGTGGTTTTAAATTTTGTTGACACCTCTCCTGATGGGGAGAGTGACAAATCTGGTTTATAAGGAATACAATTTTGAGGTCTCCCACAATATACTTTAGAGCTTTAGGTGCACCAGTAGACTAATCCTAAATGTTAAATTTTAAAATCCGAAGTCTAGCTTTTTTTGAGTTTTGCGAGATACCTACACATATATGTACAGACGGTTGATATTTTCCTCTAAAATCTATTGTTTGAATTAATACTTTTTACAGCTCTATTTTACGATACCTGCCTTGATTCATTATCAGGAGGGTTTGACAGTTGCATGTTCAATTATTCAAATTATTGGGTTAATGCACCTAATATTTTTTTTTCATTTATTAATTTCAAATTTTGATTTATTCAGGAATCCTGGTACATAGTAGAGCTCTGGAAACAGGGACTCCTTGGTAAGGAGGCCATTCCAGAATGCAGTCAAACCGTGCAGTTTGAGCTCTATAGTACTACTCAGAAGGAAAGACTCAAATAGTGTTAATAATAAATAAATGAATAAAATGGTTTCATTAGACATCCAGGAAAGCTTCATGAAGGATTGAAGAAATGAAGTAGTCACTTGGTGCTCGTTATGTAGGTAAAGTTCACATCAAAAGACAATGAACCAAGTCAGGTGGCTTACTTTCCGCTGGGCAAACTTTATTCAATATATTTATCACACAATAAGAAAATTACTAAGGCGAATAATGGCAACTTACTAAATAATCGATATTTTACATGAGATGTTGTGTACATATTTCCATACCATATCCTCACATGTCATTTGTGTTACTACATTTCACATTCATATTACTAAATCAGTAACTTCATAGAAAATATGATTGATAATACATTTGCATATTTAATGTGAGATATAAAAGGAATCAAATTATGGTTCCCACCTGTTATTATTTTTGACAAATACAATTGGTTCCAGTATAATTACAATGTAATTATGACATAAACTATATATCTATCTATCTATATATATATATATATAAAATTGTAACCTCTGTCTGTACATTGATTTTTTTCGCGAAATTTCACGATAACTTTTCGTTTCACATGTCATAGACACCGAGATATACGCTAAAACCTATAGCGGAAGTGAACAATTTTATTTGGGACAAAAGACCCAACCGAAATAAATAAAACTCGGTATATGTATTAGTACTAACGCTTTCATTATAACAAGCCATACCAACATTTCTAGGGACGGGCAGGAGTGGGGGTTATAAGGGAAGCCAGACATTAAAAATAGCGATATTTCGTTTCCTATTGGTTTTTCGGCAAATATGAACATAACAAAAGTTGTTTATTTTATTATTTAGAGTAAATTTTGTTATATTCACTTTTGTTTTATAAAAAAGCATAAGCAAGATACACACTGAAAACTAAAACGGGGGCCAACTATTTTATTGGCCACTAACGGTTGAACCGAACTTAACAAAACTCGGTATGTCAATTAGCATTAATTCTTCCATAATAATAAGCTATATTAAAAGTTTTAGGTTCAAACGGGAGCGGGGGTTATAAGGGAGGTCTGAAGTAGAAATTCGCGATAGTTCGTATTCTATTTGTTTTTCGGCAACCGTGCACATGACAAAAGCTGTTTACTTTTTTATTTAGAGTAACTTTTGTTTTAAATATTTTTTTTGAAAAAGAAGTTATGAAGCAAGTAATGTGCATAGAAATTTGATATGCTCAACAGTTTATTCCAATATGAACTACCAGGTACCTCACCTGGATAAATTAATTCAAATCCATGTTAAAATTTTATCCTTAATAATGCAAATCTATGTTATTATTTAACGCTAACAACAGATTGCACAAAGTAAAGTATACTGACCCCCCCCCTTCTCTTATCCCAAACTTTAGTTCATGAGAAACGCCGGTTTTCCCTATGTGCATTTAATACTTTATTTAATTAGAACGTGAAAAATATTTGAACAAACAGTTTTAGTATTGTGAAGAAAATGTAATCTGATTTGTTCATATAATTTCATGTATTACAGGATTGATATTCTAAATGTGTTGGCAGCACTGGGCATAGGGAGGTGTCAAGCTACTTCCCTTGTCCAATCAGTTCTGCCGCTTCCCTGCCGACCTCATATTGGTCTATGTTTACATGTTAATTGATGCTTATAGCAATGTAGTGTTATTCTCCGGAATGTGAATTTCTTTAATTATCATAACTAAATAATTTAAAAGGATGAACGCTGGGGAGATGCACCCAGTTATTTCTAGTATTTATGAACTCTGCCCCATTAATGTCTGATATACTATACTGAACACCAATATTAATATACAGTTTACAAAAGAGTATTTTTAATAGCGGTTATGACATACCTAAAACCGCTGTCACCATTCAGCTTTGTACCGCATCAAGGGAAAGGAACTTCCATTCAGACATGGTTTGGAAGACTGAAGACTTTCTACGATTATGAATGATTCTGTTCATTATGTTATAAACAAAACTGCATGCACAGGAGACGGGAAATATAAAACTATTGAGGAGATTGAAGTCTTAAATAACAGATAATTTTATTATTAACAACTCCATTGGACGACGGGTATTAACCCTAAACACTGGGACGGGTAAATGTCAAAATATTGTGCAAAGTAAAGCCTTGCCAAATAAAATACCATCACCATTCAGCCTCAAATCAATCCCCGGGCGAAGCCGGGTATCTGAGCTAGTATACTATATATACGTTCTGCAATCCGTTGTAATGATTTATTCCTGGAAGTCTTATATTGGTCTAGTGGATGTCTAGTAAATTTAATTTGGTCTAAATATCACTATCGCCTTTTCTCTTTACTGTGAAAAGTAATCGCACGACAGATATGCGAACCATGGTTCTCCTGTTCAAATATGGCTTCGTATACATTCTCTGATATGCCAGCCACAAAGCCGCTTCGTAGTAATTATTATTCTTAACAAAATATAACTAGACATTAACAAACGATGGTTTAGCTGCTGTTACAAATGTCAGTTTTCGCTAGCAGGGGGAGTTGCTCGAAGGTCTTTAGCAAATATTTTCCCGCAAGCTCTTCTGACACCTGTTCAAACAATTAGTGGCGCCTACAAGCTACTAGCGGTCTCAGCATATCCTATGTGTCAGTGTAGTTTTCAGGATGTAAAGCCCTTATTGGCTCAGGAGTCTCCTGTCTACATAAATTGTGTGGTCTCGGAGTGAGAATTAGGAAAATAAACATTAAAAAAGAAGGTACAGTAGTATGCAAACTCCACCCCGCCATGTAATCATTTACTCAACATTAGAGTACAATATTTATAGTTAAAACTTATTTTATATAAATAGTATGGGGCAGAGCATACTTAATGAATAAATACTTCACATTTAAATACTTTTTATAACATTAAAGGATTGTTTAAATCATGCCCCGGTCACCAGCACATAAGCAAACCACATAAAACACAGATAAATGTTTAAACTGTCGTCACATGGGTTCATGTGTACTGGTCTAAAGAGCCAAAAGTCACATGATCGTTCCATTAGACACAAAGAACTATTCTCTAGTACAACAAAATCTAATGAGGCAATTTATATAAACAAACAGTTTTATTTCCAGGACACACTTCATTTAGTAGTGATTTATATGATGATATATATATATATATATATATATATATATATATATATATATGAGTGTGTGTGTGTGTGTGTGTGTGTTTATGTGTGTATTTTATTAAATACAAAATTGAGTATATACCTACTGCTATTCTTTGCATCTCTATTATACACATTAGATTTGCAGAAATTGGCAATTTTTTATTTCCCTCCTTCTCTAAATTCCCCTATCTCAATAGCTTTTATCAAAAAGAAAAGTAGTATCTCAAAAAAATAATATATATGCCATAGATATGTTCCTATTAATTAATGGATGGGAAATGTGAAGGATGGATAGTCAAAATCTGAGAGACGGAGAGTGCCAGTCTAGAAATACTCACCTGAGACGCGATGTATCCGTACTACAGTTAATAACGAAGTAGAAAAGGATTAATGGAGTGGGGTGAGAGGGGAACGAAAGTTGTATATGATAAAGTGGTGGGAAAAGCCAAAGAATAAGTCAGAAGTTAATTTTATTTTACCCTGAAGTGGCATGTTCCGAACGGCGTCCAAAGGTAACATAAGCATTAGTTATTTCTTTACTGCACATGTAGTTATTAACAATAATCTGAAAAATTTTGTTGCGCAGAAATGATTTCCAGAATTGAGGACGTAGGAAATCAGAATGGCCAGTTATAGTGTATGAAGCACACTTCTAACCGAAGTAGATAAAATTGCTAAAAAGAGAAGTTCCTTTGCACTTGAAAAATGTCAGAGTGGTATATCCTAAAAACAAGTTGGTGCAATGAAATATGCCTTCCATTTTCGAGGGACTGCCGCAGAATTTTATTCTTTGGAAAAAAAAAAAAAAAAAAAAAAAAAAAAACTTCTTTCGTAAAAACTCTGTTAATTAATGAATATCGCCAACACACAGTTTTAAAAATGCCCAATCTATGCTGACATTTGGTGAAGTAATAACAATTATTGACGTTATTTTATTTCTTCTGGAAAATATTTTAGAGAAAAATTGTTACTGTAATTTATTACAAATGTCCATTATTTGTAACAATTTATCTAAAAAAGTAATTTGTGGAGTGAACCTTTAAATCAATACAGCTATTGTACTTCCACTCATGTTGAACGACTAATCATTTCTTACATCTGATTAAATAATACAGAAATTAATGTTAGTTAGCCGCAGTACAAATGAATAATACTACATAAGCAAATATATTTGGAATTCAGCAAAATATCTCTGTTAATATGAGTCGCATCGAAGAAATTTGCATAACTGTAGATTTTTGTAAAGACCTACTTACAGTCATTTGATTTTCAGCCACTAAATATCTCATTCACTTCTAACATTTTAATTTCTTATTCTACACATTTCATGTCTAGGGTGCCCGACAAAAACACCTTTTCCTCCACAAAAGAATTTTAAAAAAATGCCCCCAAAAAATGTTTTTGTTCGTGGGTCTAGCTAAATTATAAAGAATATTTGCATATTAGGTCCAGGAAAGCTATTAGAAGAATTTTAATTCTTGTTTAAATAGGATTCTTTCTACGAGAAACTGTGAATTGATGGGTATATTCAGGTCATCAGCGTATCATTCACCAAATCATAGGAAACCTGCTTATTTTAAGCAAAAACACCATGACGAACTTTTATTAAAAGTATATAAACGATTTGGTTTAGATTTTTGAAATGTTTAATAAATTCTTTAAATTAAATAGCTGAAAATAACAAAACAATGTACCATACATCAACACCACTGCACGTTAGTATTGCACCAATTCAGTAATACAGAATATATAGTTACAGAATAATTAGGCAGTTTGATAATTAATTGAATAAGATCAATTACTCAAGACAATTAGAATTTAAATGAGATATACCTGCCCCTGAAACCCGAATATTAACTGGGATTTGATTTAATTGAAGATCTCTGAGAGAGAGCTTGTCACTGCTGGAAATGTGATCTCAACTTACTAATTAGGTTTTAGTTATGATGAATAAACATAGTCAAAATATCATCGTTAGATCGAAACTCCGATGAACCATTGACCCACAAAATAATAGGATAGAATAAATCATGGATAAATGAACTGCTCCGCTTATAAATCAAATAACCCCAAGCCAATTATATCCGTTTACTCTTACCTGTATTTCATACACGCACCCTTGCACAGACACACACAGATTTATAGAATTTAGAAAGAATTTTCACTCGGCTAACTAGAGGTTTGAAAATAATAAAAGTCGAAGTCTTAAAACTTTGCTCACGCCTACGATAATGACAGATTATCAAAGGAGGAAAAACCAAAAAAAAACCCTTTTAGAGAAATTTACTGGCATTTAGTTATTAATTTAAATTTTAAATATCGAATTTTGAAAGACTCCTATTACTTTTACAATACATTTGGATGTTACGCAATTAATATATTTATAAATATTGTTCAAAAAAAGTATCTTCTGTCTATTTCTGCTTTGGAAATAATCCTATGTAAATGAGACTTATAGGTTATAGAGTTACTTTCCTCTAGGTAATAAAATAATGCATCGATATCAAAATTATAAGATTTAAAGAAGGGGCTAAAATTAAAAAAATACAAAACTCGTAACTTGTGATATAAATAACTCCATAATATTCCACTTTCTAAAATTGCGGAAAACAACGATAGTAGGAAATAACTATATTAACGAAATTGGTTATGTAATATCATATGATGCGACACATTATTATGGAGATAGGATTATGCAGTTTACCTGAATTTCTTAACCCCCACTCCTGCGTGTCCAAATTCATTTATTAACCTTCTTTAGTAATTCATTAAAAGGTTAACTTTCGAATTTAATTATGGTCTTATAAAAAAGTACGGCCATATTCACGTTTTGCACAGTTTGTATAAATAATGGTTATGGGTCCAGTGTGCGACAGAGAGGCTTGATCTCAAATTACGACCTGTCAAAAAAATCCTTGTATCCCTTATTTTCAACAGGATTGTCACATTAAATGTTCTCTGGACTCTGAAGTACAATTTAACAGGCATTGGCCTTATTTTGAACCACCATTTATATATCTCATAAATGTATCTACAAATAAAATTATATTTTTAAATTATAAAAAGAAAATCTCAATACATAACAGAATACCATTAAAGTGTGGAAAGCGGATAGGGAAAACAATTAAATAGAAGAGGGGAGTTATTTTAAGTTCTCTCAATAGAACGGTGAATGCAATAATTGTCAGCCATTTGAATAAGATTTCTGTTCTTTCTGTACTCTATTAGTAGGCATTCCTAAATTATTGATCGAGTTATTTCTTACAGCTACTGTTGTTACTACTCTAATTATTTGTTTTCCTTTTTCAGTCTTCAGTAAACACCCAATCCTAATCATTACATATAGTAATTAATGACCAATATAAATTCAATTTTTCATTGGGGTCTTACTATGGAAAACTTTGAGTATAGGTTATGGTTTAACTTTGTAAAATTGTCATGGTGGAGAATCGTTTGTAGCTAAGACTTACGGACTTTTAATATACCATACATCAATTAACGATTTACATTGTACATTTTCCGTTAGCATCTTCTCAGAAAAATAGGTGACATGTAGATTTTCTAATATATATATATCTATATATATATAAAATTGTAACCTCTGTCTGTACATTGATTTTTTTCGTGAAATTTCACGATAACTTTTCGTTTTACATGTCATAGACACCATAACTGCATTTTGTTTCTTTCGTGTCTGTTTGTTTGTTTATTTGTTTGTTTGTTTGTTACCTTTTCACGCATAAACGGCTGAATCGAATTTTATGAAACATGGCATGTATATTACTACTTGCCCAACTTAGACTTTAGGCTATATTAATATTCTCTAAAACGAACAGGAGTGGGGGTTATAAGGGAGGCCTGAAATTAAAAATAGCGATATTTCGTTTCCTATTGCTCTTTTAAGCAAATATGCACATAACAAAAGTTGTTTATTTTGTTATTTAGAGTAACTTTTGTTATATGCACTTTTGCCGTATACGGAAGCATAAATGTGTTATACGCTATAAACTAAAGCGGGAGTCCACAATTTTATTTGGCACTAAAGACTCAACCGAATTAAACCAAACTCGGTATGTGAATTAGTACTAACGCCTTCATTATAATAAGCCATACTAACATTTCTAGGGACGGGCAGGAGTGGGGGTTATAAGGGAGGCCTGAAACTAATAATAATGATTTCCTATTGGGGTTTCGGCAAATATGCACATAACAAAAGTTGTTTATTTTTTTATTTAGAGAAATTTGCTCAAAATTCTTTTCAATATGAACTACCAGGTACCTAACCTGGAAAAATTAATTCAAATGTATGTTAATATTTTGTCCTTAATAATTTAAATCTATGCATAATGCACAGGAAACGGGAAATATTACAATATGGAGGACAATGAAGTCTTACATAAAAAATTAATTTTTATTATTAACAAATGCCAACAACGGGTATAAACCTTGAACAGTGGGACGGGTAAATGTCAAAATAGTGTCCAAAGTAAAGCCTTGCCAAAAAAATACCATCACCATTCAGCCTCAAATCAATTCCCGGGCGAAGCCGGGTATCTGAGCTAGTATATATATAAAATTGTAACCTCTGTCTGTACATTGATTTTTTTCGCGAAATTTCACGATAACTTTTCGTTTCACATGTCATAGACACCATATCTGCATTTTGTTTCTTTCGTGTATGTTTGTTTGTTTGTTTGTTACCTTTTCACGCTTAAACGGCTGAACCGAATTTATGAAACTTGGTATGTATATTACTACTAACCCAACTTAGACTTTAGGCTATATTAATTTTCTCTGAGACGAACAGGAGTGGGGGTTATAAGGGAAGCCTGAAATTAAAAATAGCGATTTTTCGTTTTCTATCGGTTTTTCGGCAAATATGCACATAACAAAAGTTGTTTATTTTGTTATTTAGAGTAACTTTTATTATATGCACTTTTGCCGTATACAGAAGTATAAATGAGTTATACGCTAAAAACTATTGCGGGAGTCCACAATTTTATTTGGCACAAAAGACTGAACCGAACTAAATCAAACTCGCTATGTGAATTAATACTAACGTTTTCCTTATAATAAGCCATACTAACATTTCTAGGGACGGGCAGGAGTGGGGGTTATAAGGAAAGCCTGAAATTAAAAATAGCGATATTTCGTTTCCTATTGCTTTTTCAGCAAATATGCACATAACAAAAGTTGTTTATTTTTTTATTTAGAGTAACGTTTGTTATATGCACTTTTGCCGTATACCTAAGTATAAATGAGTTATACGTTAAAACTTTAGCGGCCACTAACGGCTGAACCGAACTTAACAAAACTCGGTATGTCAATTAGCATTAATTCTTCCATGATTATAAGTTATATTAAAATTTTTAGGTTCGAACGGGAGGGGGGTTATAAGGTAGGCCTGAAATAAAAATTCACCATATTTACATGTATGAGACGGGAAATATAAAAATATCGAAGACTGTGAAGAATTATCGAACAAATAATTCTATTATTAGCAAATCACCGGCAACGACGGGTATCAATCCTAAACACTGGGACGGGTAAATGTCAAAATATTGTGCAATGTAAAGCCTGCTAAAAAATACCATCACCATTCAGCCTCAAATGAATTCCCGGGCGAAGCCGGGTATCTGAGCTAGTATATATATATATATATATATATATATATATATATATATATATATATATATATATATAATATAATGTATTAATGGAGAAAAGACCATTTAGATAAAGTAGACCGTTGAGTGAGTGACATAGAATTAGAAGATACTAATTCCTTATGGGCTTTACACACAATGTCCTCCTACACAATGCAAACACATCTAATGAATAACACAGCGAGGGAGAGACACTGGATTCGAATTGCACATACTCCATTATCTTCTATAGTCCTGAATTCGCTCCCTCCAGGCGGCAACTAGAATTGCTATAAAATGTAAGTAGTATATTGAGTGGGATGAGCTCAAATTACAGAAAACATTCATTAATAGAATCAGGAAATTCAAAATACGTTATTTAGTTTGCATTCTACGCAAAACAAAATGTATATAACACAGCTTTCACATCCTTATTCCATGTAAAAGAAGTAATGTAAATGCTGAAATTTAGATTTTCAAATTCAACGGAATTGTCCATCTCGACCCTCCCTGGATCCGTTTGGAATACTTTCGGCATTAACATAGTATGGCCTATGAACGAATTTCACATAAGTCATAGACAACTAAATGGTATTAGAATGTTTATATTTTATATTGAGAACTGTTGTAATATCTAGTTGACCACTCCACTTTTGTACACATAAAAAATAATTGTACAGAACCTTGCCTTTAGTCATGAGAAGATATAGTAATCTGTTCTATGACATTTTTAGCAGATTTCCCTTACGGGAAAGCATGACGCGATTTTTGAAAAAATTTCCTGAAATTTCCGGGAGATGGCCGTTCAAAAATGTATAATATATGTCTGTTAACGCACTAGCGGTCGCAATTTTTGTTTTATCGTTACCAAACTCGTTATTTAAACGTTATATGTAAAAAAAAAGATCAAGTTCGTTAACGACTAAAATCGGATAAGTGGAAAGGGGGGAAGGTTCAGAGGGTGAGATTTCGAAAATTCTTAATATCTCCTTTATTATGCGTTGGAGCGAAAGATTGTATAGAACCAATTTTATTGCAAATTTAATGTTCCATAAAAGTATTTTTTTACGGTTTTTCCTCTATCTTGATTATGAACCGAGATATTTGCATTTTATAGTTTTAGTTTTAGTCATGAGTAGGGCCACTCCTACTCATGTCATATGAACAATAAGCTGTTATATTATGGAGCACTTTATTTGAAGCCTAAATACGAAATATTATTCTAATTGAACTTTCAAGTTTTGGTGATTAATGCAAATTACGTGACGCACTTCGGAAATCTGCTTTGTTAACGCAGCCCCTGCGTGACGAGCTTTTTGATCTGTTGGATTGGAACGGAGATATCATATAGGCCATTCAAATGAAATCATTTTAAATAACGTATTAATAATGAAGGGCAGTATACCATGTTTAATTTAATTAAGTAGGAGTACGCAGGGTGTAATATTTTTTATAAGAGAAATAAAGAAGATATGGGGATTTAAAGCTGTTTTGGGTGAGTAATATCCTGCGATATACGCCAATATGAGGAAATCTATAGATATATGGCATTAACTATATACTTTTTGGAAAGGGAAATTACGATGTTCATGTTGTGTGTGCGTGTAGTAAGTACCATAATTGACATGTCTGAGAGAAAAAAAATCAGGGTATTAATTCCAACATTTCCAGTTAATTTAAATTTAATTCAATATCTTTATTTCAGAGCATTCATTAAATGTTGTCATTAATGTAAATATACATATTTTTAATTGTGTATTAAATGTTTTCTGTAGAACCGTTATAATATATTATTTCAACCATACGACTATGTCTTTACCTTTACTTCATTAGTATTTCAGCTCAGTGTAGCTCTGATCAACGCAACATTTCAAAATTTGTACTTCATTCCAAATGCTATCGCGTGATCGTTACAGATAGGCAGACGACTTAATTTTCAGTCTGAGAAGTAACTGTTTAATACAGATCCTTTGCCGAAAGCAAGAAATAAATTATTCTCTGCCAGTCATCAAAAGTATTATTCCATCTTTAATAGGCTTGAATGAAGTAATGATCATCGAGTTACGACTTTTTTTAATAGAGAATGAAGAAGCTATTTAAAAATCAAATTAAAAAGAATTACTTGGAAAATAAGATATTTTTATAGCTAAGAAACATAATTTAGTTTCCTGATGTTCAGTGGTTCTAAACACATTTCTGTAACTTTATGATAAATGAAGGTGTCAACTTATCTAATCTTTAATGTTAATGTTTCTTTAAAACGTATATTTTATATTCGTTGATGTCTATGAATTATACTTTTTTTTTTATTTTATCATAAGTCACATAGAAAACCATTGTTTATTGTAATCTCTAAATCCAAATAATAATTATAAATTAAGCACAGAAATAAAAATAAACTGCAATTTCTCCACAGTTTTGGTTGTCAACGTTAATACAGTAATAACGAATACATAAGAAAACATTAATAACAAATGAACAAAAATAAGTAAGGATTAGATCCAAAAATAAGTTTATAATAACGAATTGGGTTTGAGCGGATTCGTCGGGCATAGCCTATGGGGTACCATGATTAGCTAGGATTGGTGACGTTATATGGCGTGATTACAACCAGCATTTTATACTCAGTTGGACAATAATGACATCGCAGTTTTACCCGAATTCCAACACCAACAAGCAAATCACAATGAAACAATCGTATACAAAATGTACAAATAATATAATTTTAGATAAGCTAATACATTTATTTAAAGGAGTATACGTACAGTCGGTAAGATCCAGTTCCCAGTTAACAGCAATCGAAGTATTGTCCTGAGATGTTTAGTGATTCATTTACTGGAGTGAAAACCGTTTGAGTAAGGGTATGGGAATAATGAACCGAATACTCAAAAAAGCAAAGGCCCCGGTAAATGTTCCAGGCACGGAGATTCATATGAGATTATAACTACCTTGACATCTGAAAGGGAATCGCTGAAATAGGAGTGTGAGTCTAAATTTTAAAAAAAAATATGTATAAGAACGTTAATTTTCGAGTTAGTATATAACAGTGTTAGTATGTAACAGCGACTTAAGAACATTAATTTATCATCGAGAATAAAAACAGGACTATAGAAATTGGTCACGCTAGAGTGTAATCACACTAACATTAAGGCCTATTTCCCATATAATACATAAATAAATAAGTTACACTCCTTTGGAAAACACTCCTTCAGGAATGTCCCCTTACTTGCTCTAGGGGATAATATTGAAAATAAACATATCTTAATTCTTTTTTTTTATTGTAATTGTATATATTTACGTATTTCATTTTGATACGAGTTGTAAACGTTCAATTTGAAGAGATTTTTTAAAGATTTCGCTATCAATACAAATAACTTAAGATGAAGCTATTAATATGTCCGATAGTCCAAAACTATTTTTGATAGAGACGAATTTAAAAAAAAAAAATAAAATAAAAAAAACACTTTTTAATAAATTTAATTATTCAGGAACTAACTAATAAGTAACACAGAACCACAATGAAATACACACTGTAATATGAGACCATAAGAAGGAAAATTTACTGACTATGCTGGTCCAAAATTGAGCTTTTAACGATCTTAAGCTTATCCTAATTTAAGAGTTCTTGGAGTTTAATACATATGTACTTCATTATGTTATTGTAGGAAAATTGCATTTAAGTAATGAATACGGAAGTAAAGATTAAAGAAACGGAAATATTTCCTTCTAAATCTGAAGGATAATTAAAACATTCATTGTCACATATACATAAAATCTGCATAAAACGCATAATTTGAAAGCCTAAGGCCACATTAATATGTTAATATTGATTATCTAAGCTATTTTATTTTTCTGATTTGGCAGACGTACGTTTTTCGTCAGTCCTAAGAAATATGTTGATGCAGAATATCTATAGAGGCATTATTTTTTAACTAGAAGTGTGTTTCCCCACTCTGAATATCATCAAATCAAACCAAAAGCCGTTTATGCGCCAAAAGAAAATATACATCCAAGCCATAACTAATATACGAACATTATGACAAATTTAATAAATAATTAACATCCATATTGGTGGTTATTCTTCTAAAAATAAGCATTTAATTAATTGAATATTGAGCACGACTAGGGTTAGTAGTGATCTACGCACATCCAGAGATAAACACTTTCTAGTTGAGTACCCAGGCCTGTCTGTCACTACACCTGCTTTTTATTTGAACCAGCCGCTTCATCTCTTTGGTTGTCTTCCTCGTCACACTAAATATAAAATCCTCAAATGCCATTTAGCCACAGTACTTATCTAATTACTTCAGTAATTTAATTTTTTATTATTACAGTAATCGTTAAGAGTCTGTGCAAACTAACCTAATTACTTCCTGGGATGAATTGCAGGCGAAATCTTCTTCTCTATTCCTCATTAAGAATAATCTATTAAAAAAAGTCATTGAATTTAAGCCAAACATAATAATAACATATATATTTACTATTTTGCTCGTTTTCTTAACCTCCTCTCCTTCTGGTCTGATTTCGGCTATCAAACTCGTTACATCGTTAATTTCATATGAACTGCTTAATATCGAGTTAGGTAAAGATCAAGCATAAACTGCAATTGCTGTTGTCGTACTTTAGGATTGATAAACACATTGGTTGAAATAGTTTGAAAAATTGATAACACTTAAAAGAAGTGTCCCGTATTAAAAGAAATCTTTTGAAATTTTCCCGTGTAAACCCCGTTTATATCGGCCCTTATAGCTTGCCAAAGCGGTTTGATTCGCTTGGCAAGTTCAATAAGCTTTCCGTGTATTCATTTTTTTTTTTCATATTTCAACTCTCGTGAAGAGAAAATTCATGGCGTTGTTTCCCGTTCCGGACTCAGGGATGTGGAAGGTTGGGCAACGTTGCAAGTTGAGCTTGACCTGGAAGCCGCAGTAACTCCAAGAGTTCGGCTTTTCATTATCGACTTTTTGAAGCGTTGTCTACAATTTCTTGAGACACTTTCTAACTCTGATTGATGGGTCAGAGTCGGATTCGTGGGCCAACTCTTCTCAGCAGTCCGTAAATAACTTTGATCATTTTGAAAATTATGAATTCGCCAGGTAGGTGCTTACTTTGTTCTAAACGGACTTTAGGTGACTGGCCATAAAACTTCATGTTATGTTATTTTGTTTAAGTTTATTATCATCGCGATTCGTGGATTCAGCGGATATTTTACCAGACTTTATGTCTGTTCAATGTCGATTGAGCTTGGAAGAATTGTTAAGAGATTGTTGAGTTTTCTCGGTCTAATATCTTACAAAATATAATAATGATGCAGTTAAAGTCTTCGATTTAAGTCCAATTTAACAATCGATAATGTAAATATTTTTTTCATTATTCAAAACTTCACTGATAGTGGGACTCAAAAACGTATCGGGGAGGACATCTCCCTACATTTTAGATGTGGCTTCGGTCAACGCACAACTGATGCAAATCTTTCTATTTGACTTTTAGTGTATCTCAACGTCATAAAACTCTGTAATATTTATTCTGTGGATGTCTTAGTATGTTTTTAGCAGATTTCCCTTAAGGAAATCAGCTATTGAGGTCGTACTCATGACGCGAGTTTTGAAAAATTTCCTAAAATGTCCATCGATCCTACCCAGGAGATGACGAAAATGAGGTCCGTTCAAAATTATAAAATTATATATATATATATATATATATATATTTGTCTGTTAACGCTCTAGCGATCGCAATTTTTGTTTCCAAACCCAACTGAACCAAACTTCATATTTAATCGTTTTAAGTAAAAAGAATGATAAGAAGAGGAGGGGGGGGGGTTTAGAGGGGGTTTGAATGTTTTCTTTCTTCTACAGGGCCCTGATTATCACGGGGATCAAAAAATCACAGACGCACTATTAAATATGCTGAGAAGGTTCGGCTAGTATTCTTTAGGTCCGTCTAATAAATAATGTAGTCCAGACTTCAAATCTACTTTGTCCGTTGTTCAGCCAGTTAATTCGTCCGTAAGTTCGATTCATTGATATATTAGTGGGCATGTGGCTGATTGAATTAACTTCTAATTAGAAGTGATGTTGATTTTTTTTTATCGGATTTTTAAACATATTAAACCGATTGATTGGGAGCGAACGTTTAATTTTCCCAGGTTCATTTTATTGAATGGATTGAATGTATTTATTCAGTTAATTGAAATGACTGAATTTATCAAGGGAGTGAATGGAAATTCATGGTGACATGTTTGGTTTAATTGATTACATTTTGAAACAATGACTGCTAAAATGATTATATTAAAAGAGGGCGGATTAGAAAAATTATTGGTTGTTAGAAAAATATCTTCAAAATAAAAAATATTTTATTCCATTATCCAACAGTATAAGTGTCTTATTTTTGTTTTGTTTCAACTCTTATGCTAATCCCACATGCCCACCAAAAACAGCAGGTCTGTCTTACACTGATGCTAACGCTATAAGCCTTCTCTTTTAAAAATTCAGTCACGAAGAAGTACGCTACGACTCAAAGTTATTTTCTTTTGTATAACATTTATTTGAGAACATTATCTGCAATTAGAAGATCATCAAGGGAAAAGATTTCATCCAATGTCCATCGATTCTACCTACGAGATGATGAATAAAAGTCCGTCACGCGGGGCTGCGTAAACTAAGCAGATTTCCCACGCGAAGTATTACAATAGAGAAATCTGCCTAATAACAACGGCAGTAGTGAGGAATCTCTAAACCTATACACGAGGGACGAATAGTTACGGCAACGGCCGCCAGAGCTCTCGCATAGCCCACTCCTGTCGACCGCACACACAATACAAATGCAAATATCTCGGTTAATATTCAAGATACAGAATAAATGTATAGAACAATATTTATAGTACAGTTAATTTGTAATAAGATTGATTCTTTACAATTTTTCGATCCAACGTATATTAACGGAGATATTTCGAATTTCCAAACTCCCCTCTCTAAACCCCCCCCCCTCCCACTGGTCCGATTTCAGCCATTAACGAACTTGGTCTTTCTTTTTACATAAAACGATTAAATATGAAGTTTGGTAACGATCAAAGAAAAATTGCGAACGCTATAGCGGTAACAGACAAATATATATCTATATATATATAAAATTGTAACCTCTGTCTGTACATTGATTTTTTTCGCGAAATTTCACGATAACTTTTCGTTTCACATGTCATAGACACCATAACTGTATTTTGTTTCTTTGGTGTCTGTTTGTTTGTTTGTTTGTTTGTTTGTTTATTTGTTTGTTTGTTTGTTACCTTTTCACGCATAAACGGCTGAACCGAATTTTATGAAACTTGGTATGTATATTACTACTAGCCCAACTTAGACTTTAGGCTATATTAATATTCACTCAGACGAACAGGAGTGGGGGTTATAAAGGAGGCCTGAAATTAAAAATAGCTATATTTCGTTTCCTATTGCTTTTTCAGCAAATATGCACATAACAAAAGTTGTTTATTTTGTTATTTCGAGTAACCTTTGTTATATGCACTTTTGCCGTATACGGAAGCATAAATGAGTTATACGCTATCAACTAAAGCGGGAGTCCACAATTTTATTTGGCACTAAAGACTCAACCGAATTAAACCAAACTCGGTATGTGAATTAGTACTAACTCCTTCATTATAATATGCCATACTAACATTTCTAGGGACGGGCAGGAGTGGGGGTTATAAGGGAGGCCTGAAATTAAAAATAGTGATATGTCGTTTCCTATTGGGGTTTCGGCAAAAGTGAACATAACAAAAGTTGTTTATTTTGTTATTTAGAGAAACTTTGGTTATATACACTATCGTCGTATACCGAAGTATAAAGACGTTATACGCTAAAAATTATAGCGGGAGTCAACAATTTTATTTGGCACAAAAGACTCAACCGAACTAAATAAAACACTCGGTATTTGTATTAGCACTAACGCTTCCTTATAATAAGCCATACTAACATTTCTAGGGACGGGCAGGAGTGGGGGTTATAAGGGAGGCCTGAAATTCAAAATAGTGATATTTCGTTTCCTATTGAGGTTTCGGCAATTATGCACATAACAAAAATTGTTTATTTTGTTATTTGGAGTAACTTTTGTTATATACACTTTCGTCGTATACCTAAGTATAAATGAGTCATACGTCAAAAACTACTAATTCAAATCTATGCAGAATGCACAGGAAATGGGAAATATGACAATATGGAGGACAGTGAAGTCTTTCATAAAAAAATAATTGTATTGTAAACAAATCCACAGAAACGACGGGTATTTACTCTAAACACTGGGACGGGTAAATGTCAAAACATTGTGCAAAGTAAAGCCTTGCCAAAAAAAAAACTATCACCATTCGGCCTCAAATGAATTCCCGAGCGAAGCCGGGTATCTGAGCTAGTATATATATATATATATATATATATATATATATATATATATATATATATATATACAGTTTTGAACGGACCTCATTTTCGTCACCTCCTGGGTAGGATCGATGAACGTTTGAAGAAAAATTTTGAAAATCGCGTCATGAGTACAACCTCAATAGCTGATTTCCCTTAAGGGAAATCTGCTAAAAATGTGGTCCGTTTTGTATACATATAGGTATGTCTGTTAACGCTCTAGTGGTCGCAATTCTTTTCTGACCATTACCAAACTCGGTATTTAACCGTTTTATGTAAACATAATGATTAAGTTCGTTAACGGCTAAAATCCGACTATTGAGAGGGAAGTTTAGAGATGGGAAATTTCGAAAATCCTTAATATCTCCCTTATTATGCCTTGGATTGAGACATTGTATAGGACCAATCTTATTTTAAATGTCATGTTCTATGTTGTAATGTACTTTTTTCCAATATCTTGATTATTAACCGAGATATATGCATTTTTTAGTTTTCGGCCTTCGGTAAACCCAAACTCCTACTCATGTCATATAAACAAAAAGCTGTTATATTGTGAAGTATTTTATTTGAAGCATGAATACCAAATATTGATCTCATTCAACGTTTATGTTTTGAGATAAATGCAAATAATCAAATAAACGCACGTGGAAAATCTTATTAGTTAACGTGACGAACGTTTTTAAAATCGGGTAATGATTTCATGCACAATCAGTTTGGTCCCATAATTCTGCTTCGTAAATTAAAAATATCGACGCACAGGTGTGCTCTTGATTGGCAGCTAGGATTAAGGAAAAAAGGAAAAGAGATATATTTGAAGCGAGAAATCAAGAGAAAACATGCATAATATACAAATATAATTAAGAACTGCCTCTTTCAGCACAATTCTCCTTCCTTACGTGATGCCTCATTGAGTTTAGTGGTTTTTATTTAACATAATATAAATTTGTTGATAATGATAACGTATTATATAATGTCTAAAAATGGTACTCATAAACAGAGCTTATTCTTAGTACATTCGATTAAGCTATACTAATTTCCCACATATTAATAATAATTTATTAAATTAATTAACTGCGATTAATGTATTGGTCTTTATAATGTTTTTGGATATGGGTACAATTCACGCAAAAGTATTTATTACGTGACGCACTCACTATATAAAATCCATAGTTCCACCCTGTATAAAATAGGGTGGCAGCCCTTACATAACCCCTCCTAATTAATAGGAGTTGCATAAAGTGAATGTTAACCATATTGAAATCAAAATAAGGACAAAGGATTGAGTTTAGGTTAAAATGTATTATTATGAAATATAATTAGTTTGCTTAGGCTTTGAACTCTTCCAGTTCGTGAATTATCCAATTCTTTGCTTTTAAATTCTCCTATTGATACTTGTGCCTCCGTAGACTGAGTTTTGTGTTGAATTCATGTATTCTTATGAGTATAGATATATTTATTTATTTTTTAATTTTTTTATATCATATTATAAAATAACTATAGTGGTCTTCATCATTTTTATTGAAAAAATAAACCGACAATTACAATTTTTTTTTAGAAAGAAGTAATTACTTCTTTGGACTACCGATATAGAATTAAAGGAACAACATCATCAGCGATCACATGATATACTTAATATACTTTCTAGCTCAATTTTGGACTAATTTAGTATGGAAATGAGAAATGGAGAACTTTTAACTGATCTATTAGAGCACAAGAATGAAGTTGATGTCGAACTTACGTCCTAGTTTCATTCACTATGAAATGTTCTCTTATCAAGTTCATTACCAGAGGGAGTGAGTTCCTAAGCAAACAGTTCATAACCTAGCGTCCAAATAAACTTGGCCTCAAGTCTCTGACTATTAAATAACTTCTACCGTTACAGAAGTTCCAACATTAATTTGCCGTCATAATCTTGCAGAAATATTACGTAGTTCGCGAAACGTTATTCTCTGTTAAAATTAATTCGACAAAAAAAGTTCATCTTTCTGATGTTGCATAGTTAGTAGATTTCCTTAGTTATTATCAGATACGTTTTAGTTACCAGCCATGTCTCTTTGTTTATTGCATGTATTCCAAAATCTTGCGGAGTATATTAGTTAGCGATGCATTGACTATTGTCTAGAATACATGTGCAGCTCTAAATTATTAGTTAATAAAGTTAATTTGAAGAGTCGTAAAGTAAAATGTATTGTCAGTGTATATATAAATACAAATGGTAATATGTACGTTAACACCATAGCAGATACTTGCTATTAATATCAGCCTGCATACTTACAACACAAAAGTACTAAATACATTAATGAAAAAAGTGATGAAAGTAGAGGAAAAATATTCTAGAATGTAAAAGTAAGTAACAGAGTTGAATAAATAATTCTGCTTTCATACTTAATTTTGTGTCTAAAATATGCGAAGATTTGAAGAAATTATGAGACAATTCGTAGTGTCAACCGATTCCATATCCTACTTCCTAAGGAAAACTAAAATTTGAGAGCATCATCATTCCAAATCTAATGAAAAGGGATTACTCGGGTACATTAATAAAGTGTAAGTTTTTTCACATCACATACTTTTCAAAAAATTCTTAAAAGGCGTCTACCTGATATGATTAACCTAGATCATGCATATGACCTAAATTTTCAAATTAGTTTTACATCATTACTAGAGTTCGATTCGAATCACCTTGATTTTGGATCCTTCTCACACCTACTAGATAATTAATATATTTACACACTGCACCTTGATAGAAACACCTATAAAGCAGGTAACTTACGACATACAGGTCTTTAGTAACTAACACAAAGCATACTCCGGACTGCACATTGATGCTAAGAATAGAAGTAGAAATATTTAGCCAAGGAGAGAACATTTTTTGGCACTTGAAAATTTAACTGAATGAAAATACTTTAGGTTTTAGAACTAGAGACCGGATTGCCAAAGAATTTTTACTACAACCTGCTCAAATGTTTGGAACATGCATTATTTTTTACCAATTGTAGCTGGCACGTGCAGTTTGGAAAGCTTATACACCTATGTATAGAATACCTGGATTTTAAGCAAAACATTTAGTAATATGGCATTTCATGAAAATTCTAAGTAGAGGAAGGGATTTTTTAACTCTCAAATATAAATAGCTCCAATGATATTCGAATTAAAGTAAAGTTCGTAGACAAGCAGTTGCAGTAAATTACTTTCGCAATAAGACCTGTAGTATTTTTCTAACAGAAGTATCGGTATATTGATATTTAAGATTATGAATTTTACTCCTTCTCAAAACTTCCAATTTCGGTCATCAATCTTTATTAACGACATTTTAAGTAACTAATTTAATTCTATAACATTATTTGAACTTGCATCTATTGCATACATTTTAGTAATACAAATATTATCCAGACAATTTTTGTTCATATTGAACAGCAATCGTTGAATATTTTTAACTACTAATTATTGTGACTTTCATGAATCCAGAATTATGCCACTGAATAATAAAAGTATTACTACGTAAGATTCGAACAGTATTGTAAGCCAAAACAAATTTCACACGACAGGTTTGAAAACCTGTTGTTGGTAAGGAATCCTTACTCTGGTAATATACATTCCAATTGCGTTCCAAGATAAATTGAATATTTGAATCTGAGGCTAAAAGCCTATTTCGGTAGAAGATCTGACTAAAGGAAGATTGAATTTAAGAAAATGAAGAAGGGAATTGAACCCCTAACCCTGACTGTGATGGGTCATTCGTTCTCGAATAGGAACGAGGTAAGGAGGACCCCGATACTCCAAATCCAATCAGAAAAGGACCTCTCTACCTTTTCATTAATATGAGTGCTCTTTGTTAAGCTACGTCATTGTGGCTAAGATTCCGTCTAATTCTCGGTGACGTCGATAAAAAAACTCTTCACTGAAATTGGACTTAATTTAAGATCAATAAAAGCGATTTTTCTCTGAGGTACATAGAAACTGTATTTCCACATTTATATAAGCACTATTGTTATTTTTAATAATAAAAATGAGGTTATAAGAAAGTATTTAAGAAACAAATAAATAATGAATTTTAAACATGACAGTAATAGAACTGTTCATAAGAAAGCAAGCACTTTTTTAGTTGGATAATGCCGAGTGATCTTATGAACATCAATTTTTTTTTTCGCCAAAAACTGGCTGCAGGAATTGTTTTGCTTACTGTAAAGAACAGGGAAAGAAGACCATGGCCTTTGGAATTTTCTACAACCACCATTATACATAAATTGAAGTGGTGCTACTCGTTATAAACTACATTGTAATTATGGGAAATTTGGGCAAATATACGTTCCAAACGTTAACATGACCATAAACATTTGAATTTTAAATGTAATTAGATTTCCTAATAATTACAAAACTTTCACTGCAAGAGTATGTCTCAGATGTGAATTGTTAATCAAAAATACCTTCCTGGAGTTGTTTCTCAAAATACGCCTTCTAGACTTAGGGTAGCAAAAGAAATTTATAAGAACTAATTATTTATTTTATTAACTGTTATACCTTACAACAACTTTTACGTACAAAACAACTTTTAATAAGCATTATTTTAATTCAATATGAATAAAGTCTTTATTTTTTAACGCAAATCAATAAGACTGAAAATGTGACTTTAATCTCACGCAATTTTGAATTGCGTAACTCTTTTATTATTGTAAACCGTAGTACTATATTTTTCTAAACTCCACCACTGAATCGATTTGTACCAGTGAATATTAAGTAATTGTGGTATTTTAAAATAACTGAATGTTGTGCTATATTCGCATTTGAGTGATCATATAGAACCGACCACATTTTCCAGTCAATATAAAAATAGTATGTATTTGTAAGTTGAATTACAAGAATATGTGCTGTATTATAGTACACTTGGCTCGGTTTAAGGTTTGCGCATAATTCGTGGCCAAATCGCCGAATAGTGGCCATTCCTGGCCTACTTAGATCGTAAAGCCTGGAGTTTCTAACTTCATGGCCTTCATTTCGTAGCCAGTACTGTAATCAACTTTCACAGAATATTATTTACTGCGCTCGAAATAATAAATCAGTCAATGCTCATTCATTAAATCTTTCTCTACTCAATGGCTCTAAAGCCGATTGAATATTAATCTGAGAGGTCTTAATTCGCCCATAAAATTCTGTAATGTCATAAATGGAGCATAGTAATTAAATATGTTAAATATGATTCATATGGGATTCCCGATGTCAGATTTATATCATAACTCTAAATGACGTAAACCTAAGCAATTGTGTTTCAATAAAATTTCACTGGTCCTCAAATATCAATAGATATTGATTGATATAATTACATTATTCAATTTTATAGAAATCAAGAACAATCATTGTAGTACACTGAATCATGCATTCCACCCTTCATATTAGGTATCTTTGTAGGTACACTCAGTTAAAATAATTAGAGCCAGGATAAGTTGCTGCTGGAATTACTTTGACGGTTAGTTTTGAAGTGTTGGGGGTAATATTAGAAAACGTTTTTATTTTAATGGTGTTGCTAGGTGCGTATGAGCTTGCGCAAACTAAGTGGGAACCAACGATTAAGTTTAAAACCCTAAAATAGTGAAATGAATGTGATCCAAATATTAAATATTGCAATAAACACTAATGATGTGTTCTGTCCTCCGAGTCATAAAAATAAGAGATTTGTTTTTTAAACGATACCAAAACAGAAAAATAGGAAAAATACAGAACGAGTGTGAACATCGGAATTTCCTCTCCAACAATGGTCTATATTTTATTGCCATTGGTCTTCTACAGTCAACATGAAAATTTTCAATGATATTTCATGTAAATTCAGCCAGTAATAAGGACCCCAAAATGAAGGCGGGAAGACGATAAGTGATACTCATACATCATTAGAAATCTATCGTTGAATACTTTTTTGAAAAAGAAGTTTTGAAATCTTTAAACTCCAAAATGCCTGGTTTATAAAAGTCCTATGTTGGTATGAGAGCTTCCATTTTGAGTGCTATTTCACTCAATATTTGTCTGATTTTTCTTTCCTCTTTGCTTCTCTCTTCATAATATGAATATGATATAGAAATTAATTTCTATAAATCCCCTTCTTGAAAATTACATGCTTTCTGTAAATTATCATTACATATATTTATTCTTTCATTAAAATAAACTTTATTACTCTACCGATTCATGAGTGGAATTTATTAATTAAAATTATATCGAATTTAAATAACCCGTACTTGGTAAAGACTATTCTATGTTCCTAAAAATATATTTCATGTCTATTGATGAGAGTAGTATGGCCCAGTTCTGTAAAGAATTAGGTGAAAAGAGAGGCTTAGATCGGTAGATTATTAGATTGTATTACACATCAAACAAATGTACCATCCAGTACCTCAAAAATGGAAAATGGATAAAACAAATAATTCATTGAATATATTATAATTTTTCATTGATCAAAATGAAAAAAAAAACTCGTTTTTAATGAATCCTTTCCCGATGAAAGTTTAGTACAAAACGTTATTTAAGTGCATAATCAAACTCTACGATTATTATCCATTAACATTGTTCTTTTAAAGCTAGAGTAAGAAATTACTGTGTATGTATTAAGTCTCTTTTAAAAAAATAATAAAATCTTAAATATTTTATGGCGTGAACTATGATGAAACTGAAAATGTAACCAAAGGCCTGTCGGCGATGTTATATCCATCCCACCAGTCAGGAAAACTCTCCCTCCCTTTCACATCTATATTTAGAAGAGTAAAATTGTCACCCTTGCCCTCTCTTCTTTGCTTTACTATATTTGTTTAATTATTATTATTTAACTTTTTAATATCATTTTTATAATTCAATTCTTAATGTTCTAACCATTTTTGATATTTGAAAAAAAAACGCGATTTGTTTACATTTTATAACTTGGTCAAATGATATTACTAGCTGTTTATATTAGTCAAAGCTAATAAAAAAAAGTCCGTCACGCAGGGGCTGCGTAAACTAAGCAGATTTCCCACGTGAAGTTATACAATAAAGAAATCTCCTCACGAGAGCCGAACAGTTTCGGCAAAGGGCCAAACTAGCTTTTGGCGGTAAACTCAGTCTTCCTTTACCGGCCCAAATTTAATAAAAATGCAAATATCTCGGTTAATATTCAAGATAGAGAATAAATGTATAGAACTATATTTATAGTAAATTTAATTTACAATAAGATTGATTCTATACAATTTTTTGATCCGAAGTATGGTAACGGAGATATTTCGAATTTTCGAAAATCCCCCCTCTAAGCCCCCCCTCCCACTGGTCCGATTTCATCCATTAATATATATATATATATATATATATATATATATATATATATATATATATATATAATTTTGAACGGATCTCATTTTCGTCATCTCCTGGGTAGGATCGATGGACATTTGAAGAACATTTTCAAAAATCGCGTCATGAGTATGACCTCAATGGAAATCTGCTAAATGCGTTATTATATCTAATTTATTAGGTTACATTAATGTCGTATTATATTGCTCGCATGCACATATTTGTTAATTTTAGAACCTGAAGATGGCAGCCGAATAGTACTTGCAAAATAAAACATATTTTGGCAGAAACAGTTTTTTGCTACATCTAAAATGTGGAAACTTTCAAAACTGTATATTTGCCACCGACTGACTTTAATATGCGATTGGAAATATTTGAATGATTGCATATTTATCAAATGTATTGAACCACTCTATAGAATACTGATCTCGGATATAATTTCATTTCAATAAATTACAAGCACAAAAAAGACCGTCACGCAGGTGCTACGCAAACTAAGCAGTTGTTTTTAATGCAATTTGATACGTTGATTAGCACGTCTCGCCATCTATTCTCTATTTCTCCCAGAGTAAGAAGCCTATGAAAACAATACTTTAAAATGAAAATTCCATGAATATGAAGATGGTCCTTAAAATGAAAATTTCATGAACTGAAGATAATACTTGAAATGAAAATTCCGTGTATTGAAGATGGGGTTTATAATTCCATGAATTAAAGATGAGGTTTATAATCATTTTAAGTGCCTTAAAATGGAATTTTCATTTTAAGGTACTTAAAATGAAAATTCTATAAATTGAAAATGAGGTTTATAAAAGGCTGAAACCAAAAAATTACACAGTTATTATTCGAGTCAGAGAAAGCATGTACAAAACAATAGTTACAGAAACATAAAAATCCTTAAACATTGGTTATATAAAATGTTTCGATCTGATACATAATTGGAATTTTCGATTTTCCCCTCACCAAACAGCCCCCCCTTCCCCAAGACCGACTTCAGTCATTACGAATCTATATTTTTTTCATGAAACAGTTATATATCAACTTGGGCAGTAATAATAAAAAAAAAAGTAGTTCAGAACTTAAAATCTTAAATTTTGAAGTCAAGCCAAAAATATTTGCACATTTTTCACGAAGTAAAATTTCAATGAAAACAATCTGGTAATTGTTTTATTACATTTTGAATAAAGCGGTTCATGACATACCAGTCTATCGTTAATATACTAGGAGTGGTGATTAACTGAAGGTTGAAAACTATAAAATGCAATTATCTTAGCTAATATTCCATATAGTGAACAAATTTACATGGCAACATTTATTCGAAATGTAATGCTCAACAAGGTTGATTCTAAACAATTTTTCGATTCGACGCTTCATAATGGAGATATTTGGAATTTCCCAAATGTCCTCCTTTATCTCCTCCTCCCCTGGTTTGATTTTAGCCATTAACTAACTTCATCTATTGTTTTATTAAAAACATTTAAATATCGACAATAAAATTAAAAATTGAGTTTGGTAACAATTGAACAAACATTTCGACAATTCATATTTTTTTTTTGAGCGGACCTCATTTTCGTCATTTCCTAGGTAGGGTTCTGTGAAGACATCATTTGATATTCGTGCTAAAAGAGCCAAGTTTCTATTACTGGTTCTAGAACTCTGTTATATTGAGCCGTGGACGGATCATTACTTATTAACTTCCACTTTTTGCTACTAAGACTAATTGGGATGGATCGTTCAGCGCTGGGTTTTAAACCTCATGCTACTCATTCACTTTAAACGGTTAAATATTTGAGCGTCAACCCTGCGACGAATGTTGGGACTGTTAAGCGCCGTGAAAACGTCATTCAATTGACTGTTGAGTGCGATTGGGTGTGTTTGAATGAGACTTTAAGCAAAGCCGCTTAACCACGGAGCTGAATTGGGATAGCCGATATAATTGAGTGTGAAGGTATTACAAACAAGCTAAACTGCTATTGGCTGTGCTACAGAAAGTAGCCGACCCTAGGCCGAGCACGTACACCGCTCTACTATTACCACCAACAGTAGCAAACCTGTTATTGCCCTTATAACAGTGTAACAGGTACAACTTCTTCCCTTATACCTAACCTCTATTAGATTTATCCATTAAGCTTTAATAACTATAACTCCCTTCGTCAAATCCGATAATTGCATGTCACTTTTGCTTGAAATTATTGGGCGGTTTTTTAACAGTTTAAATGATACAGGTATAGATGATTAAATGATAGGGTAGGCGGGACTAATCTTTTATTTGAATTTAAATGATTTTTATGGCTGTTGGTGAGGTCGCTTCTTTTTAGCAGAGTTCCTTTCAGAAAAATCAGCTTTTGACGTACTCGCAAAGCGTTTTTTGACAAATTTCTACAAATGTCCACCGAATCAACCAAAGAGATAACGAAAATGAGAGCCTAAACTAAATATACTTATTTGTCTGTTAACACCGTAGCGGTCGCAATTTTCGCAAGCTCTATATTTAGACGCTTTATGTAAAACTAAAAACAAAGTTTGTTATTGGCTGAAATTGGACTAATGAAAAAGGTGGGGGGGGGGGTTAGAAATTGGAAATACCGTAATTATAAGCTGAAAGTTTGTATATAACCCATTTTATTAAAAATTGAGTTTCCTATAAACTTCCCTCTCTCCTGAATATTAGCAGAGTTATTGCCATTCTTGAGTTACTCATGTCATATTAACAATACGCTGCTATATCATGAACCACTTCATTCGAAACGTAAATATTGTTAATATTGAACTTTTATTGTTTGAGATGTGTGCGCATTTTCTGTGTGACGTCATCATTTCAGATTTCAGGTTGTCACCTACAAGATTTTTATTCACATCATACTCGATGTATAACCGTTTCATGAAAATTAGGACTACATTATATACAGGATAAAATCAGGTGGGGGATTAGAGAGGGAATTTATTATAAACTCAAAATATATCAGTTTCAATGGAGTCAGGTCGGAAAATGTTGTATAACCAATGTGGTGACCATTAGCATTCGCCAAAGGACTAATTACCATACTCACAATACATAGATACAAAATAATTAATATTTAAATGGTTCACTAGATGTAATCAAAGAAGGGCAATAGGTTTATTTTCTTATTTATTTCATCACTGCTAGAACAAATTTAAAAAGAACTAAGAAATAAAATTTATACTCGCTTAAAAAATACCCTCTAAAACGTATTCTGCCATCAAACTACCCTCATAATATGATTTTTAAAAAATTATTAATTAAATTATTTTACAAAAGGCATTTAATTGGGACTATGGTCAACAGAAGAATATTACTATGGTACACTTGTTTAATGCTTCATACTTGGAATATAAAAACATTATTCACTCACTCTTAATAATAACTGCCTTTATTAAATTCAATAATTAAAAGCCATTGTCTCGTAATGTGATAAAGGTTTTCGTTAGCACAAGGTTCATTAGAGGATAATTGGTTATCCTTATTCAACACGGGGGGCAGTCACCTGCGGTGGTCCAATGGTAATGCACTAGGGTCTATGCTGACGGGTCCACGTTCGAGTTGCGGGTTTACACTCTAAATTGCAATCAGTTGGGCCGTGCATTGAGCTTGGACGTGTATTCCATTCTTGCAACGTGAGAACATTGAGTAGTTACTTCTATTAAGATCTTTGGCTTTTAATGTCGCTACAACACGGGAGAGAAAGTGGTCCAGGTGGCCACTCGAAATCCGATCAAACCCAAAACTATTTTTTTTATTCTGCACCCATAATTTTACTTGCACATGTAATACTTTCATTAAAACTGTATTAATTTAATATGTCCTAATATTTTGCTTTATTTGTTTCATGTCCCACATCTGCGGCGATTAGCATTAAGTAAGTGAGGGTGAACCTCCAATTAAGATGACCTATTTTATTATAATTCTATATTTTTTGGTAAATATTTATACGTAATAAACTAAATAGGTAGATATTAAATTGTTTTTAAAGAACTCTTATTCAAATGCTATCGTATACAATAAATATACTTTATACGTTTCTTTATCGCGAGCAGAATACGTACATATGATTTTATTTTATTTAAATAATATTGAAATGTCCGAATAAATTTACCATCCATCATAACACTTATGTTTGTATTACCAGTGAGAGAACTAAAGATATACATTTAGTGACTTCATCACTTGTAATTTCTATAATCGAACATTAAGTTACTTAAAATCTCTTAAATTAACAACATACAAGTATAAACCAAACAATCAGTATAGAAAATTACCACAATTGTCAATGGAATAATTTTTCACAAAACAAAAAAGAAAAATTATCGAAAAAACATATACAATTTCCATAAAAATGGCATATTATTAGAACGTACTACAATAATCCTAATAACATATAATATCCTTTTAACTTGAAACTCAAGGACGGCAGTATGTGCATAGCATCAAACAAAGGTATATTAAATAAGAAAAAAATTCAGAAAGAACTATTGTATATTTTATTTACAAGATACTTTTAAAAAAATTATATTTTTAACATGTAAATAAAGCGAGTATAATATTTGTTGCAAATGTGTCTACCTCTAGCATCTATTTCTTTCCTATGTATGTATATATAAAAATAAACGCTCATGAATAATGTACAATATTATAGAAATTCATATAATCTAGGTATAAGAATAACATTCACCGGCTAGCAGTGCTAACATTTTATAGTCGACCCAAATAGGACCTAGCGCAGCCAATATCGTAAAATTACTTTACATATGCGTGGGTGTGTGTGTATGTTTGCTAGGCGTGCTTGAGTTTGTAGAGATGGGGTGTTTCCCCATTATCTATTTATACCGATTTGGAACATGTTTCTCTTTACTGCTAGTCGAAAATCTGCTTATTTTACCCGATCCCTGTGTGTCTGACTTTTGAGGATTTTTTATTTTGTTTCAATTCGATAAAATCAAAACATTTGTTCACGTTCAAAATTTGATTCCGTTATTTGATTAGCACCATATCACTAGTTCAAATACCAAAAAGCCTTCAAGCAATTACGTTCGCTTCCTATTCAGTGACTGTGAATATCAAACCGAACAATCATTTCATATACAATAGTAGACAATATGGTAAACAATGATTTAAGTTATTTAAAAATATAAACTTACAAAATAGATTATGGATAAATTTTTAATCATGATTATGTGGATATCTCCAAATATTTGGAATTAGGCAAAAAAATCATTTAGTAAATAACTTCACCATCAATTTAGCTGTTCCCCATATTTTTGTTATCTTTTGTACTTGATTAGTAATCTTTTCTTCTCCTTGAAAGTAATGTTTTATTCCTTCAATCATTAATTTCTTGTTTTCTTACTCCATTATTTTCTTTACTTTTTTCAGTTATTATATATTTTGTTTATAAATAAAATAAGATAACGCATTAATGTGTATATGGTTAAGAAAGACATTGTTGCTACAAACCGTGCATTACTGTAAAATAGAAGAACATTAAAAAACCAAGAACCAAAAGAGAGCTAAGTTTAAAAATAAATGAAATTATTAATGCAAAGTTAGAAATGTTATGTATATTTAGGAGATCTAAATAGTTAAAAAAATTGATTTTTATAGCGTACAGGAAAATATGGGTTGTCCTGCGAAGAAGATGTACACGAGAGACAATCATTAATGAGACAAATAAAACAAATATACGAAGGCTGTCACTTAACAGGTTAAATTGGTTTCAGATAGTTCTTTTTCTTTCTTTTTTAATCCGCATTTTAATAATTGATACAGCCTTGCTAATACCCTCACACGACGCAGATGAAGACAATATCATTTATCATCTTAATTGTTTCGTTAGTATCAACGCCGTCAAAAGCTGTTTAGGCGCTCGTAAAGAACCAATGAGACGTCATCTTCAAACAATTCCACCATCTCACAGTGATGTAGATTGTAAGAAGAGTGGAACATATCTGACATCATAAACTCGCAATCCTATGCATTTCACTTTAAGGGTGATCTACTACATCAAAATTCCAAGCATAAATGCTTCATATTTTATAATCGTGACTTTAAAATGGATAAATGCGCAATGAGGCTTATCAGCTGATCACTCTTGGTCACATAATGTTCTAGGAGCAACGATTTCTATTTTATAATTACCGTGCACTCCCCTTGTTAATGAAAATAAATACTTTCTTTGTAAAAATAAAAAAAAAAAATAAAAAAAAAAAAAAAAAAAAATGTACTCCATTAGATTTCTTTTTATTCCTATTTCCTTGCCTTCCAGCATGTTTACACTTAAACATGACAAGTGTAAAATATAATTTCATTAAACAAAACAGTACTAGCGGTACAATGTTTACTACAATATGTGTATCCTTTTATTCATCGACCTTGTGGGTCACCTGGACTACGCTGTTCACTTAGTGTCGACAATCAGATACAATATACCGAAATTTGCAACATGTTATGTCTCACGAAAGGCAATTTTTTTCTTTTCAAATGTTTTGAAACACTTTCGCACATGAACACTGTTTTTTTTGTGATCAACATTAAATCTAATACAATTTTGGGGCTCAGGTTGGCCGTGTGAGTTAAGGCGTTGGTCTTAATCTCACGTGATAAACCTAGAGTGTCGAGTTCGATTCCCGCGAACTCGATATAAAAGGAATTTATATAGTGACGGAATTCATTAAATAAAATCCATAGTCCCACCCTGGCTGGAACAGGAGGTAACCTGTAGATATCCCGTCCCAATTCGCCTTAATTGAAAAAAGTGGACGTAAATCAATAAATAAAAATAAATCTAATACTTATGACCTAGTTAAATTTTCACACACTGTCAACCAGACAGAGATTGAAAATTATACATTTTAATTAAAGTTACATATCAATCTGGAACCATGCATAAAATGAATTGACACTCACGAAGACTATCTGCTGTGAAGGACAGTCACATCTCGTTTTTCAATTATCAGATTCTATATTGCCAGTTTAATCGAATTTTTTGGTTGCTTCATTTCGTATGCGTTACTTCATTATGTTTCAATTAAGACGAAGGATCATTGGGAAATCTGAGAAGGAAGACCGGAAAATCACAAGTATTATAGCGTAAAAGCAATCGTTTTTCTAGTTTCCATTCTTTTATAAATATATCTGACTAGAATAGTTATACAGGAATAATGAGGAGATATGTTATAGATAAGCATGCATATATGCATATATTAAATCGAACATGGAATCCCTTAGGGTTCTAACTGCTCCATGTAGTATGGGGATTTGCACTGTCTATTACAACCATATTCAAATACAAAAATATATTTATACTGGTTTTTTTATTTAAATAAATGAATTTATACTCATGGTAAACCTAGACCCTGCCTAGGCAAAGTAATTTTAAAGTGACGGAATTCTTAAAAAAAAGTCCATAGTCCCACCCTGGCTAGAACATGAGGTAACCTGTAGATAACCCGTCCCAATTAGCCATAGTAGCAAAAAGGGAACGTTAATATCAATAAATAAAATTCATTTATGATTTAAAATCACCAAAAGATACTTGTGAGAAAAAAATACGACTTAATTTTCATTTAATATTATGTTATAAAAAAAAGAAAAGAATAGTAAACCTTCTTTCTGCTGTCTATGCATTTTCTTTCATGTTTAACTGCCTGATTGATATTTTCTCTTTTCGAACAGTATTGTTGTTTTTTACAACAAGGATAAATCCTTTTGTTTCCCAATTTTGTATTACTCCGTTAGCCATGTAGAAATGTCATTTGAGACGCAACTGAATTCTTCGAGCATTTGCTTCCCTTTGTTATGGCGTTTGTTAAATGTGTCATTGCTAAGTTTATTATTATTATCAAGTCCAAGCGATTATTTATCTTTATTCCTGCGTTCATAGTATAATAATATTTATTTAACTGCTCAAAATGAATTTATTTTCCAATCACCAATTATTTCTAAAAACAGCTTTTTTACATGTAATTTAAGACATAAATGGTGTTATAGTTTGGAATCAAGTGCAGAAGGTAATTTAGGGTCAAAAATATATGCCTTAAATAGCTCCATAAGTTATAATGGATTTTGTTTTGCATTGAATGTTGAAAAACGTTGTTGGCAGTTGTTTACTACATAAGTCAAACACAAAATCAACCTAGTTCACATTTTTTATTTAGTTCATCTTAAAACGTACGTTAAATATAGTCTTACACCTGTAGAAAACGTAAACAATCACTGATTCAGTTTAACAATTGCTTTCAAAGGGCTATAGGTTGCATTAATTATCCTAGAGTAATAATATTTGCTTTGAATGCGCTCATTAATTTGTATGAAAATAAATTCATTGTTATTACGTTATATGCAAAGTAGACGAATCCGGTTCACAAATTAT
>CM032232.1:67852500-68057500 GCA_019009955.1 Riptortus pedestris
GTAATAGACAAAATCACAAAAAGCTAGCAATCACAAAATTCAAGATATCTGTAAAAACCTATAGACATCATATTAGGTCACAGTAGTAGAAGTAGTAATACTCAATAATTGGGTGTACCACGAAAACCGCGATCATTAGGTCATTAGGCGTCATTAGGTGAAGGACCAATATAAATTCTTACCTGCAAGTTAAGTTTAAATTCAAAATTAATGTACAACTACCATATTTATTTTCATATGCTGTTTAAGCCTATAGTTTTTTTTTTTTTTTTTTTTAATAGATGTTAGACTTGAGCTCTCGAAATCAAAGTATCTGGTTTCCATCCTTACCTTCACTACCCAAATTTCAAGTTCAAAATTTATGAATTCAAACTTGTAATAAGTGTTAAAATTTCATACCTTCAACTCTACCCATTTATTAATAACTAGTAGGTCGTTAATATTTGTATAAATATATACAATGTAAACATTAGATCATTTTTTTTTGTTTTCTCTCTCTTCTTTTGAGGCTTTTTATTACAGTAACTATAATAGATACAATCACAAAAAGCTAGCAATCACGAATTTTTTAATGAAAAGATTTGAACTCAAGTGTCCTCCGTAACTTCTCAAAACAAAAGATAATTCATTTTCGCTACATATTCAATTTACTCATTTGGTATATATAAAAAGGAAATGTTTTACATATTTAAATATCTTAGCTGGCCTAATTTGGAAACCTTTTAAATACCATATAAATAAAAATAAGTATAGATGATTAACGTACTGAGTTCATATTGTCCTTATAATGATATCAATTGTCGTGTAAAACAGAAAGAAAAAAAACCATAAACTAGGCTTAGTTTCATGAAGCTCAATAGAATTTCCTCATAGTGGCGTTTTGTTTGTATCCCAAATTTCACATCCCCATAAAATTAATGTAGCTATCTCTAAGAGGTCACTTATTTCTACATTTTATTTGTATCCAGTATAACATTTTCTTAGTGATAGTTTGGGACTCATCAAAGCTATCCTTATTTTTTAGAATGTTTAATATTAAAATAATTATTATCTAATATAAATGTGATTTGTATGCTCCGATGATACTATTCACCAATATTGTTCTCTGATACTTTATAAAACAAATATTATTATTATAATATTATATTATTTCTGCGATATGTTTATTAAGGGGTAGGTCATAGATCAGTGGTAGAGAGTCCCACTTTAGAACATCTGAGTCAAGAAACATTGAGCATGGTCAGTGCTTGAATGAGTGACCACGGAGCTGTTCGCAACCAGAGCGCTGATGTCATGGCGGAAGTCTAGTGAGTAAATGAGTCTCCCAGCCCATCGGTATGACGAAGGACATTGACTCTCCGAGATCTGGTCAACTAGCTAGCTGGCCGTCGGTGATATGACTACTACCGCCCCCCATTATATTAAGGTCCATCAGTCTACTAGAGACAACTCATTCCAGATCCTCCTTGGTTAACAGGGGTTGTACGTCAAGTTGATCACTCACTACGTAAAACTCAGATTGGGAATCCCTCGAGCAATCGAGGGTGGTTAAAGATCTTTTAAGATATATAATTCCGAAAGAAAAAAAAAATTCTTAAGCTTTCATGTCAAAGCCAATAAAATACAAACCTGTCCGTGGGTATTTATACATATTGAAAATTGCTAAACTAACAAACTGATGGATGAGTTCTGTCTTATAAACATTGTACGAATAGAGATTATTAATAAATTTAAAAAAAAAAGTATGAAACTCCTTGAATACCACTATAGGACAAGGACGAATTCAATTTGTTAGTAAACATGTATAACACATTACTTCTCCACAAGTAAATCCTCTCACCGCAGACCAGTTGGTTAAGTCTCAGGTGGTTCTAATCCAGTTTCCTGCCCGAATTTCACCTCTTTCCTCTGCCTCTGTTTCCATGCAAACATATTTTAGTGCTAATCCGAAGTACAGTGGTTCGGTTTGCTCTTCCAGTTTCGACTTGATCAGTCATTACAATTACTATCCCATTTATATTTCAACTCCCCTGCATATCTTTATATATATATATATATATATATATATATATATATACATAAATATTTATATCTCCATTCCACGCTATTCTTCATTTTCTATATCAAGTAGATATAATGTTGAGTGTTGATACTGTAGGATCCACTCCTTAGAATAAGAAAGCGGTATTCTTCCTGTATACAATTTTTATTTATCCCCCCCCCTTCCATAGCTACCTTATTGTCCATTCACTAGCATTATTCGTTTATTTTTTATAATATAGCCCTGAGGATGCCACTGATGTGGTGAAACCTTTATTTAGAAATTAAGATTTTAAGCAAGAACATTACATATTTTTTATCCTAATTATCTACACCTTTATTTTCACTGTCTACATACTCTAAACATCTTTGAGTAATTCTAATATTACTTATATAAAATTGGGTTTTGAACGTTTGGGGCTTTTGCTTTCTATAAGTGTCAAAAGGAGAAGTTATTAAGGACTTAGACTAACCATGTTTCCAACAGTCATTCGTCTTTATTAAGCAAGATAACTTCCGATAGGCTCATGTATCATCTCCAGATAGTCACGATATACTAACACCGTATCAAGACCGGCTATCATCATAATAAAATACTGACAGTAGTTTAAAAGCTAGTTGGTATCTAATTATTAATTAAAAGTCCTCCAGGCCTGTGCAAGGAGTTTGGTCCTGTTAAGTAATCCCTTTACGACCAAACTATCTTCTCTTGTGTGTTATTATCTTCCTCGACTTATAACTTATAATGGATGACGGCCTCCTTGTAATGGAATAGTTAACTCCCTTTGTATATTTAAACAACATTTCTCGAGGTGGTTTACATAACCAACCTGTTGGTAAAGACTTAAGTGGCCAGTATGAATATTAGATTAAACATTAAACAACTTCAGGTGAAACTGAATCAGTATTGTTATTTTTTTACACTTAAATATGTAAACTATTAACTTCAGCTATTGAAGAAATAGATTCTCCCCAATCACCAAATTGTGAAAATAATCAATTTTCCTAATTTGAATTGCGGGGCTAATGTAAAAAAGACCCCGATTTTTTGTGAGTTATGAACGCCACTTAAAACAGCTTTACAGCGAGTGATATTTTATTATTCGCTGGGTGCTCCTGGTAAACAAATCTTCTGATGAGCATGTGTCATGCCAGCATGTGAAAAATAAGCCAAGTTAGACTTTTTATAAATCCAGTGATAGTCGAGGATTTTTTTAAATAGCATCATGAGTACAACCTCAATAAATGAGTCCTTTAATGAATATATCACAAAAGGGAAGACTATCAAATTACTACTCAGTAAACCATACACTAATGAAGATGTAGCCTTCACATCGAAAGTAAATTCCAACTGTACTCGACGGTCGCCATTAAAAATGGGCTTTAATAACAGATAAAACAATAACAAATATTGTGACGTAACTCAATAGGGAGAAATACTATGAGGATTCAATAAGAAAACAGCTTTATTTCTTTTTTGGTTGACCTAGTGAAATATAGGAAATATATTAAGGAGACAAACAGAATATATGAATGAGAAAATGTATGCATACTGTCCATAGACCCAGAGCTGCGCGAAGTACAGTATAGGTCTCTAGGTACTCAAGAAAGTTGTGTTTATGGGTTAGGTGATAAAAGTAAGAAGTAAAGTTAATTTTTATTGAAGATGCTGCAAGCAGATAGTAAACCACGATATAAGCGTTGATGTATGAACAACAGACCATAGAAAAGACATGTTCATATAAATACACCATTGAACTAAAAAGAGACCAAGTATCCGGGAGTCTGGTGTAGGACTGAGGACGATCCCTAGGTTATCGGTGTTTAGGTAGAGTGTGAAAAATGTCTAAAAGAAGTTTGCTTCGACAATCACTGTTAGGCAAATAAAACGTAACACCTAACTACAGTTGTTGGACCATCTATGCGATTACAATTTTAACAATAAAAAAAAGAAAAAAAAAAGCAAGCCTATTATTTCATGCCCTTTCCAGAAAGTTTTTGGATCGTAGATATTCTGACCAATTTTGGTAGAAATAGGAAAAAGTGATATCATTGACAGAATTCATTAAGGCCAAACTATTTTTCAGTGTAAAGAAATAAAAACCTTTTTTTTTCTATTTAAGATTATTATTTAGAGGTCAGAGATATATATTGACACTTTGACGAATGACTAAAATCACTATTGAAATATTGCTGAGAAAAGATAACCATAACAAAAACTGAACTCTTAACAAGTGGAAGACAAATAGGAGAAGCGATGCGAATAACAAACCCATAAATAAAGTCATAGCAGTCTATAGTCGTACTCACATAAATTGTGAGGAAAACAGGTACTCTGTTGAACATGAGATATTCACACAGAAGTAACTAAGGTACTGTGCAAACTAAGCAGATTTCCCTTGCACGTAAATAATATAATCTCATATTCTATACTCTATTTCTCCAGCCATTGAATCTGCACTTCAGAATCACATGAGAAGGTGCAAGAGTTTACTCAAGCCTGTAAACAAAACAAAAATGGAAATAATTGGGGAAATATGTGTACAACGACACCTGCGGTGCAGTTCTTTGTAAATAAGTCATCGTTCGTTTACATCATATTTTTCATTTCACCAGTAATAATATTGTAATTTATTCTACATTTTAGCAGATTTCCCTTAAGGGAAATCAGCTGTTGAGGTCGTACTCATTTTTGAAAAATGTCTTCAAATGTCAAGTAGTATATGGACAATTCATTCCAACTTATGGCTACTGGATACAGGATACTCGCAAGAATTACTTATCTTAATTTACTTTTAACTTGGCACGTTTGACATGGAAATCCAGTATTATCGTTATAATTCTTATAAATTAGTTGAATAGGATAATATTAAGTTTTATTGTATTGAGGAAATGCTAACTAATCACATTGTCTATCATAACAAGCACTGATATTGTCCAATAATCAAAATAAATCAGCTGATGTAATTGATGTTTCTGTTCTAAATGATAAACACATCAAAAACCAATTAACGAGAAATTGAGGAAATATCAAGACAAATCTCATTATTAAACACCTGTATAAACTGAAGTCAGCCAGAGTCTCTGCTAATGTTCTATCAACCTACAACTAATTTACAAAATTAAATGCATAATATATTTAATCTTTATCTATTTGCAGGCACAGACGTGTTCCAAAATCAGCACAATATTATACTTTTCCGTAAACAGAAAAAAACTCTTTGAAGTGGAAATCAATAATAGTTTACTCCGATATTATTAAAACAGATCAATTTAGAATAATTAGCTTATTTCTACAAGATAGCAAAACTTTTCGAACTTACTAAATAAAGATAAAAATTACTAAATATTTCAAACCCCCCAAAAAATAATAATAATATGAAGCTTCGGGCACTCTCCAGTAAATAGTAACAATGACTACTTGGATATTATTCCACCAAAGCAGTGTGTCTCGACAGGTACGGTGAAAGAAATATTTCTTTTTATAACCAGTATATACCTTCTTAATTATTTATATATGAAAAAAATATTCTTTTGTTTTTCAAAGAGCAGATGGCCTCTATGTGAAAAACAAAATATCGGTTTATCAACCTAAAGGAACTTTGTCCCATTAATCAAGTTTAGATTGTTTAGGGGGCCTTTTTTCGCAATTGTGTTAGAGTGAAAAAAAATATGCAATCACTTTAGAAAGTAATTTTCAACCAATAATTGGATTCAGATACTTCTATCGTTCAACAAAATAGATAAAAGTAGAATAATTGAGCCATTCAATTATTAAACTACAGAAATCCAATAATGGATTTTTATTTCCAGTGTTTGGCTGTACACTTCCCAACAAAACACAAAGAGGTTTTTAAATTACTTGGTTATGGTATGGAATAAATGTTCCTCATCGTTTATGATATCTCTTAGATTTTCGTTGACCTTTAATACTTAAACTCCGAAACATGGCCACTTTTAAAGTAGTAATTTAAATATTTTCACAAAATAATCTAATGAATTTTACTTAGGCTGACAGACCTCGTCAGGGACATCTCCACCAGCAGCTTGGAACAATTTGACTCAAAGGGTAGTAGAGAAAAGAGAAACTTAGTTCATTAAGAACCACTAAATCTCGCACTTCTAGATAAGGAGTTGACGTTTCTCACTTGGAGCGAATCTGAAGAAGAGTGGTGAGAGTGGCTTGGCATTCCTTATATCAAAAGCGAAGTGTAAACTGTGAAGCGAACCATTCTGAACAAGAGTGAGTGCAGGTGACAGCGGGAGACTTAAATTTATTCTAAGATGATCTTATCACAGCCATTTTATTTTAATATATCCCATAGGATGTTACAGAAATATCTCTTTTACGAGCAAAGTCCAGATTTATGTTTTTAACGTAAAGATTACAAGAGCACCCTTGAGGAGGAATGTTCGTCCCTTGAAACGCGTTGGGGAACAAACGCATTAGTCATGAGAATGCACACGCAAAGCGCCACATGCACCCACACACTTAAACAAACACACTATCGGCGAAAATACATATTACAGAAAACCTGGATGCACAAAATAGGCCTCCCCCCCTCCACAGTAAGTTTATTTAACGACAGATTTCAATTTTAGAGCACGAGTTCCACCTTCAGGGCCTGCTCACATAATAGGAAAATCCTTAAATAACAATCGCACAACGGTATGCAAAAGTTAAATTCGCCTGAAAAACTAAATTAGAGAATACACTGTGCTACCTTGATCTTGAGATGGAGACAGTCCGAAGTAGATATAAATTTGGAATCTTCAGCTACCGATGTACTAATCCCTGTGAACTCATTCCACCATCCCCAGTACAAAATGTTTGGTATGTTGCACTTGGTCGACAGTCTTCTTAACCCTTCACAGACAAGGAATATGAAAATTACAGTGCAGGCAAGCTGGGTCACGGGTGACCCAATCATATTTAAAGCACATTTTTTTCATTTTAACAAAAATATTCCAGTTGTTGTTGTTTTTTTTATATAAAAAAAGAAAGTATAGTTGGAAAAATTTATTTTATTTAGCAATATACATAATATGATAAAAATACAAAAACTTACATTAGTAGGAACTATACTTAAATTAGTAGGAACGTAGAGTTCCAGACCTTTGGTATCCGTATAGGATAAAAGATAAAAATTAAACGAGTAAACTCCTAGAAGGGAAAAAATAAGAAATTTCCAGCTATAAAAGACGAGAAAATTTAATAAAATCTTAGTGATTAAATAATTTTCATTAAGTTATCAGTCTTCCATTTCATCCGGCAGTCCAGCAATAATTTTTCCTACTCTGAACAGTCAAAAACTTTCCAGATCAAAATAAATAGTTTAAACTCTTACAGAAAAAATATATATAAAAAAATACTCTACGGAAAAAAGAATAAGAAAATATGAGGGATAAAAAATCAAAAAAAGGGAATAAGCTCTTAGTAATGAAAGTTCACTAATACTTCAAACTCAGAACAATCTAACAATCTTCTATTTCTTCATCTTCTTCAGGTGAGACTCTGGTAATGCATCGAGAACAAATACTTAGCCTATGCTCAGCACATAGGCTGCGATTACAATGAGCGCAGTTTGATGTACCCTTACGATCTCTTGATTTTTCACAAAAAGCACACCGACGTCTTGAAGTGCTGGGTCCAGGCTGATTCTCAATTTCTTTTTCATCAACTCTCGGAAGGAGGGGAGGGGTACCGTGCACTTCCCCTCCCCTCCTTCCCTTACTTTACTCAGAATATTATTTTTACCAACCTCTGGGTCACCGGCGACCCAGCCTTGCCTGTGAAGGGTTAATATACCACTAGCCCAGGCGAAATATGATGTGGAAGTTGGCTACTTAAAGCGTCAACCAACGATATGAAAGAAAAGTCCGTCACTCAGGGGCTGCGTAAACTAAGCAGATTTCCCACGTGAATTTATACAGTAGATAAATCTGCCCAATAACAACTGTAGTAGTAAGGTATCTCTTAACCTAGTCAAGAGGGACGAATAGTTACGGAAACGGCCGCCAGAGCTCTCGGCGGAAAGTCCCGAACATAGCCGACTCCCGCCGACCACAGGCAGAATACAAATGCAAATATCTCGGTTAATATTCAAGATAGAGAATAAATGTATATAACAATATTTATAGTAAATTTAATTTGCAATAAGATTGATTCTGTACAATTTTTCGATCCGACGTATAGTAACGGAGATATTTTGATTTTTCGAAAATCCTCCCCTCTAAACCCCCCTCTCACTTGTCCGATTTCAGCCGTTAACAAACTTGATCTTTCTTTTTACGTAAAACGACTAAATATCGAGTTTGGTACCGATCAAGCTAAAATTGCGACCGCTAGAGCGGTAACAGAAAAATACATATATATGTGTGTGTGTGTATATACATATATATACATATATATATATATATATATATATATATATATATATATATATATATATATAAAGTTTTGAACGGACTTCATTTTCGTCATCTACTAGGTAGGATCGATGGACATTTGAAGAAAAATTTTGAAAATTCCGTCATGAGTACAACCTCAATAGCTGATTTCCCTTAAGGGAAATCTGCTAAAATGGTCGAAAGATTAATAAATCGGTAATACAAGAAGATGAGAAAGGAATTAAATGATAAGAATGTTGGAGGCCAGTAAAAGATCAAACAGGACTGCCCATTTCCATCCTTGCTAGCGTCCTGTTACTGATAGAATAGGAAATAATTAAGGTGGAATAGGCGTTTCGGCAGATTATAACAGCATTTGCAACTCGAAAACTGTCTTGCCAACATGTAAACGACTATATTGAGACTTTGTACAAGTCAGACGTGTACAGTATACAATGCAATTTCACAAATACCACAGATTTCGTACAAATCACACAAGGCACATTAGTAAGGAGAATAAAAGAGCATATTACCAGAGGCACCGAGTTTTCCGCGCATGCGCGGAAGGAGGGCCATATTTTATCGTCCATGAAGTATGAATTACTTTATGAAGGGCAAGAAGCAGAACACGATATATTAAACTGGATAAAATGGAGAATGGGGAGAGCAACCTGAATAAAAAGGAAGAGGTAGCCAGGCTGCTACATGTTATTGATAACGCCCTCTCCGGGGCTGTTGATCCAGTAGCCCAGCTGCTCTGACTCAAGCTACTGATATCTAAAACTCTGCAGGTATCTATTTTCATTTCCATTCTATGGAATCTTTCTTTTTTTCTAGTTATTTTTTGTTCTACCTTGGACACTTCCTCTGGCATGCATGTCTTTCACATACTAAGTTTGACTGTTGGTATATATTATTTGCTGTTACAATATATTTATTAATTTAGTATTAAATTGTAATTTTTTATTTAGTGACTAGCCAGGCAGGATGTGTTTTTAAGTAATAACAGTTCCTGTAAGTTTTAATGTTATATTTAACTTCATTTTATTTTCTATTCTAAGCTAAAGTTGTTTTCTACTAGTTGAATAATTGAAAATCCATTGTGTGCTTGATATTCAATTGGTTTTCGTGTCAGCAGGCACTGAAGATAGAGCAGTTGTTCGTTAATAAAAATAACTGTGGAGGAAAGAGGCCTGTTTTGAACATACAGATTTGTCCGTTCCTTCTACACGAAGCTTTGGGATTACAAATGCCGCTCATTTTCAATGTTCTATTAATAGTGTTATTCATTTTCACATACCTTGACAGTGGGATTGTCATTCATTCCAATGTAAACTCAATTTAAATTACTAACTATAAGTTCACATACTAGTTTTTAGGTTCATAAGTTTTGTATGTACAACGAACAACGTTAATCACGTTGAACTTGTTTCAACATTGAACACCTTGTTCCACTGCAGAATTATTAGCCTTTCAGATTTGTAATGAGTTCCGTGGGTAAGACGAAGGAGGTTCATTAAAACAGAGCTACCTTTGATGAAACTGAAGGTGATTTATATTCAGGTTTGTAATGACACTGATAAACGTTTGGCCTTAGTTTGATTACAATCACATTAACTATTCAGACTAAAGATCCCCCATCTTGCTTTATTTCTTCCAATTCTTGTTGCTATAAAACGTGTTAGTTCATATAATTTGATAATGACTGGGTTTCGACACGGTAATTACATGGTATTATAAAGATATTAAGTCATTATGTAATAATGCCCAATAATAATTATAACAAGCACAATGAGCACGAGAGATTTACCTTTACGATATGGGCCTTAGATTTATTGAGCTGAAAATAAATACTCTTGTGCCCTACTTATTCAAATTTTCAACTCTCTCCTACCTTGTAGTTATACCTGAAGGACAGCTGATCCAGTTATACTGATGTGGTATTACTATTGTCACGAAGACGGCAATTTGCACTACCAAAGCTTCATGGGCGACTTTTGGTGTTTGCTAACTACCTCAGTATAGTTGACATACTGAGCTACAAGATAGGCTTTATGTGGTTTTGATTTTTGAAATAGAAGATAGTGTGTCTTTGCCACAAGGTAAATACCATGTATTTACAAAACGTAGAAATAAATCCTTAATATTTGTTTTATAGAAAAAATGCCAGTATCACTTGTATTTAAAATATATCAATTTTTCGTCATAAAACGTTGTTTAACGTAATTTTCTAAAAAAAATGTTGACATTCGATTTTCGTGTCTTTGTAATCCATAGGAGTCTCAATAGAAATTTGATTTTTTTTTACAATATATTATAGGAATGAATAATGTCAACATGTGCTATTCCACATTTTCCTAAACCTTGGGGGGGGGGGGGGTGATTAAAATGAATTCTGAAAATTGAAGTCGACTTCTGATTTATGTTGCCAAAAATGTCGCGGTTATAAATATTATTATTTTAATTTTTTGTAAAATGAGGCAATCGTCCAAAAACTTCTATGGTTTTTATTATACTTTATTTATTTATTTAGCACTCGGTTATATGAAATCAAATTTTAGTATTAAACATAAGATTCTCTAAGCTAAACATTTGTTAAAAACAGACATTCATTTTCTTTGTAAAGAATGCATAGATTCATTTAATACTATAACGTAATCAATATTAAACAAGTTGGAGAATTTTGAAATAATTTCAATTTAACGTACACAATTTTTAAACTAATAATTAGTGCTTTATAGATAAATTGTGGGTTCAATTGTTTATACTACACAAAATTCTTAATTTCTTTTTCTTCTAATACTTTTTTTTCCATAGCAATAGAATCTGTCTGGTCTTCTTTGTATTCAGATTTTTAAAGATGTTATTCTTTGAACCAAAATTATAAAACGTTCATTATTCTATTCCATTTCAATAAATGGTTTTTTCAATGCAACGTTTCGTAGGTCTGAGTTTTATACGGCACTTATTTTATTAATTTCTCCTTCCGAATCCCCATATAAGGGTATCTGCGGCAGCAGTTGGTTTTTCTAGTAGTTATTTTTACGGGGGGGGGGGGTGGATAAAACTGACTTGTGGAAATCTATTTCAACTTTGAGGTAAGTGAATTATTAAAAGATATAGTTTATGTTAAGCAATAAGGAGCGGTGTTATTAACGTATATTTATTCTTATTAGGTAAATTAAATTCACAAGATGTTTCTTCCAGAGAACTCTACCCTTCTAACCAGAAGGCCCACAATTGAAAATTAAATCAAACACGTCTCAGAATAATGACTTACATGCTCATATTAATTCATTAGTGACTACCATGCATGGAAAACTCACATGAACATTGTAGGCGAAACTGGCTCAGATGATAACAACATAAACGTTTATAAAATGCCTTTACTCACATCATTTAACATTAATGCAGAAATGTAGAACATCTGGTATAAAAAGGAAATTTATAATTTACTTATGAAAGGAATTCAATATATAAAAAATGTATGTTCCAATTCATAGCATATAATGGTGACACGTTCACCGGCAAGTAATGTGGGAATGACTTCCGGCAGTTATCTAACACATAAATTGATGAATGGTTCAAAAATACAGCATAAAAAATGTAACCCATAATGTGGAACAAGTTGTATTAAACAAATACAATACTAAAAATAGTTATTTATTTTACAAATATTATATTTTCAGACCTTATTCCAACAGTAATTAGAGTTAAAAATGTGTTACTAAGTTACTTCATTATGTGTCCAATTCCAAAAATTAACACAAAGTTCCTAGTTGCCTTGAGAACTGAGTTACATCAATTACTCCGGAGCAAAAATATTAGACTACCTGGAATATTCCAGAGGAAAAGAGCTTACACTAATACCTAGAACCCTCAGCCTAAATCCCTAAAACCTTCCAAGACAAATATTAGCAAAATATATTCAACATAGACCATGCTGGAGAACTAAAATATACAGATGTAAGACATATAACTTACTTCTACTTTAAGAACTCACAGGAATTTAAATGAAAATATGAACTAATTAATTTCAATAGCTTCCATTGTATCTAGGACAAAATAATTATGAAATAATGAATTCCAACGAATTTTGTTAAAGATATTTACCGTCTTAGCTAGTTTACAAGGCCATTCAACTCTATGTTCATACGAAACCCTTTTCTACAATAAAAGAAACATAAATTCTAAGAGATGTTCAAGGCTTAAGAGAGTATAGAACCAATTTTCATTCAATAAAGAGTGTAGTTCCAGTTTATTACATCACAAAGTAACTTCGAGACTAAGGATCTTCAAACTCACTTGGAAGCCATATGACTGTAAATGTTTTAGCTATTTGAAGCGTTTGCACTGCAGGGTTTCTCAAAGGGTTATTTGTTTAATAAGCCAGAATTATTTCCACATCCAATTTATTTATCAATTAAATCCAACCCCGAAAAACATTTGTGGGATCCACACTTAAAAGGGAACAATAAATCTAGGTAGAAATACCAAAATATTCGTAATCGAAATATTGAGCTCTAGTCGAAGGTACGTTTCAACATATTTCTTGTAAGAGAAACCATTTTTTGAGGTACACTTTAAGACCAAATGGAGAGATTGCACGACATGTCCGACCAAGAACCCTAAATCCGAGACGAGAAAAATGTGAACTGAAAGACGGTTCTCCACATATAAACAATATATATATATATATAAAGGTGTGAAATGTTCAAACCTAGACACCTGTAGTATAGGGGATACGAAATGGTCCTGCAATAATCAGCTGCGAACGAGATAACGAAATGACATAATAATGGTAATTATATTAATGGTAGTAAGCAGCAACCTACACCTGGAATACAGTTTGAGTATAGGAAATCTTTCCTTCGCCGAATTATTATAGAAAGCTTCGTTTGTCATTGTTTGTTGTTTATTTATTATTTACGTCCACTTTATGCTACTAGAACTAATCGGGACGGGTTATCTACAGGTTACCATACTTTTCTAGCCAGGGTGGGCCTAAGGAGTTTATTTATTGAGTCCGTCACTAAATAAATGTCTACTGCCCAGGGCGGAAACCCCCCTTTCGAACCAACCACTCTAGGTCTACCACGCGAAATTAAAACCAACGCCTTAACTTGCACGGCCAACCTGAGCCCCCAGCTTCCTTTATCTCAGTGTTTTAGTAATCTCTATGAGCGACCACCTTGCTGAAATTCATCAGAGAATAACTAGTGTCTGCCTAAGTTTCTTCTCCGTTTCTCGATTCTTAATGTCAAGGAACATTTCACTATTCTTGAAACTAAGTGTCTATAACTTCATTATCAGAGATGGGTTCCCACTGAAGCAAAATTGTACAAACAAGACAAGTGATAATTTATGTAACGATAAGGTGACTGTACACATTATGAAAGCAAAAAGGTTTCGATGAGTGTAACACGTGGATAGAAGTAATCCAAACGTTTCTATATGAAAGTCAAAGATAGTTGATTTCCCTTTTTCATTTTGCAAAGTTAAATAGTTGCTTCATTGTGGAGACGTCAACAGCAGTTGGTTGCTAGATATTCTGAATAAAATGCTACCACATAATGGCGTTTATGTCAGTTGAGACAGCTGGTTCAGCACCAATGAAATACGTCAATTAGCAAATGGGTACACAGTTATTCTCGGAATTATCGAGGCAAGAATAACTTATTGGAGTTTCGAAGGAACATTACACGCTTGGGGAATCAGCGCCATCTTGGTTGATAAATGAGATGAAATATTGAAATGTGGAAGTGACACATGGACAAGATACGGCAGACTGAATTTGGGCTTTTTCGTTTCTTTGTTGTTGATTTTATTTTTTTTGCTTGGTTTTACGTCCCTAGACATTAATATGATTTGAATGTTAAAAGAGACATATACTACCTAAATTCTAGGGTTTTTAAAACCCGCTAATTATGCAGCTCCTGGACGAAGGACATTTTTATAAGAATCATCTTTATGCATTGTGTAAAGACTTTAAAAATGCGTACTTTAAAAATTACTATAAATAATATAATAAACGACTTTTGAGACATGCAAATTCGCCAAAGGCTAGGGGCTCAGTTTAGCCATGTGAGTTAAAGCCTTGAACTTAATCTCACATGGTAAACCTAGAGTGGCGAGTTCGATTCCCGCCTGGGCAGAGAATTTATTTAGTGACGGAATTCATCAAATAAAATCCTTAGTCCCACCCTGGCTAGAATAGGGTGGTAACCTGTAGATAGCCCGTCCCAATTAGCCTTAGTTGCAAAAAGTGGACGTTAATAAATAATTTTAATAAAATGTGCCAAAAAACGAACTCATGGTATAGAGATAAGAATATAATTGTACCCAGAAGTACAAGTTAAACATTCAGCTAAATTTCAATCACAGCTTCTGGTGCTCACTGTACTACAATAATACTTTTTATGGAATATCTCCAAAATGCCCCACCAAAATGGTGGTAAGCACTCACAAAACACATCGCAATATTATAAAAAAATATTCAATATCTGCATGAAGACTTAAGTAAGTACGACCACTGATCCCTGTTGCCATAACTAAATGCTGCATTACATCATGAAGGTCATCATTATCTTTAATTTCCTTCCGCCATACTTGGAAGCTGCACAGATATTATTCTTGGTCACGACTTACTAAGTCAACTTGGAGTATAGTGTTAATGCTTGATGCTTCGAAACCATGTTCCAATATTTGCTGCCATTCATGTGCTAATGCTCCACCTGCTATCTTTCTCCACGATTGTTTCATGCCTAGAATCTGAGGTGACTACCAAATGAAATTCCCTGGCATTCCTGTGCCACGCCCATATCCCCAGCTACCGGAACCGGTATACCATTCATAAAATGCGAAATAAATATTGGAAAAAGAATTAATTTGTAACAATTTATATTTTAACCATCAAGTAGATGTGTCAGGCAGGAAAAACGGAGACTAAACTCCATTTTTTTCTTGTTTTGGGGGAGTTCTTAATCCTCAGTACGATACTTTACCTCCCAAAATCACAATTTGCTTTAAAATAATTCCTCTTTATAAACTCGTTAGTTTATTAATTAGATTGGGGTGGTTAAGGCGGGAGGTTAGCATAGAAATAATAGTGTCTGCCAAAAACGACGAAATTTGCTCCCAAATCTAAAGGGTTTTTTGCTCATGGAAGTAAAGAAGTTAAAAAAAAATGTAATTATATTTTTATACTTTGTAAAAGTTTCTAAGCTCACACTTTACTTAAATGTAAAGAGCACCATTGTGGAAATCACTATAATACAAAAAAAAAAGTTCGTCACCCAAGGGCAGCGTTAACTAAGTAGATTTCCCACGTGCGTCGCGTATATGCATTTATCTCAAGACGTAAAAATTCAATGAGAACAATATTTGGTATTTTGGCTTCAAATAAAGTGCTTCATCATATAACAGCATACTGATAATATGGCATGAGTAGGTGGGGGAGTTTACTGCATGCCGAAAACTAAAAATTGCAAATATTTCGGTTAATATTAAATATAGTGAAAAAATGTACATAACTATGTTTATAGAACAGTACATTTTCAATAAGATTGAATCTATATTATTTTTCCATGCGACACATAGTAACGGAGATATTAAGAATATTCAGAATTCCTTCTCTAGAGGGGATCAGTCCTCCCGTGTACGACAAATATATTCCATGAACATTTATATTTGTTAGTACACTATTGTGCTGTACAGGCGCAATCTGAATTCGAATTTCCATCCAAAACTGAGGTTTTTTAAATTGTAAAACTAATAAATTTTCTTTAAAATATATTTTATAGTTGTAAGATGTTGTTTAGGTTTATTAATTTCAAAATATTGACTCCCGACTTCTTGTCTCCTAATAAAATTTACAAGTACCAAATACGAATACCTCCATTATAAATAACACATTTTTTATTAGTTTGTATGGAATATTGTTAGCGTTACTTATGAGATACTTTATTACCATAGCCTGGTACCCAGGCACAAGTGCTTCGGCCAACCAAATCTCAATCAAGATGACAATTCAGAAACATTCAAGTATACACGATATGGCTACGCTATTCAAGTTTGTCAATGTCCCAAAACACCACCCTTTAGCAAAATATTGAATTTCTCAAGTAACCAACAAATTGTTTAATAACTTAACTGAAAGACTCACGTTCTTCTCCTAACAGTTTCACTTTTTACAGCCGTGTAACTTCTTACAAGAAATACCATTTCTAAGACTATACCTTGTTGCATCGAAAAACCGATGAGTAAAAAGCCCATTACTTTTTAAAAAAGAAAAACCACTAACAGGAATATGTAATTTAACTCAATTCGGATTGTCGTATGATAGATCTTACCAATCTATCATTCAAACTTGCTCGAGAAAGAGAACTATCCACAAAATGTATTTCATTTGAAGAAATGATTATATATCTGAAAGCTGTTCTTTAAATCCACTCCATATTGGTTCAACAATACTTGAGATACCCAGTATAGCAAACTTAATGGCGGACACACTTGGAGATTGTATAATTCTTATTGCGGTACCGAGTAGAAATTTTCAAGTAAGTAAACATTATGTCAAGCTGTAGCAACTTCTTGCATTTAACTGCTAGCAATATGCCCCAGCAGTGAAGAGACCACTGAATGTAGTCGAATGTAATAAACACGATGTCATGTTTTTGCAACAAAAGGAAGCATTTACTGCTGTTCTACAAGCATAAGTTAACTATTAAATGTGAACTAATTGTTAGCAGCAAACTATATAGCATGAATATTATATAAATGTATTGTTGTCATAACTAATAGTTATGAAACTTGGATTGTATGCTAGTATCCATCCAATATCTCACTACAATGGCTTTCATTCAAAGTAGTCGACCTTTTGACCTATTCACAGCCTGGAGGTCATAATAGGCCAGTTTAACAAGGAAGCTACCAATGGGGAATAGCTCTTTGTAGAAGTAGTTTCCTTAATGGCCGAGATTATTAAGTTCATGAGATGGCCGACGTAAGATATACAGCTCCAATTAAACAACGTAGTTGAAAGGCATTTCGTTTGTTAGGAGAAAGAATGGAAGATATTCCTCAGATTGGTCATGATATAAAATACCGTCATTTATTCCCAACGGCCCACGCCCTGTTAATGAAGGCAGTTTCCGACCTCGTCTTGGGGAATCAAATTTTCGTAATTCTGCAGAATTAACAGTGTTCGAATTTAATGCAAGTATGTTCCTAATAATGTATTACACGTATGTGCGGTATTCAAATTCGTAATGGCGTTATTCCCTAGCCACAATAGTAAATAATATAAAAAATATTCTACAAAAATCGTTATTGGAAATAACTTCAGCCCTAAAGGGGTTTACCATCAGTCCTCCCGTGTACGACTAAGAAACTGAGATTAGATTCCTATATTCTGATTCCTAGATTCCTGAGTATTACTCAGAGCTTGTACCAGATAAGACGTCCGGCCACCATATATTGAGGTAAGTTAAAATTTCAATTTGCAATAGGTATACATTAACTAGGTACCACCTGGTCCATGTTAGCAAAGCACGCAAGCTTTATTTGATTGATAATAGTAAAAGTAAAATCAAACAGCAATGAGGGGTCGAATACAATCTTTTGCCAAAATATCGAAGGATGACTTTACATTCAAGGAAATTATTGAATTTTCGATATTATGATTTTCCTAGAATTTAAGATGTCGATAATAACACAAAGACATACAACCATACAATTAATAAAAACATAATTTCAAACAGAAGCTCGAAAATTCATTCAATCATTCCCCTTTTTATAACGAAGAAATACACGCGTAATAATTATCAAAATATATATATATATATAAAAATCTGAGTAGTAAGAAACTCTATTTTGAAAAGGAACGTTTCATCGTGCTGCTCAAACAGTAGGATATTGAAAGTCTATAGTTAAATTGGTTAGTTATTTAGAAATCCGAAATGTTTATATTCGTCATATAAACCGTTTCTCCCATGACTCAAACGGGCAAAATTATTGCTCAAAAGGTAATTGATCTATTATGGATTACTACAGTTTCTAAGTTCAACTGTTGTGCACAACTAACAAAAAAATAAACGGTAAAACTAAAAAAAATAGCGAAGTTACTCTTTAATTTTTCTAGTGGGAAGATCGTTGTCGTCTAGTCAAATTAAATACATCATTTGAATTTCAGCTGAATAAATCATAAATCTTGACTACTAAAGGTAAACAAATCATTACCACTTCAACCTTGACTGAAATTATAGAAGATATTTGAATAATTATCGTCACTTCGCCAGTGACATCTTTGATACGAATGTACCTACATTAAAAACTGTTTACCGAAAACTACAATGACGAGAGAAACAGCACTTTCATGATGTCATTCATTTGAAGATCTAGAATATCAAAATTGGAATGAAAATTATAGTCATAAATAAATGGGTATTTCCCCAGCTCCACCAAAAAAAATTGGGCCTCAGAGAATATTATAAGTTCAATATGTAGCACTGGGAGCCAGTGTCAAATTTTTCAAAGACGCTTTATTCTTTCACCCAAATATTAAATACTAGTTCGGTTCAAATTTTCTGTATGCCTATTCAGGAAGTAAATCTAATACTAAAAAAGAAAACCAGCTCAATGTAGAGCGAGGCGTGTTTCCTCTAGACTGACTTTTTATTGTAAAGATCTATAAGAAGGCACAGATTGTCTCCTCATTGTACTCAGAAATAGCTGATACAATAGTAGCGTAACAATATTTGTAATCGATTTTATTTTAGTATATTAATATCGTCTATGAATAAATCTAATTAACCAATTCTAAACACTTCCAGTATTTATTTAATAAGATATAAAAATATGTACTATTTATGTGTCTTATTAGGTTTTTGTTAACTACATTTTTTTCTACTTATAATATGTGTATGTGTTCTTTTATTTTTCTATTTGGGATGTACATTTTTAGAATGTTGTTTTATTATTTCTTTAGAGGTTGCGCTGAATCCTCAATATAAACCTTGTCATAGCATAACAGTTTATGTGATACGCATTATATTTCAGTTCTATCCCTTTTCATTCTCGTACTCGTACTTTACATGACTTACACTATTTTTAATTGATCAGTATATTATATGTTCTTTTTTGTAGGAAATATGATTTTGACACTTCTATAGCCTTTTAGATGAATCTAATTACAGAACTTTCTATACTTCAGTCTCAAATTTAAGGCATTACACTACTATTAGCGTTTTACCTTTTAAATAATTGAAAAGCGTTAAAATAGAATTGGTCATCATTTAAATAAATCGTTATTCAATAATCATTCAAATATTTTTTTTCTTCTCATAGTAACCCTATGAGGAGTAATTTATTTGAATACATGTTCCATTTTATTTGAATACATGGCATATCACAGGTATGATTATGTTGAAATACATTTTTATTTTACAAAATATATATGTTAATCAACTCTCTTGTCAAATATAATATAAAAGAAATAATAACGATGAAATAAAATATTAAAATAAGCAAGATAATTAAAAATAAAATTAATAAATGAAATGAAAAAATAAATAAACAAACAAAATAATCAATTAACAACAACAGATCAATTAAAGTTAAACACAACCGATGTCTAATTTGCGAGTCTATGCAAGGTAAATATATTGAATTATAATTCCCATTCCTCACAATCAACTTTACATTCTAATGTATCTTTGCTACATCCATATCTACACTTTTGATAAACTTTATAAGAACCTTTTCATATTATATTCATTATTAAATTTGATCTATTTTGATTAAATTTTAAACAGTCATAAAGTATATGTAAACACGTTTGTGTTATACGTGAGTCGCAAGTACATTTGTCATTGTCTTGAATTTTAAATCTTGTTAAATAATGCCCTGTCTGTCCATGTTCCGTTAGAAATTGTGTGCATTTGTGATGGTGACTCTTAATTGTGTTGTAGTTGTTGTGAGTTATATTTGGTATGTATTGATGTAAGCTGTAAGATTTGTTACACGTCGTCCATTCTCTGTTCCACTTATGTATTGTGTCGTAAGTCTTTTTTAATGTATGAGAGTGGTACGAGAGAGAATTCTGGAATTATTTTTGTATCTCGAGCTGCTTCCTTTGCTAACGTGTCAGCTTGTTGGTTTCCAATATTTCCAGAATGGAAATAAATATATCATTCATTATTCATACATGAATCAGACTCGTTATTTAATAATCAATTTCAAATGCGCTCAGTATTCTTATTCATATTCATGAATGATAATAATGAGCAATTTTTTACAAAGATCACCCCTATCATATATAATCATCATATCCATGTCCATCATTGCAATTATCTTAACAAAACCAATTCTACCATCTTAATAATTTTATTCACCTTTATACCGTTGCATTGAACATCATACCTCACCTTCATCAAGCAAGGCCCAATTATAACGTCACCCACCAATATCTTTCCCTGATGACTTTTTTACCATAACCATCATTAACACTGCCGTCTCCAACGTATTCATCATATACATATTATACATATTTTCATAATTATTCTATAATTAACTATTCCATATCATCATCTCTAACATGGTCATCATTATTATAATTATTCTTTTTATTCTGGTCCCAATTTTCTCATATATTCTACATAGTTTAATAGCAAGGGTTGACAAAAAAACTCCTTTTTCTCCCCACGCAAAAGTAATGACAATAACGAAAATAAACCTACCTGCCTTGATTTGGTCGTTCCATTTCAAAAAAACACACTTTCAATTTAGAAAACGTTCAAATAATCGATAACGAAAGGAATAATATTAAATGAAAAATTAAAGTTAATATTCATATCACTAAAAATAGAAAAAAAAAACAAAAGAAATTAAATATGTCAATCTCATATTCTGCTATATTTTATCTCAAACATAAATAATTTATTTTAAAATCTGACGCGAAACAATCGTTTTCAAGTCTTTACGTGAAAATAATCGATTTAAAGTCAGCTGACATAACCCGCTTCAGTTTCAATAACCTCCCCCCAGTGCAGAAGGGATTGGGCGGTTAACGAACACTAAGAGGGAACGAGCACGTAAACAGTAGGTATGCTATTAAATTTAGTAGTATATTGTTATAGTAACAATTATTATTATGTAAATGTAACAAACAATTATCTTTGGTATTTTACAAATTAATGTTGCTATTTGTTGAAGAGGACTGCCCCCTGAAGAGGAGGTTTGCAGGCTTCGAAACACGTAAAAGGGGAATATTGAATTACGGCTGTGGACGGGAGGGGGGTACCTTTCATAATATATTAACCCGTTGTCAAATAATAATTAAATAAATATTTGTAGTGTTTTACAAACATCTAAGATCTAAAATTTAAAAATAGCTCAGTAAACGTTTAGACATAATATGAAAAACACCACTGAATTTTAATTTCACCAAAAATCCAATAAACATTTAGGATAATGGAAGAGGAAGTTTATCGATGTGTTCGAGAGTTGGGCATAAAACACTTAGATTGAGGGAGTTTAAATCAAAAGAGTGATACAGTGACCACATTCGTTTCTGATAATGAGGTTTATCTCCGTCGATGAGAACCAAAGGCACCCATTTTACTTGTCCATTCCAATTATTTATGACAATCGAAATAGACAATTCATTGTAAAGTTTTGTATTCGTAAATATTCTGTATTTTTATTTCTTTATGTGAAGTAGCTACAATTCTTTTTCGGACCTCTGGTGGAGGCTTAATTGATTATTAATATGCCCTTGACTGCTGAATTTTATCTCAGTCAATGTTATTTTTATCTAGTCAAATAAAATTGATTACATAAAACTATTAAAAGTGGTCAAAATCGGAAATGATTCAATTTTAAATACTACTTGAAAATAATGTGGATTCAAAATCAGAACACAGGGGCTCAGGTTATCCATGTGAGTTAAAGCGTTGACCTTCATCTCACATGGTAAACCTAGAGTGGCGAGTTCGATTCCCGCCTGGGCAAAGAAAATTATTTAGTGACGAAATTCATTAAATAACATCCTAAAACCCCACGCTGGCTAGTAAGTTGGCCTAAGTTGCAAAAAGTGGTGGACATTAATATATAATAATAATAAAGCAGAACATTGTCAAATGCGGTATCAATGTTCGTCTTTTGTATTATATTTTTCCGCTAGAATACTCCATGCCCTGTACCTGAACCCTATATATTCTATAAACCGCTTGCTGAAGTCCCTCGGCTTGCTTTCTCGGCGTTTTTGCGTCGTTAGCTCAGTAAACTTTATTTTGCATGATTTACGTTTAACTAAGGGCGACGTCTCGTTTGAATACAAACCATGAGGGACAAAAAATCTCTAGAAAAAGGGTCACTACTAATGATGTTTCCAAAGCAATTTCACGTACAGTCGAGATCACTTTTATTCTTTTTCAACTCTTATTTAATACATTTAAAAAAATAAATAAATAAAAAAAATAACTTGTGCTTACAGTATAAAACCTTCTCACGTTAGCACTACTAATTTCCTAAATTCAAGAATGTTTTCTCTAGACAGAGTGCCTAGGTTGTCTCCTTATAGTTAAACTGTAAACGTCCATTTTTGTATCCGCCCATTTTGCGTCCATCCATCCCTATTTCGTCTTTGCATCCGTCCATCTTTTCATCCATCCATCTTTGCATCCGTCTATCCTTCGTCGTCCGTCTATGCATCCGTCTATCCTGCTTCCGTCCGCCTTTGCATCCGTCTATCCTGCATCCGTCCATCTTTTCATCCATCCATCTTTGCATCCGTCTATCCTGCGTCCGTCCGTCTTTGAATCCATCCATCTTTGCATCCGTCTATCTTGCATCCGTCCATCTTTGCATCCGTCTATCTTGAGTCCGTCCGTCTTTGCATCCGTCTATCCTGCGTCCGTTCGTCTTTGCATTCGTCCATCTTTTCAGCCGTCTATTATGTGTCCATCCATATTTGCATCCGTCCATCTTTTCATCCATCCATCTTTGCATCCGTCTATCCTGCGTCCGTCCGTCTATGCATCCGTCTATCCTGCTTCCGTCCGCCTTTGCATCCATCCATCTTTGCATCCGTCTATCCTGCGTCCGTCCGTCTATGCATCCATCCATCTTTGCATCCGTCTATCTTGCGTCCATCCGTCTTTGCATCCGTCTATCCTGCGTCCGTACGTCTTTGCATCCGTCCATCGTTGCATCCGTCTATCTCCTGTGTCCGTCCGTCTTTGCATCCGTCCATCATCCGTCTATCTCCGTCCGTCTTTGCATCCTCATCCGTCTATCTTGTCACCGTCCATCTTTATCCGTCCGTCTTTGCATCCATCCATCTTTGCATCCGTCTATCTTGTCCCGTCCATCTTTGCATCCGTCCATCTTTCCCGTCTATCTATTCCGTCCGTCTTTGCATCATCCGTCTATCCGTCCGTCTTGCATCCATCCATCTTTGCATCCGTCTATCTTGCGTCCGTCTTTGCATCCCATCTTTGCGTCCGTCCGTCTTTGCATCCATCCATCTTTGCATCCGTCTATCTTGCGTCCATCCATCTTTGCATCCGTCTATCTTGCGTCCATCCGTCTTTGCATCCGTCTATTCTGCGTCCGTCCGTCTTTGCATCCATCCATCTTTGCATCCGTCTATCTTGCGTCCGTCCGTCTTTGCATCCATCCATCTTTACATCCGTCTATCTTGCGTCCGTCTGTCTTTGCATCCGTCTATCCTGCGTCCGTCCGTCTTTGCATGCGTCTATCCTGCGTCCATCCGTCTTTACATCAGTCCATCTTTGCATCCGTCTATCTTGCGTCCGTCCGTCTTTGCATCCGTTTATCCTGCTTCCGTCAGTCTTTGCATCCATCCATTTTTGCATCCGTCTATTATGTATCCATCCATCTTTGCATCCGTCCATCTTTTTATCCGTCCGTCTATGCATCCGTCTATCCTGCTTCCGTCCGCCTTTGCATCCATCCATCTTTGCATCCGTCTATCCTGCGTCCGTCCGTCTTTGCATCCATCCATCTTTGCATCCGTCTATCCTGCGTCCGTTCGTCTTTGCATCCGTCCATCTTTGCATCCGTCTATTCTGTGTCCATCCATCTTTGCATCCGTCCATCTTTTCATCCATCCATCTTTGCATCCGTCTATTCTGCGTCCGTCCGTCTTTGCATCCGTCTATCCTGTATCCGTCCATCTTTTCATCCATCCATCTTTGCATCCGTCTATCCTGCGTCCGTCCGTCTATGCATCCATCCATCTTTGCATCCGTCTATCTTGCGTCCGTCCATCTTTTCATCCGTCTATTCTGTGTCCCTCCGTCATTGCATCCGTCCATCTTTGCATCCGTCTATCCCGCGTCCGTCCGTCTTTGCATCCATCTATCATGCGTCCGTCCGTCTTTGCATCCATCCATCTTTACATCCGTCTATCTTGCGTCCGTCTGTCTTTGCATCCGTCTATCCTGCGCCCGTTCGTCTTTGCATCCGTCCATCTTTTCATCCGTCTATTCTGTGTCCCTCCGTCATTGCATCCGTCCATCTTTGCATCCGTCTATCCCGCGTCCGTCCGTCTTTGCATCCATCCATATTGGCATCCGTCTATCCTGCGTCCATCCGTCTTTGCATCTGTCTCTCCTGCGTCCGTTCATCTTGGCATCCCTTTATCATTGCATCCGTCCGTCTTTGAATCCGTCCATCTAGCGTTCGTCCATCTTTGCATCCGTCTATCCTGCGTCCGTCGATCTTTGCATCCGTTCATATATGTATCCGTTCATATTTTCATCCGTCCATCTTTGCATCCGCCCATCACTTCGTTCGGCAACCTTTTTTCTGCACCTTTCTCACAGTCTTTACAAATTATTAACGAGTGCGTTCATGAAATTCGTATTGCATGTGTACCTTGTGATTCTTAATAGTCACTGACGAATATTTGTCTTACCCTCTAAGCAAGGTTGTAACAAAGATGCTTTTGTGGTTTAATGTTGAAGTCATGAGTAGCCTCTAGTGTTTTGTGAGTAATTACTAAGAAATAGAAATTGATATGGCAAAAACAACGGTCTTAGCTGTATTGAAGTAGACATCGATAGTTTGTTACAAAGAAATATAACTTTATATATATTTATATTATTTATGGACATTGCATAAGAGGTGATTAGTTTATTTATATTCAACTATTCAACGCGTAACTAGGCAGAGCCCCAACTTCAGTGTAAAGCCCTTCTCCTAGACAGAAAATCTAATTACTGTAGTACCTTGGGATGTATAATTGACTCACAACGACAAATGATCCTAAGCCATTCCTAAGTGACTGAGTATAAAACAGGGCTGGCAGGCAGACAAACAAGAATTGCAATGGTTCTTCTTGAAATGACCTAAAGCCTAATTTAAATTACCTTATATAGAATTCCAGACAAGGCTTGGAGTTGTATTACTAACATTCTATCTAATTGATTATTATTAAATTCAATCAATTTAACTTTTATGGAGTATATTTAAAAAGGAACCTAAAATATTTTTAAGAATTTTTCCTGAACGAGGAACCTTAATGAAGTATATCATCGCTTAATTTCCAACGCACTTCAAAAATAAAAATCATCACTATATTTTAAATATATTACTAAGACTTTTGTGAATAAAGTGAACAATGACGAGTAAAAATATGAGAACATGGCTGAAATCGCCCATGGGAAAGATGAGAGAGGTGATTAAGGGGCATGTTTTTGAAAATTCGAATACCGTTAGTTTGGAGTGGAATCAATAACTTTTATGTAACCCATCTTGCTGAAATTTTAATTCTCTACAACTATTGCTCTATACGTGTTTCCTATAACTGAAATGCTAAGCAAGTTATTTGTTTTGTTTTTATTAGTTTCAGACTTTTGCCTACTTTTCCAATCCGATATTCACTTTAAGAATCTCACTCGCTAGATGTCTCATGTCGTGTTCTGGAAATATTTTAATTTCGGTTTACATGGGCTTCTTATTAATGCGTAAATAAAGAATAGATGGTAAGATGATGAGATCAACAGCATGTCATATTCTAGCACGTGGGAAATCTGCTTAGTTTACGAAGCTCTTGCGCGATGGAATGTTTATATTTCAAATGCCATTAGCATCAAATGTAAACAGGTGGATCAGTATGTTTTTGCCATTTAGTGGTTAGAGGTCAAGTACTATTGTTCTCATGCATGCATGAATGAGTCAGTTTAAATTTGATGGGCGCAATAAGGACTTACGTATATTGACACGCACGCTTCATTAACCCCCCTCAAGACCCATGTCTCTGTCTCTGTCTGTCTGTCTGTCTCTGTCTCTCTGTCTCTCTCTCTCTGTCTCTCTCTCTCTCTCTCTCTCTCTCTCTCTCTCTCTCTCTCTCTCTCTCTCTCTCTCTCTCTCTCTCTCTCTCTCTCTCTCTCTCTCACACACACACACACACACACACACACACACACACACACACACACACACACGCACACACATACTCATAAGCACATGCAAATGCATGATTACTTTCTAGAAGCCAAAGATTACTAAAAACATCCACTTGAAGTACAGTTATAGAAAGAAAAAGAAATCTCATTAAAATAATCAAATTTGATATTGAAATATAAAATGAAATTTATCATCATTCATCTCTAGCAGAGTAGTAAATAAACTCGTATGTGAGGCATGAGGTTAAGGGGGGAAAGTAGTTAAAGTGATGTAATAATGATACAACCAACGACCTCTACAGGACATTTTATTCAAAGGCAAAGATCTTTCCAGACAAAGCCTTATCAAAAATACTCTAGGATAAGAATCGTTACAGACTCATTGTTGGGTCTTCCGCTTACGAGTATCTAAACTGCTCCCAAATCGTGGGTGAACTCTAATTTAATAATTTGGAGTTACTGATTTTTATTTCAAGAAGACTTTAAAAGTCTTATCTTTTTTTTTTAATTCAAACTTCAATCAAACTTGTAATTAAAAGGCGGAAGTCTGGCTGGTCCAAGAAAAGCCGAAAATAAACTGCCGTAAATTAAAGAAACTGAAAGCATAGAAATCTGAAGAGAATTGGATACCCCAAATTAACCCATAGTTATCTTTTGAAAGGTCTCTTACGACTGCTGTAACTTTTACTTAACCGTTTCGCACCTACTTCTATCTTGTGAAAAGAGCCGTGTTCAATCTTAATCAAGTTTAAATGAAGTCCTTGGAAACGATGGAGACGACATAAAAAAGGGCATAACATTCTTTAAAGAGACACTTTTGTTCCAGAAAATTTAGATCCCCCTACTGATAATGACATAATTGTAGATGCGGTATAATGTAACATATAATTAAATAAATATCTTTTGTTATAAATAACACAACGACATCCTAACATCAATTAAATAAATAAGATACACGTGCTTGTGACTTCCTACCATGGATGACTAAAACAGAAGACATGGGGAATGATAAAAAAAAACGGGTCAGATGGTACCATCAATGTGCAATAACAATTGTCTTTTTCACATTTTAATAACTGCGATATATGGAAAAATCGACAAGTCACTATTGTAATATAACTACTATTGAGAAGTGACTGGAAATACTAAAATAATGCAATAAACACCACATCCAGTTATGATTTCACAGGAATTATCTTCTTAAAATGATTCTATGAGCTTAAAATATGAAAACAAAGTTAAAAGATCTGTTTGACAATTACGTGCGTAGAAAAATCACCCTTATTATTTAATAAAAAAATGTTACAGGAATTTTAATGGGCATTTAATAACAGCGGTCAGACTTGTCTGGCTTTCAAAGTCCCAAGACGAAGTGATTTGTATGCAGATCGGACGCGAGAATTGAGTAACTTCGGCTGGATACCCGGTCATGTTCTGAGGAGGTCAAGTTCATCAAAGCCTTGCTCTCGGCCACGTAGGTTGGGCCCAATAATACAACCAGCTTTAATGAAATGTCTGCCGAATCGTGCAAATAGAATTACAATTTATAGCATTAGGGGGAAACTTAATCTTATCCGGAGATAATTAGTTGGAATATTTTGAGTACTTGAGTAACGGCTTTCTCTGTTCCAAATAGAGAACCAATCCCACCTAGGATTTGGCCTATGTATCTTTTCTGTCATCTATTTTTTCCCTCCTGATTTCATAACTCATAGAAACCTTCAATCTGGTCCTAAGTATTAATCAATACCATCGTTCTAGGGTAGGCTAGTTTATAAAGATAAAATCTCATCTGGAATTAATGACATTGTCTATTTAATTAAAAATGTTATGATACTGTTTATATGACTTATTTAAAAGGGAAACACCTAGACCAAAGTAATCGGATGAAATTTTGACTTATTTTAAAATTTATGTTAGTAACCTCTTCGCTAGATTCATTTAATGTAAGAACAATTCAATTTATTAATTTTGGCACTAAGCACTATTAATTTATGAAATCCAATAGTAGTTATTAAACTATTCTTAGTAGTGAATTAATTTCTAGCCATTTGTTTACGAATTGAACAAATTAAAACGCTGTATTCTCATTATAGCGGATAATTTATGTCCCCCGTAAATTCCCATCTGTAAATCCCATCCAATAATGTTTAGAAATAAAATCTATATATATATATATATATATATATATATATATATATATATATATAAATGAACCCCTATTTGTTTCCCTTTTCTATCTTTCCCTTGGTCAGTCCGTTACGCCTGAACACATACAAATTTTGCTAAATCTTTTTTTTTGTGTGTGTGTTAGTAGTAGAGCCAGGAGAAGGTTCTTATGAATGAAAAAATTAAGAAAGTTGCGTGGAACACTAAAAAATTTAGGAAAACGTTTATTCCTTATTCGGGGTAAAACCCAGACCTCAATTTTATCAAAACCTTCCATTTATACCCTAATTAGAATCAGCAAACAGCAGCTCATGCTTAAACGAGCATAGCTTTGAACCAAAACTTGTAAAATATTAGCTCCACCATCGGAGGGTATTTATTGTTTAATGGCGAGAAAGGCTTCACGTGGCCATTCAGATTGGATCGCTGGAGGTGTTTGCCTTCTTCAAACAATGGAGGACAATATCTTTGAGTGAACTGAGCCGTATTCGTATTCATTATTACATGAGATTCATTACTGCATTATAAACGAGACAATATGGACATATTAAAAAGAGTTAAATATGTCTCAATAAGATGTAACGGCTGAGAGATGAACACAAAGGGGTGGTAAATAGATAATTAGCCAGAGAAGTACTCGGTAAGGATCTTGATGCCACGGCAAACAATGGATCGGTATAAAAAGCAATTGATTTTTCTCAAACAATAGATCTGTGGCCTTCATATTCTGTAGTTTCTTTATTTTTATCATGTTATTTCATATCTATTGTCATGTTAGTCGATATAAATATATAAACAAATAACTCTTATCCATACAAACAGATATATAAACAAGTGTTTAAAAGAATGTATTTTCAATACATTGAGAATGAAATCCTTCTGGGGCAAGGATCTAGTCCGTTCGAGCCATGCCAAGGTTTTTTTTTTTTTTTTTTTTTTTGTGAAAAGGTATATAAATTATAAATAAACACAATTTAAATAAGGAACAAAAAGTATACTTCCTAAAGAACATTCGAAATTCCAATGGAAATGAAGATTTCATACCTGCGTGGACACAAGAAGACCTCGTAAGGACAGCTAATCCACTCAGAGGTGTAAACAATTAAGCCACAAGATAATCAAACTTCCCCAAATTGAAGGCAACAGCTACTAGCTGACCATAGAACTACCATAAATACATGAAACTACAAAGAGCTACTCAGTACAACTAACGACAGGCAGACGGAAGGCGCCATCGCACCGAAATCGATCAGCCGGTGACAGGATATACCAACAATAGCAATAGTTTTTTTTTTACCTTAATTTTTCAAACTGGAGTACGCCTCTAATATCAAAAATAATTTTCCTTTCCACATACTCCACAGATATTGCTCAGATTAAATTAAACGTCTTTCTCCATTAAATGAAAGTAACTATAATATAAACATTAGTAATCCTGTGAACTATTAGAAAAATGTAAAAAAAATAAATATAATAAACAAACATCAACTAGGAAAATAATAATAAGCAATAACAAATAAATATGTCATATGTAAACTATATAGGTGGATTTTTACTGAAGCCATTTATCATCTTCTTATCATCCATTCGTACTGACATCGACACTGATAATAGTAGAAATGAAGGCCTTCATTTCATTCTACTATAAAGCTTGAATAGACACTATGAAGTGGGACGGGTATTAACCCTAAACACTGGGACGGGTAAATGTCAAAATATTGTGCAAAGTAAAGCCTTGCCAAAAAAAATTCCATCACCATTCAGCCTCAAATGAATTCCCGAGCGAAGCCGGGTATCTGAGCTAGTATATATATATATTTGTCTGTTAACACTCTAGCGGTCACAATTTTTGTTCAATCGTCACCAAACTCGGTAAAGAAATATCAACGGCTGAAGTCGGACCAGTGGGAGGGGGAGTTTACAGGGGGACTTTTGAAAATTCGAAATATCTCCGTTACTATACGTCGGATCGAAATATTGTATAGAACCAATCTTATTGCAAATTAACGTTACTATAAATATTGTTCTATACATTTATTCTTTATCTTGAATATTAACCGAGATATTTGCATTTTTATGAAGTGTGTGTGCGGCTGTTGTCGGAAGTTTCCGGATTAGTTCGGCCGTTTCCGTTGGTCGGCGCTCGTGTAACCTAACCTTTCTTGTATTCTTACCTTTCACTTTGTGAGATATATGCAAATACGTTCTGTTGATGCTCCCCCCCTTCTTTATTTCTTGGACTACTATAGTTTTAGTTATTAAAATATAAATTATTCTGATTCATTATAAATTGCAGTACTAGATATAGCTAATATTTGCAATAAAGTTAATGTGTTATATTCAGATGTATATCAGTAATTGTTTTTCTTTACTGTGAAGTATATGTCTATCTGTTCAGCTCTCAGTGGTTGGAAGATCTATTTGTTTACAATTCATAAGCCGTTTCCGTTGGGAGCTTATTAAAATTAACTTAACGATTTCTCATTACCGTTTGTATTTACTCACGTTGGTGTTAAGTGTTAGCAGTATGCCTATTTCTCTATTGTTAAACTTCACCTGGGAAATCTGCTTAGTTTACGCAGCCCCTGCGTGTCGGACTTTTTTTTTTAATTGTAGGTGTGAAAACGGTTTAGTCATTAAATAATTAGATTAAAGTATATCAGAAATTGAAGCTTAATGCCAGTATGAATTTATGAGGGGGAGTCAGATTACTATAACTTCATTACTCTTTTAATTATAATATGATATGATTTTAATTATAATATGATATAATTTATTTTGTTTTATCATATTTTTATGGTACTTGGAAGGATTCATTAATTTTTTTTATATATATACCATATTAGTTGTTATTTGTACTATTTCGTTTGTTAACTCAGTTTTTTCAATAAAGTTTTGAGGCATATACTTATTTCATTTATAATTACTAAAAGTCTAGTTGTTTCCTTATTTTAGAAGAGTTTCAACGCTATACTGTTTTTTATACATTAAATATTTTACAAATATTAAACATAGAGGGTTCTTCTTTGGGTAAGGAAAAGGAATGTCCAGGAGCTGCTCATAATGAGCTTGGTAAACCTAGAGTCGTGGGTTCGATCTTCACCTGGACAATAGGAATTGATTTAGTGTTGAACGCCTTAATAATAAAACCCTTAATCCTCACACTGGTTTGAAAATGGTGGTAATCCACAAATAACCGTACCCCCATTTAGACGCATTTACATAACGTGAATTAAATAAATAACATTAACTTTATTATTGTATATTTAGAGAAAAATGTTTGAAACGGCTAATTCGAAACCGAATCTCTTCTCATTTCAGGTTTAGTACGTTTCCAATTAAGCTACTGATTTGTATGCAAGCTAGTTCACACATTTCCCTCCATAGCCTCTCCTACCAAACTCAATTTATTACCCTTTACATATTCCATTTTGGATTTGGACGCTTTATTTATAATCTGTCTGTGTTGATGTTAAACCTCTGTTTATGAATATATAGCAGCTGATCAGTGATGACTGATCCACTCCAGTTGTAGAAAAAAAATCACCCATGCCTCTATAAAGGAGTGAATAAAAACAGAAAATAAACTAGTCCATGAATGGGTTAGTGAGTAGTATGCTGAATGAATTGGTCAACCAAGGCCCACGGAGTGAGATATTCATGTCTCTCCATTGCCCACTTCCTATTGTACATTGACATTTTGTTACAATTCGCATTCCGTCACGGTTTACATACATGACATTCATATTGAATCGGCATACTAATTACGGACAACTAAAATGTCACTCGTCATAGTTTAACTACAGATAGACGAAAACAATGGAGGTTGAAGACACTAAAGGGAGTACATTACTCAATCAAGAAGTATATCATGAATTTTAATGTTTTCAACTTGATTCATCGTAGTTATATATTTTCAGCATTGTTTTTCCTCTGCATCAAACCTAATCGTCTCACTACAGAGAGGAGCAAGTCTCAGTACATTTGTTGATAACAGACCCATAACTGGGTGGTACAAGGGTAGAACAATTTAATCTTTTAAAGTGAGTATTACTCATGTCAATTTAGAAATATAAGGCTATTTCCTATAATTTGTGTGAATTCAATCAGGTATTTAAAACGGTGATGATTTGTAATTCTCAAAGCAACTTAAGACTCTTAGCAAGTATAGTAACACTGTAGTTAGTTTCATTAAAAGAATGTTTGGAAGAGATTTCGAAACAATCATTAAGACTGTGACACCTGCCTTGTCTTTGTTCTGCAGACAGTTCTATGGCACCTTTAGTCATTCATGTTTTACAGTGTTAACATTTACTACCGTGCATTGCCAAATTTTATTTGAGGATTAACTTTTTTAAAGTGCTCGGCTATTAATAAGTTTTTTGCCATAAGGTTTTATTCTTTTGATGTGTTCAGAATGCCAGTTGCTGATGAGCTAACATGAACTGATTCACACGAACATGGCAAGTCACAGATACCCAGGACATTAATATGATAGACATATTTAATGCTTGTCACCTTTTGTCCTTTTCTTTTGACGGTTGTATCCTTTTACATGTATAGTTTGTATTAAGTTCCTAAAAACAATACAAACTTTTTATTTTTTACGAATTGTAGCACATCTGTTCGTCTGTACACTTCTTCATTTGCATAATTGCATATGAACATCAATTTTATTTAATCATTTCATTGTTTTTATTGTTTACTGTGTAGGTGTAGATGTTGAAAAGGGTGTCAATTACTCAGTTCCTCTAAGCTTAAGGATGATGCATAGCACCATTACTGATACATATGATAATACTGGATTATCATATGTATCAGTATCGTGTGAGCTGTATTTTTGTTTAAGAAGACAAATAAAAATGATTCGTGCTACAGCTTCTGGCTGTTAGTTAAACGGAAGCACATCTCCGCATAATCTGTTAATTTCTTTACTATGTAAAAATATCTATACAAAAATTAGCATTAATAATAATGAACATATCCTTGTAATCTCATCAAACAGATAATATAACCGGTATTCAAAAACAAATTCCCATGCCCATATGTAAGGAAGGTGTCAATGAAGGTTCTGGAGTTTGTTGTGGATTGGGTGGTTCTATTTCCAAAACGAAATAGTTGTTGTCCTTGAACTACATAATTAATAACTTCATTAAAAATAACTAATACGCCATATAACATGGAATTTATCACTAATATATACAGATATTATAAATATATATATATATATATATATATATACACACACACACACACATTTTTAAATAGTGACGAAAATATTAAATCAGGTAAGGCATTACAGCTAGGTTGACGGGGACACATCAAATATCAGTAACAATTTAATTTCGCATCAATCAATCAATACTATACCGTTATTACACTGACAGACCGATTATTTTTACTTTTATACTTTTGAAATGCCTGTTCATTAATATATAATTCAAAAGAAAATTAAATATACTATACAATCATAACAAATTCAGAAAACATAGCAGAAAGTACTATTTACGAAATAAAGTTAAAAATACATTCACTACGGAGGGTTTGCTTAAACTGAGTAGATTTTCCCCTTGCTGGAACGACACTTAGACGATGTATTGCACATTCTATTATCTATTTATTCCACAGTAAGAGCAATACATGACATTAAACTTAAGGCAAGGCGTGGCGTGCTAAGTGATATAATAATTGACATAATTTGAAAACTGTATAAGTTGGATGGGGTTTACAGTTGGCAGAAAATGTAAAACAATTCCTCCTTTAATATTCCAGATACAGAAAAGAGTATTTAATAATAATTGGCAGTATTTAGATTATGAGTGGTAATCAAACCATATGAATGCTAGAAGAGAAAGTATTCTTCCACACACAACATTTTGATCTTGAACTTATCATTTTCTTAGACTTAATACACCATGACAAGAACAGAAGTTCCTATCTGTAAATACTGCAAAATATACTAATCTGTAAAACGCATATTGAATGTACTCAACAAAAAGACCTTGAATTCCGCCATGACAGAAAGCAGCCAATAAATTACTCGTTTCTTAACACATTTAAGACATATAAATATTTATTACAAAATGTAGAACTATATAAAATAATAAGACTCAGAAGTGAAACTTTTATTCTGATCTAATAGATGGACTATGGATACGAAATGTAAGGTTTTTAAGAGATTATTTTTTGTTTTAACAAAACTTCACATAATAAGCCCTTGCGCGATTGCGGGATAGGTTTTCCTTAATCTATTACTAATCCCCAATGGCATTGATCATTAACAAATAAATAGTAGTAGGACATTAATTTCAACATGATCAGTTATATCTAGTTTTTAAATTATTTATAATATTTTTTATAGAGGTGTTGATTCTTGAAAGGAAAGAAGTACTCACAGATTTCTGCCTGATGTTAGAACAAGATTATAAAGGAAGTGAATCGATTTTAATTTGGCAAAACCCAACTAATGGCAGGCAAGAGATACATCAATTATAAATTGTATTATTGATGACGGAAGAGTTGCAAAAGAGATACAGTACATATTAAATTTAAGTTTCTACTACCTACACGGCCCAAATGAAGGTTATTGGAAAATATCTCTTTTCAAATGAAATAAAACCATATATAGTTTTAATCGTTTTGTGCAGATAATCTTTCATTGTTGAAAGTTATTTTACAATTTTTTAAAACCATCCTATTTATAAGAAGATAAAGGTTTAAAAATGCATCAAATTAGCTGAAATATTTTGTAAATTAATATACAATTATAATGCGGGTTTCACCGCATCAATTTAGTAAAGTATGTGAAAATCACTGATATGGGCGTCGGAGTATCAGAAAAAGACTAAAAAAACAATTTTATATTTGGATATTTCTAAATCCAACGTCAGACAAAAAATAATAAAGATATTTTTTCCTAATATCCATAATATAATAATCCGTAAATACATACTAGGTTCATTATACCGTGAAGCAATATAAAAATGAGTATTCCAGAGTCGTTCATCTAAATGACGGAGTGGTACTCTACAGGTGACGGAAATTAAATATGATATCTCCATGAATATTAAAAAGTCAAGATAATTAATCAGCTATGGTAGACTGGATTTCTTAATAGACTAATTTGAGTGGTGTGAAATATTCAGAATTGATTAATATGTATGACGTTTACTCACTGATTTATTTTTCATTTCAGCAATTTGAATGGGTTATTAACTTTTTTTTTTATTTTTCACGGGAGTGGCTTGGAGATGGCACAACTATGAGGAATCTCGGGAATCATAATTTGCCTTAAGTAACATGAACGATACGAAATATTACATGTTTGCACAAGATATCTTCATATTAAAACATACAGTGTTAAATATATTAGCAGATTTTCCTTAAGAGAAGACAGCTATTAGGGTTACAAACATGACAAAATTTTAAAAACGTTTTTCAAATTCGCAGCAATCCCTCCTACTAACGGTCCGTACTAATACATAAACATATAATAAATAATAAATATGTGAGTGTGTGCTCGCTCCAGTGTGAGGGTGTGCGAGTGAGTGTGTGTGTGTGTGGGTGTGTTTGTGTCTTTATAGTGACGCAATTTTGATTGATTTTTTTTTAAATCAAAAGAAATTAGTAGTATTTCTGAAATTCAGGCTTCAGTAAACGTAAGCTAGCACTAATTTTCATTTTTGGCCTATATGAGAACGTAATCATTTAATGCACAATTCTTCAAGCCTATTTTTAGTAGGGTTCGTATGAAGGGAGAAATAGCCATATGTGAGTCATCAAATCTCGTGGAATATCTTCTTATTTATTTCAATCAATATTCCCTAAACATTTTTTCGTCTAATTACATAGCGGACAAAATTGAACATTATTCTCTTGAATTTGATGATCTACCCGCTCACGACCTTTTTCCAGAAATATCCCCACATCATCTGTTACATTTGTACATTTTGGCAAGTTTTACATTATAATTGCACACTCCAACAAATTTTATTTTAACGAATGATGATGCTCTACAAGAACAACTCAAGCAAAGTTTAGCTGGAAAGCTATTACTCAGTTTTTAACACCATAGATATTATTATTAATTATTACCAATGTAATAAATATAGATACGTAATCAGTTGCAATCGAGGAGTAGGACCCTTTAATGCATAAAATAAATGAGTTTTTTTTTAATATGCTGCATTTTAGACCAAACAATATTAGAATTTTACTGAATGCTCAGGCTCTCTTAATACTTATAATAAAATGATTGTGAATATTCTTAAAAAAAGAAATTAAAGTATAGAATTATATAACGGTTAGATAAATAATTAATGAATACAGTTTCTTTGCTGTATTTTATCCTACATACAGCCTATGTAGGCCCATGTCAAGCATTCATAAAAAAAAATTAAAAAACAAAGATTATTACTAAAGTACTCATAAGCCTCGGATAAGGTTTCAATAAGATAGGATATACGAATAAAAACGTTTCTGTGTAGCAGTCGCATAATATAACAATTGTCAAGTAGCTCTAGAGAAATATAAACAAGAAATGAAGGAATCACTTGGATGTTATGTCAGCAGACAGATAAAGATGGAGTCCTTGGAATTAGTGTCAATCACAGGGACATGACAAGCTCTTTAGCAAATTGCCTCCATAAGGCTGTCCAAATCGGGAAGTTATCTGCTATCCACGACAGCTGTGAGTTTACACTCACCGTTTTGTACTGTATGATGTAGAATAATTCCCTCTTATTTAAACTGTAAAATAAGCCGTCATTTTCTGGGCAGAATCTTAGAACAATTTGAAGAACGTTTTCAAACGTTGTGTAATGAGTTCAAACTCAATAACAACTTTCCCTTAAGGGAGAACTAAATTTAAAAAAATATATAAATAAAAAAAGTATGAGATATTATTTCATTTTATAAAGAAATCCATAACTAAAACTTAATTATTTATAATTTATTGCTTGGAATAAAAAGGTGGGAACAGGATAAAAGTGCCGCACGGCTACACCCAAGTAAATTAACACACATTTTCTAAGCTATTTATATTAAGTATTTTTTTTTCTTTGACGTTTCTAGAATGTATTCATTCAAATGAATTTTATCTTTCTAAAATTAATTTTAAAGGTGTTATATACATATTAGCAATTATCTCGAATTGCTTTCTTGATCTACAAGGTATCAGCTGAAAAATGTATGATGTCAATTCCTGGCTATTACTCACAAGAAAATATGAAAATGTTTAATTGGCAACAAATAAAAATGTGAAGATTAAAAACACCTAAACTTTTATTACTTTACAAAGTCTTCATCGAATCAATAGCGATTCAGTTATAAATATGTTATACGGCTTATGGTATTAATTCCTTCCAATAAAAGTCATCTAACAGCTGATTACTGACTACACCTTTTTTTTTAGAAGGCTCTGTGTGTCTTAGGGATAATAGTAAGTTTATATAATTTCCTTAAATGGCATTTATATCATTTCTCTTATTTTTTATGGGCAATGGTTATTAATTAATACTTCATCATATTTAGCCCAAATATTGTTATTCAAAAATAGCAGATATAATATTGTTGCTTTGTGTTGGTAGAGACGAAGAGGCATGTTTCTATTTTTTTAGGAGAAAATTCAAAAGATTTAAGATATATTTTTATCCTAGTAATTAGGTTTGTTTCCTTGTATTCTTCATGGTATAGATTTTCACTAAAAATCGACTATAATTGGAATAGACATAATATACATTTTTTATTTATAGATTAAATGATTAAAAAACCACTTGTTTGAAGAAGTTCTACTGCTAAAGCAAAGCAACGATATGTATTGTATTTATCTGCAAGCATATCATTCGACCAATAATGCATATAATTTATAATGACATTTCAGAAGTTATTTTATAATTCCGAGATCTATTTTTGTTTTTGAAGGGTAATCTCGGACATACATTCGATATTATTGTAATTCGGTATAATAGAATTATTATGTCAAAATCTGACCTTAATCCCATCTTCGATCAAGGTAAAACATATATGAAAAACAAATGCAATATCTTCCACATAATTATTTATCTCTCGAAGTGGTCAAGTCGATTCAAAATTGAGATCTCGGTGGTATGGGCGAACTTCTGAAGAGTAGTCATCAAGAACGTGAAACATGTACATAAATAAATGGAAGATATTTCCTATATATTTTCTTTTCGTCTATTAACCTTCAGCCACTTCACCTCAGCGTACAATCATTTTACTCTCACTAGAGATAAATTAATGTATCAGTCTCTTGATGTATCAATGAATTATGAGGTTGTCAGTACCTTTATAAAATGTATTAAGGGGAGGGGGGGCTTTTCCCAGTAGGGCCAGAAATAATCAATGTTTATAATGAATACAGCTTAACAGAAAATCAGTGGCCCCCGCGGTAAAGCTAAATTCGTTATAAGCTCTGATGAAGGTGGAACCATTTGGTAAACGACCCACTTGGCTTAATGAATTTATCAACAACAACACGAGGACGAATTGAATTTTCATTTTTAAGAAAGCCCCCGTATATTGTGGGTGTGTTTGTATGAGTTCGTTACTAAATAAGTTCCTACCGACCACATGGGAATTGAACCAACAACTCTAGGTTTACGATGAATTGTACATTAAGTCTCAACTTTGTAGAGATCCGTAAATAGTTATCAAATAACCTCAATTTGAGAAGTGACTAACTACAACTTTTGAACACTGTTCAAATCATCTTATTTTTCACATAAAAATGCGCGCATAGTTGTAAAACAACATAACACCGAAACCCCGGATGTGAACACTTTTCTTTTGAGGTGAACAAGTTTGGTTTTGACTTTTTGCATTGAGATAAATAATTATTCAGGAATTCACTTTAATAATAGGTGCCATCACTTCTAGAAATAAGGAGAGAAACTATCTAAAGAGAGGATAAATTCAAGATTTTAAGGATATATTTTAAAATGGTACATTCCAGCGGTTTTAAACGTTTATTATTCCATTTTATGAAAAGGGTGTTATGATCATGATTTTCGTTTCATTTCGTTTTACCTAGTGAAACTGAGGAGTAGCTGTGTGTGTAAATAAAACAAATTTAGAGCGAGGTTTGAATAAAGATTAAAGAAGTGAGCGGCAATCGGATGTAAACCGCTCCGGTTGATGCCCACACAATTTGAACGTTATGGGTGTTTAGTGTCGGTAGAAGGTTGTTCTTTATCTGGATATATAATATATAAACATATATGAACTGGAGTAGACTCTATGTACATAATTTAAATTGTATTTATTCATTATTTAAAAGTGGAACCTTAAATTCGTTTTCGTCTGGAAACCTTAAAGTACGTTTCGAATGCGGTGGTGGCTATATTTGAGAATCGTTTTGGATTTAGATGAACATACTCAAGGTATTAAACACATAAAACACGATTGAAGTATATTTTTTAAACCCAAATTCTAGTATAATATTTTACTTTAAATTCATGAACAAATATTATAGACACCACGGTTTCATAAAATTTAAAAAAATTAAAACTTTTGCAGGAATAAGATGAGACAATTTTTTTTTTTTTTTTTTTCAGTAACTTAGTAATAGAATGTCATAATTATGTACCTCTTTAATATTTTGCAACAAACAGAAAATACTTATATTATTTTGGTCAACTGTATTCAGTATTTTATTTTTCACCAGGTTTTAAGTCAAAACTAGTTTTCCTATTGGCTATTGCGTAACTCATGCAATAGCCAATAGCAAATGATTTTTTCAATAATTTTTCTGCCGTGAGAGTCAAAGAACATTCGATATTTATTGAAACCTTCAGGGATTATACGTGAATGACAGAACAAATGTTTCATTTCTAGATATATGATTTCCTGTTTTATTACAAGGATTGATTACGTATTGCCTAAAATATGAATAAGATATATGTGAATGAGAAGCAATCACTAAAGGTTAATGAAGCTTTACCCCATCAGTCAATGTGAGGACTTGAATTTATAAAATTAATATTGCTTACTGAGGCATAAATTTACTCGATCATTCAAAACAAAAATATTAATAATTGAAATTTGACATGTGCTGTACATTGGTGATAAGGCCTATCTCTCGCCCCTTCCATGTTCAAATCAATATCGTTTCATACATCAGCGCCTCCCGTCATCAAATAACGGCATAAATATAATGGCTCGTATTTTTTGAAAACTCTCATTGTCAAGTATCTCTAAAACAATTTTTTATTTTAATTTTTAATCTTGTTCATATTTTTAATAGAATAACTCATTTCAATCGGACATTTTACAGATTAATGTATCAACTAAACAAATTACAATATTCCACTATTACACTAGAATATTTCATATATTTTAATAAAAATGTATATGTACTTATATTTAGGTATAGAAGAAAAGCGTTTCTGTTCGTTGTAGGAATAAAAATTGGAAATTAGACGTTCCGTATTTTTTTCTTGGATTACATAAAATAGCAGGAAGGATTTTAATAAATTTTCATAACTGTGTCAACTATTTGCAGGGACTATCTTGGCTATATGAGCATTCCGCTTTTAGCAGATTTCCCTTAAGAGAAATGAGCTATTGAGGTTGCACTCATGATGCTATATTTGAAAATGTCTAAAAATGTCTGTCGGTCCTACCCAGCAGATGAAGAAAATGAGGTCCGTTGAAAACTATTTCTATCAGCAGTAGATATCTACTGAAGTGATGGAATATGCGTCCTTCAATATATTTCTTACAATTGGGTTCATCAAAAAAGTTTAAATATTAAACTGTTAGGAATAAGACTTTAATAACTAAAAATGTGTTGAGGAATAAAAACTCACTGCTACAACAAGAGAATTACAATAAAAAATTATGTATTTATTTAGCATTTAGGGACTTGAAATTGGATATTTTATATTCTATTGGAACTAAAGTAGTGGATCATCATAGACTGAGAAGATTCAGGCAAAATATAAATTTACCTATTCTATAAACTATATAATTAATCGATTTAAAATCGATTATCAATAGATCATGGCCTTATATCTCGTTGGCAAGCTTTTCACGCTTGCGCATTTCTCTGTGATGCGATCTTGTCGTCTTGAAGCCGCCGTTTGACGTCATTCTCTCTGTCCTCCGTTGGCTCAGTCCCTCTATAACATGCATACATATCACATCGACTTCATTCCAGTTACTACCAATTCTTTCATCTCACCTATTTTTGCACCCTGACCATTATTCTTCGCTTTCAGCAACTGTATGTAGGGAACAGTAACCGAAGTTTTAGGCGCTCTGTAACTATTTTCCCTCCTGTCTATCCTTAACTCATTTATTTTTTTTTTTTTTCAGTGAGCTGCTTCTTTTCCTGTGCAGCTCTGGAACTCTCAACCGTGAGTATAATTCTAATTTTCTTTTCTTTTTTTTTTCCTTTCCATTTTCTATTTCTAGAGCTCTTGAACCTCAGGTGAGCAATGTGAGTTAAAACGTTTGCCTTCATTTCACTTAATAAACCTAGAGATGTCAGTTCGATTCTCACTTGAGCGACATGGATAACACGAACTCATTAAATAAAACCCTTAGTCCCACCCAGGCTAAAAAAGTGTGGTAACCTATAGGTAGCCTGTTGCAATTAGCAGCACGAAGTGGACAGTAATAAATAATAATATATATATCTACAGTATTTTCCTTCCAAAATTATTACGTAGTATAATTAAATGAAATACGTGTAGTTTTATTGGATGTCACTCCCTAATATTGTGCATTATGAATTTCGAATAAATATTTAGATGACCTCTTCAATAAATGTCTCGCTGATGAATTATTAGAGCTACCCTTTGATGAATTTCTCACTGTTAAATTTTTAAAACTACGCTTTAATGAATTCCCCTATGACAAATATAAATAAGCCTCTTTGATGAATTTCTCGCTAATGAATATTTAGGAGCTAATCTTTGATGAGTTTCTCAATAAAAATTTAGAAGTCCTCTTTGATGATTTCCACACTGATAAATATTTAAAGTTCCTGTTTGATAAAAGTCTCGCTGATGAATTTCTAGTGCTACCCTTTGATGAATGTCTTACTCTTAAATATTTAGAACTACACTTTAATGAATTCCCCGCTGATGTATATATATAAGCCTCTTTGATGAATTTCTCGCTAATGAATATTTTGGAGCTAATCTTTGATGAATTTCTCACAATAAGTATTTAGAAGTCCTATTTGATGAATTCCGCACTGATAAATATTTAAAAATCCGCTGTGATAAAAGTCTCGCTGATAAACTATTAGCGCTACCCTTTGATGAATTTTCTCTCTTAAATATTTCGAACTACGCTTTAATGAATTCAACACTGATAAATATTTATAAGCCTCCTTTGATGAATTCCTCTTAGATAAATATTTAGAAATCCTCTTTGATAATTTCTTGCTGATTATGTTTAGTATTAGTACATATTCGTAATGAATATGAAAAAACCCGAGGAATATTAAAGTTGTTATTACCATACTCATCCAATTATGTATTTCATTAGTCAGATTATGATTATCACTTTTAGGCCTCGACTACATTTCTACCAAATTGTTAGCTAGGCTAATGCCGAATGGAACGGGAAACCACTGAATGTCCTTGTGGGTTCCTTATCTTATTCACTTTGAGCAACTTCTGTCAGGAAAGTTTCAGTTAAAACAAACCAACACTCAGGAGAAACGACTACGATGATAATAAATATTGACCAATATATGTTTATGTAAGTTGGCCTGCAAAAAGTAGAGCCATTCTAGAATGTATAAAATTTCTTGAAAGTCTTTAAATGTAGTAAGTATAAGCATTAGATTTATTTTATTATTACCTATGACATTTCAACGTATTTAAATTAATAAAGTCCGTCACGCAGGGTCTTTGTAAACTAAGAGATTTCCCACTTGAAGTTTTACAATAGATAAATCTATTATACTGGAAACACTTAACACTACCGTGAATATTAACTGAATAAATACAGACGGTAATGAGAAATCTATCAGTCAATTTTAAAAACCTCCCAACGAAAAGGCTTATATCTGAATATAACATATTCATTTTATTGAAAACTGTTTACTATATCTAATACTGTAATTTATAATGAATCAGAACAAATTTTATCTCAATCGCTCAAATTTTTGTAATCCAAGAATTAAGAGGGGGGGGGGAGTGATCAACATAACGTATTTGCATGTATCTCGTATAATAAAGGTCTCTTGAAAACAATATTTGCTATTTAAGCATGTTTATAATTATAATAACAGAGTATTGTTTATGTGACATGAGTAGGAGTGAGGGTTTGCTGAACATCTCGGCTAATATTCAAAATCGAGAATAAATGTATATAACAATATTTAATTGTTTAACCAATAATATGGGTTCTATACACTTTTTCAATCCAACAACGGAGATATTCCTAAATTCCCCCTCTTTAAATCCCCTCTCACTGGTCCGATTTCTGGCATAAACGAATTTTACCTTTCTTTTTACATAAAAAGATTTAATATCGAGTTTGGTAACGATCAAACATAAATTTTGACCGTTTGAACGTAACGGATTTATATATATAATGTAATTTTGAACGGACCTCATTTTCGTCATTTCCTAGTTAGGATCGATGGACATTTAAAGAAGTTTTTTTCAAAATTCGCGTCATGAGTACAACCTCAATAGTTGACTTCCCTTAAGGGAAGTCTGCTAAAAATATTAGATAAGCAATCTACTGTAGTTGGGCGTATAACAGAATTAAACTTTTTTATTGAACGTCAACTACGGACACCATTGACTGTAATTAATTAATTTTCACAATAGCATTAATTGCTTCGAATGAGTATAAAATGTCGGAAAATATAATTACAAATAAATTTGTAATACATACTTTTTATTAGTCCACATGGTAAACCTTGACTGGCGAGTTCGATTCTGGGCATTGGGAAATTATTTAACGATGAATTCATTAAATAATTCTCTTAGCCCGACCCTAGCTAGAAAAGGGTAGTAACCTGTAAATAGTCAGTTCCAATTACCCACGGTAGCAAAAAGTGGACGTTAATAAATAATAATATAATAATAATTTTTATTAGCGGCATTCTTTAAACTTAATTAATTACTTCGAAGTCTTTCAATAATTCATTTCTTTAGCAAAGACATAGAAATAATGATGTATATTGTAATTATTGGAAGAATGTGAATGTGAAAAATTCCTTTGAATGTATCAAAAGAAGGGGAGCTTTTCATGTAACCATCATAAATGGTTAGGCATATCAGCCCCATGAAAAGTATACATACTTTTTAATTTGATTTTGACTTAATGAGTACATACTGAAATGTTTTTAAATTATGAAGTAATGAGCAGTGTCGCTGTCTTACCAGTACGGCATATTGTACGGAAGCAATTAGTGCCAACTTTAAAACAGAATAAGGAAATATTTCTCTTTCTTTCTTTTAGGGTAGTTCCTTTAGAGGAATTTGCCTATTCAGATTGTATGCGATTTCCAAAAAATGTATTCAAATCTGTGGTAAAATTTCAAATGGGGCATTTTCAAATTTAATTGTAATGCCTGTCATTGATGTGTTTGAATGAATATGGTTTTCCGCTTAAAAAGAAATAAACAATTTAAGCACCAAATAATCTCTTTCTTTTTATGGAACATCCAAAGTATGTAGTTGTGTCTCCACAAATACTGACTAATTTATGTTTATTTAGATAGCTCACTAAACAGTGAGTAAAATTCTGAAATTCAAAAGTCAAGCAAAAGTTTAGCACTAAAAATTATTTTCCAATACAATTCATCATCAACAATCAATCTTTGTTAGTAAAACCAACATTTACGAAGATATTGGCAAACATATGTTTTGACTGCAAAATAAACCTCCTCTTGTGTTAGTTATATCGAAGTACAATATAGCTCATATTGGCAATATTAGTTCTTTAGGAATCATTCCAATATTACTTCTACTATTGACATAAAGAAGTTCGATGTTGCTATACGATGTTGGATATTTACACACTTAAATTCATACATCAAAGTTTCGTTTTATAAGAATTTGTGTATTATAAGCCTAATACATTCTATTGAGTTTATTCTACTCCTAAACGATTATTACATTCTAGATCTAATTTATTCCCCATATACGCGAAGCAGCTACTCGGTAGTAAATTGAATAATAAATAATATTTATTTTTTCGATAAAACCAACATTAAAAATGTTAATGACTTATCATCGAACTTATGTTTTGACAGCGAAATAATTCCTCACACCTATTAGCTCTAGTCACGAATAGTTTTGCTCATTTTGACAATGTTTTTTTCTTAAAGTATTTTACAAAATATTTTTCAGTTTTAAAATTGCAAGTTTTCTTTAGCTAAGTGGGAAGTCATAATTTGTAAATATATATAGGATATAACTAACATATATTTACATATTAACGAATTTATGTTTCGACTTCAAATTATATCATCACTCCTAATTGAAATATAAAATTCTCATATAGACAATAGTCCTTGAGGTAATTAAATCATAAATATAAACGCTCATTCCTCCTACTGTTTTTAAGTGGTCTACTGCAGATGGGTTGACAAAAAGAATTTCAGTTTAACGACAAAGATATTAGAATTACCGGAAACGTGAACTAGATATTTTAAACCTTCCATGTAAAACTAAAGAGTCCGTTAATGGCTCAAAAAAATAATGGTACTGGTTTAAAAACAGATGAAATGCAAAATTATCAGCACTTCAAAATAAAAAAATGTCTCCTATTCTCATTTTCGTTTAGAGAATTTAAAGCCAATACTTTCTTTAAAAAAAAAACACAGGATTGAGTAAGATTATAGATGGTCCCAGTTCATGGGTGTAATTAATAAATCTATTATTCTTGGAGAAAAGACTAAAAGTAAATAAGTTTATGGTTTATCAACTAAGGTGTATTTTACTTTTATACTCTAATTTGCCCTCCCTTTTGATTTTTATGAGTGAATATCTTTGCAGTTGAGATGTCCTTTTAAGTTAGGAATGCTATTAATGACCACCTATCCAACAATTTAAAATTAATAATGAAGAATTTTAATGATACATTTTTCAATAAATGTTGTCAAAACGGTCTTAAAACCTTTTTACTGGAATTTCCATATTTTCTTGCCAGTAGAACGAGGTAATATTCATATTTGATCAATGATTTTCATATTATAAAAATAAAATTAGCCTCTTTTCAACATTTTGCTATTTGGCATAGGCTTTAATAAATAAATTATTTTTACCAATTAAATCTGTAACCTTTTACAATTTTAAAAAGTCTACAAGTTGATTTAAAACGTAGGCACTATATTTACAAATTTTCCTACGATTTTTATTTTTATTTAACACTGCATATATCACGTGTACTTAGGAAGTATTTACGGATTCAAAATATGCGAAGTTTGTCCAAAATGCTCATTATGGTGAATTGTTATAAAAAGACTTTAAGATTTAAGTTATAGTTGCGTCAATATATAACAATTTTTAGCATTCAATAAAAAACACATTTCATATACCAAGCTTTTATTACTTAATTCATTATTTGTTTACTTCTCAGATTTGGATATAAGGTTTATTTTGAATTTAACTAAAAGCTCACATTATTTGTCCATTTAGACCACAACAGTTTTACTTCTTAATTCTTTCCTAGTCAGGCATTCACCATCCTCAGAATGGAAAAATAAACTTAATATAATAACCAAAACCATCCATAGCAATCATTCTCGAGAGATGCAAGGTAAATTCTGAAAACCTTACGGCGGGGCTTAAGTCATATCGGTTAAAACAAAAAATATTAGGGAGGGAATTAGTGGGTTATATTAAAAGAGCTTTAAACTTCAGACTTCAAGAATTAAAATAATAATTTTAGTATATTTTAAAGAAAATTGGTGCTTTTAGTTAAATTACAAAATCTATGTATCTACTCGGTGAAACTAACTTCTTCTTTTTCATACATAGAACAAGCTCTTAAAATTCTATATAACCAAAATGGTAAACAGAGATATTTACAATAATGTACATTTGAAAAAAAAAAAAAAAGCATTAAAAAAAATCTTACATACAGCCTCTTATTTTTTTCTATTTTTTTTTTGTATGGTCATTCGAAATATGGAATATAGTAGTTTAGTGTTCAGATTTAGCTGAAAATGTTTTAAACTAACAACTTACTTAACAATCGTTGTGGGTTCTCATCGAATGTTTTAATACTTTAATTTGTATATAATTTTGGAGTACTACATCCATATGTGGACTACTCTTTGTCAGAAATTTCTTCATGTCGTGTAAATGTAAATGTAAATTTCTTCTATGCAATTGGTTAGTAGGTATTTGTTTTCATATTTTGCATAAGAGACCCTGTCTGCGGAAGTTATGGCAGGTGAGAGAGAATGTTCTATTGGCAAGATTCATATATGTATGAATTTAGTTGTATGTTACACCTAGTTTAGTTATGTATTATGTCTTATTGATTAAACGAGGACTCAAACCCAAAATGAGTTTAAGAAAAATCACCAACGGTACTCTTGCTCTCATTTCGAAAAATCAGTTAGCCTACCAGTTAATAGTTATTAATACTTCATTACATTACTATATTTACAATATTATTTCCTTAGTGTTTGACTAATGCTAGTCAAAACTCGTGATTAATTTACTTACTTTATATTTTTAGTGTGTTTATGAGGACACTGATATTTTCCTGAAGAAGTTTAGATAACGTCTTCCACATGATGATATTTTCATTGTTTATCAGTATATTTTTATCCTGTCCTTTGTTTAGCTGTTTCAGCGTCTTTATGGATAAAAAGTCATTTTTCACCGTAAGAATTGTGGGATGGTAATTACAAGCCGATTGTTGCCTGATGACAATCACAGTTGAAAATACGCGATCTCGAGGAGAGTGAAACGGCCAAGAATCCAACCCGAGAGCAAGCGAGAGACTGACTCCAGTTTCGCTTCGAGGGTTAAAGATTGGCGGCGTTCGGGGCAGCAGTGAGGGGGGACCTACCCTCACCCGAGATTCCTTGTTCCATGTCCTTCTAAGAGCTTTCTTTCAGTCTTTCCACAAAGGACAATTAAAAATCCCACGAATAACACAATTTAATCCCTTTCTGCTCCAGAGCTGGCTACGAAATCCCTCGTTTTATCCCCTCTTTACTTCAACCTTCTGACCCCTCCCCTAAGTCACGATTTTTCAAAACTTCCTTTAAATTATTTATTTTCGACCGATATAACCTATCAGATGATATTTATATCTTATAACGCTCTAAAGGAAGGTAACCTTTTTTTCCTTTATCGTTAAAACAAAAGGTGAATTTTGTTAAAGGTTAGAATCTGGAAAGAGGGTGTAGAGATATTTCAAGAGATGAAAATTATGAGGAATTTTGTAGATCATATTATTTGTCATTATGTTTTGCTGCAATAATGAACTTTGCACTACAGTGGTGATCCTTAAGAAAATTTTTGAACCACTTTTTGAACCACTAAAATATTTGAAGTCGTCACAAAATAATCATTATTATTTAAATAACATCTTTAATTTTAATAGTTTTAGTTAACTTTTTTTTCTTTTTTTTTATTCTCAACTTAGATATGTAAACTTGTAGTTTAGTTTAGATATTTAGTTAACAGGGAAATGTCTTTATGCACGAATCTGGCTTAAGGGAAATCAGCTATTGAGGTTGTACTCATAACGCGATTTTAAACATTTCTTCAAATGTCCATCGATCCTATCTATCTATATATATATATATATATATATATATATATATATATATATATATATATATATTTGTCTGTACCGCTCTAGCGTTCGCAATTTTTGTTTAATCGTTACCAAACTTAATATTTAATCGTTTTATGTAAAAAGAAAGCCGACCATTGGGAGGGGAGGTTTAGAAGGGAGGAATTTCGAAAATTCTTAATATCTCCGTTATTATGTATTGAAAAACTGTATAAAATCAATCTTATTGAAAATATAATGTTCTATAAATGTCGCTATGTACATTTTTTCTCTATATTGAATATTAACCGAGATATTTTATATTTTAGTTTTCAGCCATCAGTAAACCCCCACTCCTACTCATGTCATATTAATTATAATCTTATCTTATATCATGAAACACTTCATTCCAAGGTTAAATACCAAATATGGTTTTCATTGAACTGTTACTTTGTGAGATGAATGCAAGTAAGTGGCACATATGGGAAATCTGTTTAATTTAGCCCCAGATTGACCCATTTTTTTTATATACATATAATGTCTGATGAGTCTAGGATAATAATTATGGCCGCACCATGGAGAAAACTGACAATCGGGAAAAAATATGTTATCACAACTGTAATCATAAGTCACAATTTTGATTATTTCTGAAAAATTCTGATTCAGTATTCGCAAAAAAAAAAAAATAAATAAATAAATAATACCCTTTGATTAAAGTCGTGATCACAAAGCTAATTGAGGCTCCCAATTACAATAACTTTTCGTAAGTTAGTAACTTCAATTACAATTATACGTATTTATTAATGATGACATCATCCATTAAGATTTCATGTTCTTGACTCGAAAATGTTTATTTCGTTTATACCATACTCGATATTCAAGCGTTTCATTCAACACTAATGTTCATAGTCATTATGTCAGTAATCAGTCCAGGATTAGGGGGCGAGGCGAAAATTAAGAACATCTCTGTTATTATGTGTTGGATTGAAAATGTTATAGAGAAAGTTTGTTAAACTATTGATGCTCTACAATTGTTGTTCTATTCATTTTTATACAAGAAGAAGAGATTCGTTCTTCCTTTTTTACAGCCTTTAGTAAACTTCTATTTGAAAACGCTGATTTTACTTACAATTAAAAAAAATATGTTGAGAATAGATAGGTAGTGTGACAAAACAGCATGAAGAAAAATTGGTTAGTTTACGCAGTCCCTGCGTGACGTACTTTTTATAATAACATTTTCACATATGAAAATATTTTTTTTTTTAAAGTATGAATATTTACTTTATTTTTTTTTACTGCTGTTAGCAGATTTCCCTTTCAGCTATTGAGGCCGTACTCATGACGCGATTTTCGAAAAATTTCTTCAAATGTCCATCGATCCTACCCAGGAGATGACGAAAATGAGGTCCGTTCAAAATTTTTTATATATATATATATATATATATATATATATATATATATACGTTACGAAACCCGATATTTAAGCGTTTTATGTAAACAGACAGATCAAGTTCGTTAATGGCGGAAATCGGTCCAGTGGAAGGGAGGGGGGGGGTTAAAAGTGGGATTTTCGAAAATTCAAAATATCTCCGTTACTATAAGTCGGATGGAAAAAGTGTATAGAATAAATTTTATTGAAAATTACATTTACTATAAATATTATCATATAAAGTTATTTTTTATCTCAAATATTAACCGAGATATTTGCATTTTTCAGTTTACTTCCTTCAGCAAACCCCCACTCCTGCTTATGTTACATAAACAATACTCTGTTATATAATAATCCACATTATTGTAACAAATATGTTTTCAAGAGGCCTTTATTATCGGAGATACATACAAATATGATCCTGTGACCCCCCCCCCCGTCTTAAGTTCTTGGACTACTAAATTGATTGTAATAAAAATTATTCTGATTCATTATAAATTGCAATATATAGTAAATAGTTTTTAATAAAATTAATATGATATATTCTGATATATGTCAGTAATTGTTTTTCTTTTCGGTGAGAGGTTGGCAGACCTGTTTGTTTGCATTTCAGACACTTCCCTCTAGGAGTTTGTTAAAATTGACTGAAAGATTTCTTATTACCGTTTGTGTTACCAGTATGTAGATTTATCTATTGTTAAACTTCACGAGGAAAATCTGCTTAGTTTACGCAGCCCCTGCTTCACTGCCTTTTTTACTTTTATAATTGGTAATGAATTATTAGTAAATTATTTTTATTACACAATAAATGCATTGTACTTTAAGTTAAACCAACATTGTTTAATAAAACGCCATTATTCTGTTGTATGATAATTATTCGGCAATAGGGAAATTCCTTTGATGAAATGCTCCCTTTACCATTCCATGAACAGGACAGCTGTTGGCATTATTCAAAATGGAACCCTCAGCCAATCAGCACCTTTCAAAGGTTAAACTCATGAATAATCTTAGAGAAATCGGATTTGAATTCAAAATATCTCCGTTACTATACGTCGGATCGAAAAATATTATAGAATCAATCGTATTGCAAATTAAAGTTACTATAAATATTGTTATATACATTTATTCTCTATCTTGAATATTAACTGAGATATTTGCATTTGTATTCTCCATGTGCTCGGCAGCAGTGGCTATGTTCGGACTTTCCGCCGTGAGCTCTGGCTATTGGTTTTTCGGCAAATATGCACATAACAAAAGTTGTTTATTTTGTTATGTAGAGTAACTTTTGTTATATACACTTTTGTCGTATACCGAAGTTTAAATGCGTTATACGCTAAAAATTATAGCGGGAGTCAACAATATAATACACTCTAGCGGTCTCAATTTTGGCTTGATCGTTACCAAAACCGATATTTAAACGTCAAATTAAAGATCAAGTTCGTTAATGGCTGAAATCGGACCAGTGGGAGGGGGGGGGGGGTTTAGATGGGAGGAATTTCGAAAATTTTAAATATCTCCGTTACTATACGTCGGATCGAAAAATTATATAGAATCAATCTTATTGCAAATTACATTTAATATAAATAATATTATATACATATAATATGTATCTTGATTATTAATCGAGAAATTTGCATTTTTATTATGTGTGTGCGGATAACGGACGAGATGAGCTCGGCTAATTTCGGTTCTAGTCGTGAATTTCCCCCAAAAGCTAGTTAGGTCGTTTCCGCATCTGTTCGGCTCTCGTACAATTTCTCTATTGTAAAACTTCACGTGGGAAATCTGTTTAGTTTACGCAGCCCCTGCGTGACGGACTTTCTTTTTTAATGCACCCAATAATTCAATCAACGTCTTTTCTTCCTAAATGTCTTTATGCAATTTACAATGGAAATGGCGTTAATGTTATTTTTTTTTCATATTATTCGTCAATTCTATTATTAATTTCGTTTTTCAGTATATTAATTGTATTGTATGATTGCAATGGCTGACAGGAATCTCGAAAGTCTTTATTATCTATCCTGAAGATGAAACGTCAAGCCCCCATCAACTAAGAACATTCCCGAAGACTCATTATACCATAGAAATCCCTAACAAAGTTCAAGTTAATATTCGCTTTGCTTGCTAGTATAACACACAGATGAACTAACATAAGCAGTCTTATATCTCCCTCATTTCGTACTTCATTCAGAGTAAAAGCCTGGCATAAAAAATGTCGTGTTTAGTCTGAAAATAAGACTTTTCGTGATAGATTATTATGGAACTCGGATGAATGTTAATGGTGGCATGTATGAAAAGTCCGTCGCACAGGGGCTTCTTGAACAAAGAGTATTTCCCACGTGTTAGACCTGCAGCAGAACATCAATTGCCTTGTTTCTTTTGATAAGAGACCTTTGTAAAGAGAAGTTGAAATTTAAGGTGGGCATGAAACATTTAGTGTCAACGATGCTCTAAATGGAAAAAAATATTAGTAGGAGTGAGGGTTTACTGAGAACGGAAACCTGACAAATAAAAATATATCGATTAATATTCGAGTTGAAAAAAACAATGTACCTTGATAACCACTAGATATCTGATCATATTTATTTTTGTTTTTCCCATTCTTATAATGTGTAATTAATTAAATTTTTATTATAGCCAGTCATTTCAGTTTATATACTGACATTTTAATTTTTTTTTTAAATTATGCCCAATGTCCATCGATGACCAAAATGAGGTTCGTTCAAAATAATAGATATATTTTAATTATATGACATTTAAAAATATTATAATTATTCGAGACTGATTAGATGGCTGCACCTCATGATATACGAAATCAGCTGATAGAATCGATAGTTACGTTACATAATTTTGTAATCAATTTAACTGCATACATGAAATTTATAAATAAAAAAAATTGTATTAATGAAATTCCCAGAATACGTTCCCGTTAATGAAGAAAAGTTATTATTTGCACAGATATTAAAAAAAATTACTATTCAAATGTAAATTTAAAATATGAAAAAAGTCGTAAACAAAAACACTTATAATATCGTATTCATTGTCGTAACTTCTTCTGGTGATTTCCATGAAATAATTCTGTTTTTTTTTTTCTAGGTAAATATTCGAGTTAGTAAAAAAATAATAATTCTTCTTCATCTGGACCCAATATTCTCAAATATTCTTCTTTGTGAGACAATTGATGGTACAGAAGTTGCCACAATCGATCGATTAGTAGAGATCGATTATTGCCTACTCGAAAGTAGAAAAATTAAACTCCAGAAGCCGGTCAGGTAGGGAGAAGCTCCTCGCACCTCGTTCTAGTTTCTACTAGTGGCAACCCAACATAATTTGTCACCATTTTTTTAGTCTTTACTGCGTCGGGAGTGGAGTCTATCTCATATGCCCTGCCCAGGAGCAGTCATCGTCGACGAGAAAGTAAATCTGCAGTCAATCAGATTTCGATGAGGTATGAAAGTTTCTAGAATTTCTTTAGTCACAGTACCTTATATTACATATCTAGTTTCACACTTTTTTTTTTTTCTCTTCATAGTAACCTTATGAGAAGTTATTTATCTGAGTACATGTTCAATTGCCACATAAATACATTTATACAAATGGGTCATTACCATATAATTAAATATAATAAAAAAATAATAATAATAAAAAATAAAATAATGAAAATAGAAAGGAATAATAAAAAAGATAAAATGATAAACTAAACAAAAAATAATATATTGAAATAAGTAAGATAATTACAAATAAAGTTAATAAATAAAAAGAAAAAAAAATTAAATAAAGTTAAACTCAACCGAAGTTACGGTTTTTTTCCTCTTTAATTTGCGAGTCTATTTAAGGTAAATATATTGAATTATAATTCTAGTTCCACACAAACAACTTTATATTCTAATGTATTTTTGCTTCATCCATATCAATATTTTTGATAAACTTTATGAGTTTTTTATAATATGCATTAAATAATATATGAGGGCTCTAGCCAATTAACTCCTTTACAAATTATGTTAATTATGAAATTTGATCTATTTTGATTAAATTTGAGTCATGGTTAAAAACGTTTGTCATTGTATTCAATTTTAAATCTTATTAAATAATGTCTTGTCTCTCCATGTTTCGTTAGAAATTGTGTACATTTGTGTTGCTAACTCTTAATTGTGTTGTAGTTGTTGTGAGTTATATTTGGTATCTACTGATGTAAGTTGTAAGATTTGTTACATTTCGGCCATTCTCTGTTCCATTTATGTATTGTGTAGATACGTGAGAGAAATCTGGGATTATTTTTGTTTCTTGAGCTGCTTCCTTTGCTACCGTGCCAGCTTGTTCGTTTCCAATATTTCCTGAATGGGCTTTTATCCAGTCTATTTGTATGTGTAGATTCAAATGTATAATTTTCAAAATATTTTGTCTAATGTTTTCACTTATTTCTAATGTTTCACACCTTTTTTTTAAATATTATAAATGAATCAGCCATTAGTGAAAAATAAAGTCTACTAAATCAGAGTTAAAATCTCTTCGGAGATCTGCAAGTGCCAACCAATAATTGTAGAAATTGGCATTCAAGAAGACTAATTATTTAACATTTTTCGATCCAACTCAATAATGGGGACATTTCGAATAGCTATAAACACACATATTATATATATATATATATATATATATATATATATATATATATATGCATATAATTAAGAAATAAATGTTTTAGTCATGAGAACAATCATAAAAGCTGATTTCCCATCAAAGAAATCTCCTAATAATTCTGAGGAAATTGACAGAAACATCACCAAAATGTGAATATGATGAACCAAATCCATATTAACTTCATCGGCAATAAACCTTGACTCCTAGCAGTACGAGTTATTTTTCTGTACTAAATTCCAGGAAAACAGTAATAAGAAGCTGTGACTTGGTAAACGCAATGCTGACACGATTCGCGGAACGGAACTCAATGTGGGTGGTAAGGAATATAATTAAAACAATCTGCCTCTTTTCTAAAATTAAGTAACAGCAATATTAATTAATTGACGACCGTCAAATACTTAGCAAACAAATCCAATATAAATGAGCTACGTCACACATATTTTAAACTATTTAAGTGCTATAAATTAGCTTGAAACTCTTAGAACATAGCCCTGAAGAATTAATCTCCAAGTACTTAAAGCAAACTTTGGTATGAGGGACGGGTTTGACCAACGGGCTGAATGTTTGACTAAGAGATTTTGGAGGGCTTCGCTGACTAAGGCCTTCGAGAAGCACAAATATTCTACATAATCTCCACCCGTGAGTGGAATATATTAAACTCTCACATGCAGTAAATATTAATAGCAGGCAAACACGTTAATGTATAAGATCAAGGGTGAATAATGGACATTAAATCTCATTTAAAAGAAAGTTCGTCACGCCGGGGCTGCGTAAACTAGGCAGATTTCCCACGTGTACCTCTCATTTGCACTTATCTAAAAATTAAAAGTTCAATGAGAACAATATTTGGGATTTATTTTAATAATAAATATAACATTATATTTGCATATTTAAATAATGTGCTTCATAATATAAAAGCTTTTTTGTTAATATGACATGAATAGGAGGGGGAGTTTACTGGTGGCAGAAAACTGTAAAATGTAAATAACTCGGTTAATAATCCAGATAGTGGAAATACGTACACATCAAAATTTATAGAACATTATATTTGCAATAAGATTGTTTCTATAATATTTTTCGATCCGACACATAATAACGGTGATATTAAGAATTTTCGAAATTCCTCACCTCTACCCCTCCCCTCTCACTTGTCGGATTTTTTCAGCCATTAATGAACTTAATCTGTATAATCTGAGCTTTCATTTTAGCATATTTCCCTTATCGGAAATTAGCTATTGAGATCGTACTCATGCCGTTATTTATCAGTTAATAATCAAAGATAGTAAAAACAATGTACATAACAACATTTATAAAACATTACATTAGCAATAAAATTGGTTCACTTTATTCCAAGCCTAAATACCAAATATTGTTTTTAATGAACATTTACAATTTTGAGACAAATGCAAATACGTGACGCATTTGGGAAATCTGCTAAGTTAACGCAGACCCCCCCCCGTGCGTGACGGACTTTTTTAAGTTGTATACAGATAGGCTTAGCTTTATGCTTATTACAGTACTTGTAGAAGACAAGGCATTTTATTGATTCTGAACATTATTCCAGATTATTATTCAAAATTTCGCTTTCAATTTCGGTCATATCCTTTTTACACATTTTACCTACTTTAAGAATTCTACATTTAGAACATCAATTCCTAGGCTCGAGTCCTCTGGGAATCGGCTATTCCCAACTTCAGACCTGGAATTATCTGTGGAATATTTCTCCAGTTCGCCGGACTATTAAATTCTAAATGAGCCACACCTCTTTGAATATGTTCTGCAGCTGCAGTGATGGAACACCTTAAATAAATGATCTTACTCTTGTCCCAATTGACCCTACTAAGAAGAATCCTTATCTAATTAATTATATATATATATATATATATATATATATATATATATATATATATATATATATATATGATATATAGATGTGTATGTATCTGTATCTGTGCGCCCGCAAACAGGAATCTGTCTCTCACAATGTATTGTCTATTTGGCGCATGATAAGAAGTCTATGTAAACAGGGCGTGAAATATAATCTGGACATGAAATGTTTATTGATACAAGTGTTTACACTAAACCCCTCACTCCTCCTGATCTGATTTCAGCCATTAGCGAACCTGATCTTATTGTAGTTTTACATGAGCCGTTTAAATATCGAGTTCGGTAATGTTCGAACAAAACCTGCTCAAGAATAAAGAAACAAATTATATGCATATACGTGCATGTATCTATGTAAGTATGTATGCATATATATGTGTATATATATATATATATATATATATACAATTTTTTTTTAACAATATCATTTTCATCATCTTCCTGATAGGATCAATAGGCATTTGAAGAATATTTTCTAAAAAGTTCACCTTGAGTACTACCTTAAAGCACTTTCAAGCTGCTGAAAAAGTACTGTCTTAAAAACGTCATCATGTCATGTGATGTATTTCAAAGGCATAGAACCGACAATGGTATTAAATTTTAATACATAAAAATAAATCATGAAGGCTGATTTCCACCTTAAAACGTCCTTCACAGAAGGACTAAGCAGATTCCCCCCGTGCGCCACATATTTGCATTTATCCAAAATACGTAAAGTACAATGAGCTTCAAATAAAGTGCTTCATAATATAACAGCTTATTGTTAATATGACACGAGTAATAGTGGGGGTTTAAATGCCGAAAACTAAAAAATGAAAATATTTCGGTTAATAATCAAGATAATATAAAAACGTACAACATTTGTAGAACATTGCATTTGTGATAAGATTGGTTCTATTACAATTTTCGATTCAATGCATAATAGTGGAGATATTAAGAATTCTCGAAATTCCTCCTCTAAACTCTAGTTTTATATAAAACGTTTAAGCAATGAGTTTGGTAACAATCAAACTAAAATTGCGATTTGCGACCTCTAGATTGTTAATATATATATATATATATATATATATATATATATATATATATATATATAGTTTTGATCGGACCACATTTTCGCCACCTCGGGCAGGATTGATGGATATTTGAGGAAATGTTTCGAAAATCGCGTCATGAGTACGACCTCAATAGCTGATTTCTCTTAAGGGAAATCTGCTAAAAGGAAGTTGGTGGAAAATATACAACCTGTTAAACGACTTTCATATAGTTGTTAGGTCTCAGCTAGCATGGAAATCATATATTATCTTATAATATAATAATACATCTTTATTATATATTTTATAATATTATATTAACTATTATCGAATGATAATAAAGTATGGTGGTCCATAAACTCTAAATTCTTCAAATAGAGGAGTTTATTTATTTTCTATGATGACAGTTTCGAGCGCCTTTGGTCCCCTTCTTCAGAGGAATTGTAGTAGAGGAGGAACAGGGAGCAAAATATTTAAGGCAATCAGAGAAAGTTACTTCTTGAATGATTAATTCAATTACAACCTTAATAGATGATTTCCTTTAAGGGAAATCTGCTAAAATATTATATGGAAAATATTTTCAATATGTATTTAATAATTAATTTTATTATTCATTGTTTGTTCTAGAACGGTTCTTTTACTTGTTTTTTCTGTAAACCAAATACTTAGCGATTTGTGTATGTTTTTTTTTTCAGCCTTCTACTGACTAATCCCCACTCTTACTTATGGGATTTTCACTTAAAGCACACAATTTCTCATAATCATCTCGTGTCCAATTTAAATTTCAAGTCACGAGTACGTAGACTTCTAACTAATTAACCTGACATTCCAGCTCGTGGGAAATTTTACGCCTCCTGACTGACCATTTTTAACCATGATCATGGTTTTAAATCTCTACCACCCAGCCTTAGTATCAATATATATAATAATTATGTAAATTCAAATATGAATATTCATTGGCTTGAAATGGTTTGATTCAAGTCTAATTAAAAATGAATCCCTTCTGATTGATTAATTATATCATACATGTATGTATGCAATATCAATAGAGCATATATATTACATTATAAATTTGTAATAATTGATTCCATTTGATGAAGCATTTGTTTGCAGGGCATACGTGAACTTTTATCTGATTATAGATTTACGAGTAGGCCTCTTATTTGGCGTGCAAAGCATTATGCAATCTTAAATAAACATATTTATTTTATTCAGATTAGGAAATATACAGACTCAGAATGGATGAAATGTTCATCCTTCGCTGAATTGTTAAACATTTGGTTATAGTCGTAACTTCTATTAACTCATAAATTATTATTTTACAATTTTATAACTCATTGCATACAAAGAACTATTTAAGGAGGTAATTAGTAATAAAACTTTTTAAAGTTTACAGTAACAAGCAGTTTGAGTACCCAAAGCTGATTATTTGATTCTTGACTTATTTGAGAAGATGAAACTCGTTTAAATTCTGTCGGATTTCGGAAGATGTAACTCATTTAAGCTCTGTGAGTTTAGCTGCTTCATCATTCTCTATTGTCCAAAGTGAACCATTTTCTCCTTTCTCAAGTACTTCTATCAAACCTCGACCAAGATTGTTGATACTGAAACAAAGAAATAATGTTTTCTTCTCAATTAAGTAGTAATAATAATAACTTATATATATATATATATATATATATATATATATATATATATATATATGTGTGTGTGTAGAGAGAGAGAGAGAGAGAGAGAGAGAGAGAGAAATCCATCTACCGCTAATGACTTAAAAAAGTAGGTGCGTTATGATGTAATAAATAAAAAAATAATATCACCCCAGAAGATTGATCACTAACTACATTGATATTAAAAAATATAAATTTTTTAGTAGGTTGACTGCACTAATATTGGTTAAGAAATTTACAATTTGAGTGCAGATCTCAAAATTTTATACATAACTAGCTCAGATACCCGGCTTCGCCCGGGAATTGATTTGAGCCTGAATGGTGATGGTATTTTTTTGGCAAGGCTTTACTTTGGACAATATTTTGACATTTACCCGTCCCAGTGTTTAGGGTTAATACCCGTTGTTGGCAGTTGTTAATAATAAAATTAATTTTTTATGTAAGTGTTCACTGTCCTCCATATTGTCATATTTCCCGTCTCCTGTGCATTATGCATAGATTTCAGTTATTAAGGACAAAATATTAACATAGATTTGAATTAATTTTTTCAGGTGAGGTACCTCATAGTTCAAATTGGAATGAATTGTTGAGCATATCAATATTTCTACGCAAATTACTTGCTCCACACATTGTTCCTGGAGAAATGTATAAAACAAAAGTTAATCTAAATATCAATGTACAGAGGTTACAATTTTATATATATATATATATATATATATATATATATATATATACAGTATGAATGATCTGAATTCTTATATTACTTAATAAAAGAGGCATACCTGAAATTGAGGCTGAATTGTGACATGGACCTCCTTACATATTGAGTTAATTAATATGATATGGGAGAACAAATTTAAAACTTAAAGAAACCTCTAGCATATTTGAATACTTTAATTAACCTTATTTAGTTATCGACCTTTAAAAAAAAAAAATTAGACTATCTTTTTAAGTAGAAATAAGTTTATTTAACCCTATAAGCTTTTGAACTGATAATTTATTCAGTGGACGCTGGGAAAAATGATCATAATAGCATCTAAAAAGTAATTTATAAGAGCCCTTTTGTCTAGTATGGATTCTTATCACCACTCCCCGTCCCTAAATCTCACAGTTATAGTGTATTTACAGATGTTCATAGAATTTGAATTAATCGTTTTAATTGTCCAATAGGAGCAATGAAATTACTTCAGGTCACACAGAATTATTTGTATTAATCCTTCATACCCCCAGTGTATTAATGAAGAACAGTTATACTGTTAAAGTGACATTAGTAGGAGTGGGGGTTTACTGAAGGCTGAAAACTAAAATATGCAAATATTTTATAGCTAATATATATTGCTCGGTTAATAATCAAGATAGTGGAAAAATATGTATTACAATATTAATAGGGCATTAAATTTGCAACAAGATTAATTCTATTCAATGTTTACATCCGACGTATAATAGCAGAGATATTTCGAATTTTCGAAATGCCTCCCCTCTAACGCCCGCGTCCTATTTCAGCCGTTAACGACCTTCAGTTTTACATAAAACGCTTATATATCGAGTTTGTCGGCGATCAAAGAAAAATTTCGACCGCTAGAGTGTTAACAGACATGAGCGCAACCTCTATAGCATATTTCCCTTAAGGGAAAACTGCTAAAAAAACTTTTAGCCATAATCTTAACGGATAATTAAATTACCTGGTTTATGGTTAGAGTCTACTTACTGTTGGAAATGAAATGATCCGAAGTGAGTAGTGAAATTATCAATGATATCAGGATCATCTGGGAGAACCTCAGTGTGAGCTGTGATGGCGAGCTCCGTCTCCGTCATACCCGGATTGATGGCCAATACTTTTACTCCTGACTTCTTCCAGTACAGGTAATGCTGTGAACGTTTAAAAAGACTTTTATTAGAGAAGAAATCTTCTATCGGTTTATTATGCCTAAGAAATAGCTTTTACACAGATTCTGCGCCACTACTGGAACCAAATTCAGAGAAATCATCCATTCTTCTACTGGAGGTGGCTCGAGCAGAACTGAATGAGATGAAATGAATTTAAGACCCCTTGGTGAATAATGATGTATAAATGGAAAAAGTCTGTCGAGAGAATTTAGGAATAGGGTAACTCTTTTCGTACGTGCCCATTAGAATAGTAAATACTTCCAAGATTTAATAGCGAAGTATTGAAGTGTTGTTAAATATTTTCTTGAAGTTGCCTTGGAGAATCTCAATAATAATTATCTCATTTCTCAGATCACATAAAGGAATAGTTTTGATTTTGGTTTCAATAACTAATTGAAGTGCTAACTTAAAAATCAATTTAAACTAAATAAAGATAGACTGACTTTTGTCAAGAGGAATGTTGTTGTGAATGAACGTATTAAAGTCTGAGCGCTTAGGACATCTATTTGTTTTCAAATAGAGGACAATGTTATAACCATCCCAGAATGTTCTTTCACGTAAGTAATCACCGCCATCACGCATTAAAACAGCAGTGGTTTGGGCTGTGTGCTTGTGCGTGTGCGTGTGCGTGTGAGTGTGTGTGTGTGTGTGGGTGTGTGTGTAAATTTGAACAGACCTCATTTAGCAGATTTCCCTTAAGCAGATTTTCGAAAATTCGAAATATCTCCGTTACTATACGTCGGATCAAAAGATTGTATAGAATCAATCTTATTGCAAATTAAATTTACTATAAATAATGTTCTATACATTAATTCTCTATCTTGAATATTAACCGAGATATTTGCATTTGTATTCTGCGTGTGGTTACCAATAGGCTATGTTCGGAGTTTCCGACGAGAGCTCTGGTGGCCGTTTCCATAACTATCATCCCTCGTGAATAGGTTTAGAGGTTAGGTTAACTGTTTTTTGGGCTAGAAACTACTGGGTTATTACGCCCTAAATAATGTTTTTTAGGTTTAGAGGTTTCTTACTACTACAGTTGTTATTAGGCAGATTTCTCTATTGTAAAACTTCACGTGGGAAATCTGCTTAGTTTAAGCAGCCCCTGCGTGACGGACTTTTTCATATTCACCTAGGCTTATTACAAAAAATTGGATTTGAAGAACGTTTTCAAAAATAATTGCAAGCACAATAGCCGATTCTACATGGGTGAAGTTTCTTAGAAATATTAGGATCATTATCACAGCTGTAGGGAAATCGGAGTGTTATTTGATTGGTTTAGAAAGGCATTGTGAATAAACCAATTGAAATCCAGATTTTAGTAAATCCATTATCTGTCTAGAGGTAGAACATTTGGTGGATCTGAAGATCACCCATCAAAAATTAGTATCGATGTTATAATAAATAATTAACCCTGCCCTGGAGGCAAGAAGTGACATTCTAATATATATACAACGAATTCACACATTATGACCATCAAAGTAATAAAAAATCAAGAACTTTTAATTAAAAAAATAAAATCGCTTACATCTTTGATGCCTACAGCTCACTCACTTTTGAGATACACTATCTAAATTAAATAAATATTTAACATGTAATTATAGCTTGATATTGCTTCAATATGTTTGCGTGAGGATTACACTCAAATGGAACAAAAAAGAATTAATTGAACAATCTCGAGTAAAATTATGGGGGAAACAAAAGTAAATATTACTTTTTATATTATATTGAAAAGGAGTTGGAATAAAATATTATTAAATGTTTCTTTTAGGACTGTTGGTGACCCGAATAACGAGGAAGTAGATGCAACATCCACACATAGAACAAATAGTTAAATCTCAGAAGAAAGAAGCCCAAGGACCTCTTGAGGTTACAGTTTTATAGGAGTGAGAGGTAGTGGTGGCTTGACGAATAGTAAGAAGGAAATGAAATGACCAGGCGTCAACTGAATGTGGAAGGTTGTCCCAAGTCAGCTGGACATACACTATGCACTATGACAGGAAATCAAATATGGGAAATGCGAAAATTCATAATTTTTAACAATGGCAGTTCATAATTATATACAACATATTAGCAACGTACTAACTCCATAACTTCTTGAAAACTGGTTGACTGCAGCTTTTGTGGAGGAATAGACAGGCAGTGATGGGAAAGGTTCCAAAGCTGTTATAGATGCAATGTTGACAATGACACCTCCTATGCCATCTCCCTGCCGACCAATGTACTTCATACCCAGCTTGGTACCTCTTATCACTGACGCCTAAAACATATAAACTTATCAGAATACGTTTTCTTATAAATTCTGGAACCTCACAAAAAACTTAAACGAACACAGAATTAATATATTAACAGTCGCAATGAATGAGCTTTCGGTTGATAACCATAAGTGCTAAAAAGTCCATCACGCAGGGACTGCGTAAACTAAGCAGATTTCCCAGGTGAAGTTTTACAATAGAGAAATCTGCCTACTAATAACAGCAGTAGTAAAAAATCTCTAAACCAATTCACGAGGGACGAATAGTTACGGAAACGGCCGAACTATCTTTCGGTGGAAAGTCTCGAATATAGCCGATTTCTGCCAACCACACACACAATACAAATGCAAATATCTCGATTAATATTCAAGATACAGAATAAATGTATAGAACAATATTTATAGTAAATTTAATTTGCAATAAGATTGATTTTTTTTGTTCGATGCGACGCATAATAACGGATATTCGAATTTTCAAAAATACCCCTCTAAACCCCCCCCCTCCCACTGGTCCGATGCCAGCCATTAACGAACTTGATCTTTCTTTTTACATAAAACGATTAAATATCGAGTTTGGTAACGATCAAACAAATATTGCGACCGCTAGAGCGTTAACAGGCATATATATATATATAACTTTGAACGGACCTCCATTTTCGTCAACTCCTGGGTAGGATCGATGGACATTTTTCGAAAATCGCGTGATGAGTACGACCTCAATAGCTGATTTCCCTTAAGGGAATTCTGCTAAAAGGAAAAATCGGGAACATCAAATTAATGAGAATTCAGGAATACATCTTAAATTAAAACAACACATTGAGCCCATGGCCGAGGGACACATCCTTCCTCACTCAATGACTTTTCCCTCAATATATGTACCAAACAATATTGTTCGTGAAACAAAACATGAACTTGTTTTACAAAAATAGCATAAAGCATAATCATGAAACAAGATACGGGAGCATGCTCCAGCTATCAACCGCAAACATAAATATTTCTAGAAAAGTGTATCATTTTCAGGATTAAAACTCTTTAACGCTCTGTCCAAATGTATCAAATCTATTAAAAAATAGTTTTTGTTTAAAAATAAACTAAACAACTTCATGAACGACGAATGCTTTTATACATAAGATTAATACTTTCTAAAATGTTCAATTATTAAATAAAACTACTAAATATTTGTCATAAATATCGGTCTAAAATAATTTGTAATCGGATACATTGTCTCTATAAGGTGGGACAAGTTTCTCATCTTTTATAAAGCGTGTTATCCTTTAATAAATTTGCATGCCAACAAATAAAATAATTTAAGTTTTAGAGTTGTGGAAAACTTGTACATATTTAGAGTGTATTAAGGTTGTTAATGAAACTCATTTATTGTATATAATTATTTAAATTGATGAATTGTATATATAGTACTATTTATTCTTAGAGTTTGACATATTTTTTTAACGAATGCATTAGATTAAGTGAACATGTTTTTCCAATAATTTGTAAAGAATATAATTGACATAGTATCAGAAAATTGTTTATAGGAAAACCCATCCTATTATTTTATGATAAAATTTAATGGAAATAAACACATTTCGTTCTTTCATTCACGATCGGCTTCCTCGAGACTGATAAGAAGACACAGGGCAAGTACCTCATAGCACGCCGGATAAGCTGGTATAATCAGCACTAAATGACTTACTATTTGTACATACTGTTTTATAGTATAATTTCTTTGTGAATACAGAGAGCAAACTATGAACAAAAAAACTGAAATTAGACATTTAAAGAATTGAACTTTTTTTAAAATCTTATTAAATATACTTTTTAGCTTGTTTTTATATTGGTTTCACGCAAATTATTTCTATTCATTGACAAATCTTTTCTAGGAATTAAAAAAAAAGAATGTCTACTTCAAAATAATTTATGTATATATATATATATATATATATATATATATATATACATATATATATATATAAACCTCCGAAGAATGGGTAAGGTATTAAAAAGAGTCATGAAATACAATACTACATACAAAATTAAAGGTAAACGATTTATGAGTTTTTAAGAGAAAATGAAAATTTGAGGAAATGGGACAAGACGCTGACCTACGTAATTCCTCTAAGACAGCCTTTTTCTCCAAGTTCATTGTACAGTTAGATGAGGGTTAAATATGCCCAAGTTTAGGCCGGAGGGGAAGTATCGACTTACTCAAATTGGTTTCGATCAGAAAAGTTTCCTAAACCAAGTTTCACAGCAATTTATCAATAAACGAACTTACCAAGTTAATATCTATCACTCTCCGCCAGCCACTTTCCGTCTCGTTCGCAGTTCCGGCATTGTTGATAACAATATCAAGGCAAGTGAATTTCTCTAAGGCGGTCTTGAAGGACTCTGTAATCACACCGATAAGGAGGATAATTTTGGAAATATCAATAATAGTTTAGTAGAGCTTCTATGTGTTTACAGTTTGGATTCCGATTAAAATTGATCTTATATATATCAGTAATATAAAAGGAATACCATAAAATACATATGATATATATATATTGTTGTTCACAACCATTAAAAAAAGTACGAGAATTATATTTTGGATGCCAATCTATTTTCACACTGTTAAATAGAAGGCTTTAAAAAGAAGTATGTCGATGTCAAATAAATTGAGACATGAAGTGGTGCGTGCACTACACCAAATAGTTTAATGCCCTAAAACTCTTAAATCTATAGAGCTGTAGTAAATAGAAGTTCTTGAGAGTTTCTAGTATGTATAATATTCAAACGCTTTTACAACGATAAGTTCACTCTAATTTTTTCCTCTTTTTTTAGGTGTAATACCTGTTTCTTTTACTAGCTTTTATGAATTAATTTATTTGTACTATAAAATAATCACTCCAAACCGACAAGTTAGGGAAATTGTCCTCATAGTCGTATAATACTACTTACATTTAGTTTAATTGTTTCATTTATCTGTTGTAAAAGCTAATTAAAAAACAAATAATGAAGTAAGAATCTTGAATAACAAGAAATACATTAACTTATGTGAATAGTAATTTTTTTTTTCAATATTACTTTCAAATTCCTGATCATTAGTGACATCACAATGCAAAAAAATACATCTATTTTCGTATTTCTTTGCCAATTCTTCGACAAGCCTTTCACCAACATCCTTCTTTATATCGCAAAGAGCAACCTGAAAAACAAAATAAATTAATGTAATTAGAAAGCTCAAAAATAGGTTCGGGCTCTGATTAATGCTCTAGTGGGCATAGTATTAGTTTTAGCTGATTTCCCTCAGGCTGGAAGTTGTACTCATGACGCGATTTTTGAAAAATTTCCTGAAATGTCCATTGATCCTATCCAGGAGATGACCAAAACGAGGTCAGTTTAAAACTACGTATATACATATTTGTCTGATGACGCCCTAGGGGTCGTAGTGTTTTCTGAATCGTTGCCAAACTCAATATTTAAACGTTTTATATAAAAATAAAGGTCAAGTTCATTAACAGCTGAAATCGGAAGGGGGAAGAGGGGCTTGAGGGGAATTTTGAAAATTCCAAATACCTCCGTTCTTAAGCGTCGGATCGAAAAATTATATAAAATCAATCGTATTGCAAATTTAGTGTTCTTTTAATATTGTTATGTACATGTTTTCTCCTACTCACGTCATATTAACAATAAGCTGTTATGTCATCAAACACTTCATTCCAAGGTTAAATGTATTCCAAAATAAAATACCCAATACGGTTATCATTGAACTTTTATTTTCTGAGATGCATGCAAATACGTTATGTGATGGCATCAAATAAGACTTTTCGACTTTTCCAAAATGGCTGCCATATTTTGGCATTTCATTACTAATAACAACTTATGAAAAGAAATTAATACTCTTTTACAGCAGTTAGTGCACTCCTGTTCATTATCTGCAAATAACTGTCCTTCAAAAGAAAAATACTTTTTCAGTCGTCACGTTTTTTCTGGTATCTCACTTTTCGGGTCCATTATCAAAATACTAATATATATATATATATATATATATATATATATATATATATATATATATATATTTACATATAGCACTTAAATCCGCTTCGCAAGTTCTCAACTTGCAAGAGACCAAACGAATAACAAGGTATAATAAACTGAAACATATTATTTTATTTTCATTTTGAAAAAAAAAATGAGTGACGGAGACGTTTTTGGGACTTTCTTCTTTGAAAAATAAAAAAAAGCATAAGGAGGGAATAGTTGCAAATTACAGTTACAATTATAAATTACTACTTTTCGATTCCATTAGGAAATATGGGGAGAGGGTAGTGACTACTCTGGAAAACTATTTTTCTTTTCTTTTTTTTTTAATAATGGGGTAGCTGGAAAAGTATTTACTTATCATAAAGGAATTTATCACTATAGATTATGGCGCGTCTATTCAAATTAGTTGTTCCATCGTCAGAACTATCTAGGGGAAAATTAATAAGAGGTTATACCACCGCCAAAACCGCGCATTTACGGTAAAGTCACTTAATGACGAACTTTTATAGGTAAGTATACAATATCTCTTCAATAAAGGCGACTCCATCGTCAGTGTTACTTCTGCATAAGATACTGGTGGCCATTGTATTCTGTATTGGTCTTAGATTCACAAGGAATCCTTCGTTATAGCCAGTTCCTTCAGTCGAGGAATTGACAAAGGCTCAAGAGCTCTGAATGCCCTCTGCCGCTTGAATAAATTCTTTGATAAGAAATAGGGCAGTTTCTTTTACTTTACTTACAATTCTTTATGGACGTTCAATTTATTATGTTATAATAGTGTATTCCTTTATGTGTATCTACAACTCCAACAAAATAGACATTATTTTCTGTCTCTTTAATTATGCCATGGACACTCCCCGACAGTAAGAGAAAGAGCGGTAATGGATAAATAGAGGTAATCTAGTGAGACACTGTAGTCAGTAAATTGAAGATAGACTTATCTAGTTACTGAATGTGTAAACCCTAACTATTTGAAGTATTCTGTCCATTCAGTATGTTTACACAATAAGGAAACGCTTTCATTTTTGAAAAATGTCTTCAAATGGCCTACCCAGGAGTGACAAAAAAAAACGTTCATTAAAAATTTATATAAACGTCACGTTGACGAAGTACATATACTCATCAAGTCAGATAATAAAATTTCATGATTTGTAATAGAATTTTATTAAATTTTTCGCCCATTATGTTTCGTGGCTTAATTGTCACTTCTCCTGGAGCCTTATTTGAAGTGCTCGTTATACCGAAGGACTCTGCAATGTGCCTCAAGTCTCAGCCCGCATTTGGTCACCTTCAGCTAAAACGTATAATACATCTCTTTATTATTTATCATCTTATATAAACTATCTTGTTGATAATATATTGTGCTAGAATTATTGGAATATACATGTTTCTCTAAATAAATGGAGTTATATGTATTCCTTAAATTAATTAAATTTCTTTCATTATTTCTATTGACATATTTAAATCTTTGGCTCATATTATTGTCGTTTTAGGCACGAGTCTGTATTTAAGATACTTAAATAATTTCTGTACCTGCAATAGACCGACGATTGTAGTGCATTGATTGCAATAGCTAGTTCATGGAACGTTCTTATTTTAGATTTAACATTTTCGGCTAATATCATCAAATGGACTGCAAAGTCTTTAATGTAATATAGTCTTGATGATATAGTTAATAATATGAATATCTGATTGTGGAAAAACGGATTGTTACACTTACCGTGGCGTCATCCAAATATAATTTTACATTGTCATTTTCTAGGAATGTTTTGGCATCACAGCATTTAGTAAGTGGCGTTTTTGCCTACCATGCCTAATTTCTCTTCTACAGCATGGTGGTATAATTTCCCCTTTTACAGTATACAGACCCAGCAAGTGTTTCGATTACAGCAGTGCTCAATTGTCTCAAAAGCTTTTTGCATAGTTTACATATGTCTGAGATGGTATGACAATGGTGTTAAGATCCTGTGGCAATTATTTGTTCTTGGAAGACATTAATGAAACGTTCGGCTTCTTAAAACAGCATTCCAGACGAAAGTCATCCTACGGAATAAATAAAATCTATCTCTGACGTGAAATTTATTTCATGTAGATTTGAGGATCGTCTATGTAGAGTTGGTATATAATTAAGAAAGAGTTCGTATCTCATGAGAAAACTCTAAATATTAGCTTCCTGTGATAATCAACTGCATTGAAATTCACAAACATATATGTAAATATAAATGGTTTATACATATGAATTGTTAAGACCCATATATTTTGTAATTAAATTTAATATGTGGGCATCTTTTAGAGACAAGAAGGGAAGTAATAATATTAGAATCAATGTTAGAAGCACTTGGCTCAGGAAAAATAGTGGCTAGAAAAATCTGACCAAATGGAGCTATCCTTTGTTTGAATGAATTGTAAGTCCCAAAGGAGGAGTTTCGAGGAGAAAGAACCATATGTATTCCCTAACTGATTGCATTTCCTGACAAATGTTTTATTTATCTCTCGCATTTCTTGGTTTTATTTTTCTTATATCGTGACGCCTAACAGAAAAATGGTAATTAAAATGTCAATTTGTCTTACTAATGATTTTGTAATCACTACAGTGAATGAAATAGAATTTTAAAAAAAGTACTTCTCTAAAAGGATGAGGAAATAATTTCATTTGCCTACTTTCGAATCACCACCTTGTTTCTGCTCCCCCGCCCCAAAAAATTTGAAGAAATTTTTAATTAAATAAGTAAAGATCATTATCACAGGTATTTTAAGTGTGTATTATGTTTAAATATTTCACTACAATATAAGTACTAAATATTTACAGTACATTATGGAAAGATAACAAGAATTAACGAGGGGGAGAAGAAACTGGCTGTACTCACTACTTGAGATTTTCGTTGTTAGTCCTGTCCAAGCGTCCGCATTATATTTTTGATTTAGACAGTTTTAGGAATGCAAATTCTTGGGCAAATTAACTAATGTAACTAACTAGTTTTAGACTAATGTATGGTTTCGGGGGGGGGGGCCTTAAAAAATGGAAATCCATGAAGTTGTTCCTTTGGAGAATGCTGGAGTGGAGTTTTTGGTAGCGAAAGTTAGCAACGAACTGGTACAAACAATGTTCTGACCACTCTGAAGAGAAGCGTCTGTAGCAGGAACCATAATCCATCTTATTCCCAAAGAATTGGGATTGAAAAGATTGGGGTTTGAGGCAACTGAATCGATGGGAAGATCTTTTAAGCCATAAGAGATATTGTTAGTTGTTGATGTAGAATTTAAATCGCCTGTTGAATGGTCTCTAACAAGTTAGCGTTGTATGTTGAGTTAATGACGTTCTTATGTAATGCGTATTCTGCAAGTGTGGTCTATTGGGAAGTGGAGCTGAAGAGACATTTTGAGTATAAGTTTTAATTAACCTAATTTTTTTGTTTTAATTTACTATCTCAAAAAAAGAATAAATGTATGGTTTCTAGTATTTATTTTAATATTCCTTACGACTGGTTTAACCGTTTTATCGTGTGTGTGTGTGTGTGTGTGTGTGTGTGTGTGTGTGTGTTGTGTGAGTGCTTGTGCGAGTGTGTGAAATGTACATTAGTTCGGCCCCAGTAAGCTCTTGATAAGGGGCATATACCTAACTGCTAAGTAAGCAGCTCTGTAAGCTTAACTCTGTTCTCAATGTTTTCTTTCTTCTAACCTTCTTCACTCGTAAAGGTTTACTTTTTAATATTCAATTCTGGATTCGTTCATTTTAAAATACCCATCCAAATTATATGTGTTAGCAGTAACCAAAAGGTCAATTACATGAAGTAAACATTTCGAACAACTATTCTTTTAATGCTCAATAATTTAATGTAAATAACTTATCTCCATGTTTTATTTAATAATCCAGCATGTTTGTAACCGTAAATATAACTAGAGTAAGACAAAATAAATCGTTTGATAGTGTCGAACAAAGACTAGAATTACACATTATGACAATTTTTATAAATAATTGAGTCCTCAGGTTGGCCAAGGAGTTAAGAGCCTTGGAGAGTCTTAATGCACTTGGTAAACCTAGAGTTGTGGGTTTGCCAGGCTCTCGCAAGGATAATAAGAATTTATTAAATGATAAAATCGCAAAATAAAATTCTTTGCCCTTTCCTGACCAGAAAAGGGAGGTAAGCTGTAGACCACTAGTCACGAAGTGGACGTTAATAAATAAAAGTCACGCAGGGGTTAGTTAACTAACCAGATTTCCTTCGTGAAGTTTTACAATAGATAAATCTACATACTGGTAACACTTAACACCACCGTGAATATTGAGTGAATAAATACAAACGGAAATCAGAAATCTGTCGGCCAATTTTAACAACTTCCTAACGGAAAGCGTGTAAACAAACAGGCTTGCCAACCGCTCACGGCTGAACAGATAGGTCGAAATATTGTTCGCCAGAAATAAAAACAAATACTGCAATATATCTGACTATAACAAATTAATTTCATTGAAAACTATTTTTTATATATAGTACTGTAATTTATAATGAGTCAGAATAATTTTTATCTCAATCACTCAAATTTTAGTAGTCCAAGAACTTAAGATGGGGGGGGGGAGGGGGGGGGATCAACAGAGCATATTTGATGTATCTCGTATAATAAAGGTCCCTTGAAAACAATATTTGGTATTTAAGCTTCGAATAAAGCGGTTTATTAAATATGGCATTTTGCAACTTACATTTGCCCCTTGAGCAAGTAGGCTTTCGGCGAAAGCTCTTCCTATTCCCTGTGCTGCTCCAGTGACGAGTGCAGTCTTTCCTACGTACGCCATATTGCACTATTGCAATGCTATCGACTCTCCAGTACGCCAGGCACTGAAAGGAAGATCACTTGGAAGCTTCACTTATATATTGGCCCTCTTTTCTTTAAAAAAAAGAAAATTAATGTTTATTTCCTTTTAGAGGATGAAAAGAAACCTACTGTCATCATTATTTATAGGACAAGGCAACACAAAGCTTTCCAAGTACGGATCTCAGTGCAGGTAAACAAAAACAGTAATTGAGTTGGCAATCCTTTTCCCATATTCTGTTAGAGTAATGCCTACTTGCAATATTCATCAAATTCTTAAGAAATACGTTGTTCTATTTCAGTAAATAGGTTGATAAGCATTAGAATGAAAAAAGTTTATAAAATAGCTTTTCCAATCTCAGCAATACGAACTCAAAGATAGATTTTATCGTGTCTATACTCCTTCACAGATTTTAGCAGATATCCCTTATGGGAAATAAGCTATTGAGGTTCGACTTATGACCAACCTCTAAATGAAGAAGAAATGTTATTCAAAGGATCAATTCATACGAAGTGATCCGAACAAAATTAAATTTGTTGTTCGACCATTTTAATTTTTTTACATTTCGACTCTCGCTAACACGAACCTCGATAACACGAAACCCTGGATATCACGAATTATTTTTAATCCCCTTGGAAAAACCTTTTTAACACGAAGAAATTACCATACGTAACACGAACTAATTTTCCGGTTATATTTTACCTCTATAACATGAAGAGACACAAAAATTACCTCTGTAACTCGAAGTTCAGTAGATAAGACGAATTTGATTAGCGCATTACCTCTATATCACGATGTTCTCAGAATGGATTTGTTTAACACCAAATCCCGGCGTTCAGGTTGCAACCTGTCGGTGAGTCATAACCGGGGACAAGAGCCTTTAGTAGTTAGCCTTTGCAGTCTCGTCTCGGGTATTTTTTATTATACTGTACCAAGTTAAATGTTTAATTTTGAAGCTGTAAGGGATACAGCAAAGTTTTTTTTATTTTAATCAACATTATGACTAATAGTGTTTTTCAGTTTTCAGTGGAATTAATATTATATTTTCTGTGTTTTACCGTTGTTTTTTAATTATGTATATATACATATTTTATTCATTTAAATATTCGTAAAATATTAAGATTATGTAGATTTGTAGAAGATGTAGGGAATAAATCACAGTACATTTTTTTACCTCTGTAACACGAATTTTCATTTAGTTCACCTCTATAACTCGAACTATGCCTAAGACGAACAAAAATGGCAGTCCCGTGGGATTTCGTGATAGCGAGAGTCGACTGTATTTACTACACAAATAAGAAGTTAAAAACAGATTTTTAAAAATTTTTATCTTACACCGTTTATATGTGGCGGCCATTTTTATTTAGAAAAACGCAGTGGTTTTTCGCTTTGAAGACGTTAGCGTAAAACTAATTATCTCTGAACTGGGTCCTCCTAAAACATCGAAATTGGCATCATTCATTCAGAACTTTCTCCTCTACAATATTCTTACTTAATCCATAAATGACAAGTTTACTAGTCAAAATGGTCTCCAAAGTTAGGAGTTGGAAACTGAGGAATTCCGCTTTTTAGAAATTAAAAAAAAAAAACAAGGAGTGATTTAGCAGACATCATTTTTATTTTGTAGCAAGATATCATTAAGAACTCACTTTGTATACAGTAACAGCATTGAGAAATGTTTTCTTATTTTTATATGACTTTTTTAAATTAGGATTTTTTTCAATTTTTGTAACGTTTGAGGTTGTATATCTCTGATGAGAATGAATATAAAATCAAGTTTTTTACCCACATTTAGTCCAATATACTCTAATAGTAAAGTGGAGTAAACGTTTAATCTTTGATATTCGACTCAGAACCGAGTTATGAGTTTTTGAATATTTTGTATTTTTTTAATAAAATAAGAACTCAACACCTGGATTGATTTTTCAAACTTAGACAATTTAATATATTTTATTATTATTATTTATTAACGTCCACTTTTTGCAACTATGGCTAATTGGGTCGGGTTATCTCCCCGGTTACCACCCATTTCTAGCCAGGGCCCCCCCTAATCCCACTATATATATATATATATATATATATATATATATATATATAAATTTGATACTAATTACGTTATATATAAATTGCGGCTAAGATGCACAGGCTGAGGTTGTATAATATACAATATATATTATCTCTGATGGTACTGAATATAAAATCTAGGTTTTTACTGATTATGTAGTACTAAAACAATGTGGAGTTAACTCTGAACAAGTTATAAAATTTTGAAAATTATGGGAAAATGCAAATCTTTCCATCATTTAATCTAATATCTTGCAGCCGTATCAAAATTTGTTGTCTATGTCTCAGCATTGATGAGTTACAATAAAATGTTAGTTTAAATTACTTTCAGATCGTATAGTAATATTATATCTCCTTGTAAAGAAACTCTACTTGAAAACTTCACATAACTATTACAGGATGAAATACAAGGTTAGCATTTTTCCACAATTTTCAAAGTATTTATTTTTTTCCAACCAAATAAGTTCCCTATTTCTACACTTCACGGTAAGTTTTCAAAATTAGACAATTTTGGGGCGAAGAGGCACAATTTTAAAAAAAAAGAAAAAATCTTAAAAATTCATATAAAAATAAGGAAATATTTCTCAATACTATTACTCTAAAAAATGTGAGAAATTGATGGTATCTTACTACAAAATAAAAATGACTTCTGCTAAGTCCTTCTTCATAGTTTTTTTTTAATTTCTATGAACCGGAATTTATCAGTTTTCAACCCCTAACTTTGTAGACCATTTTGACTGGTAAACTTGGCATTTATGGCTAAATAACAAATTGTAGAGGAGAAATATCTGAAAAAAATATGCCAATTTTGATGTTTTAGCATGATCCAGTCCATAGATTATAATCTGATAATTATCAAACGAAAAACCACTACGTTTTTCTCAACAAAAATGGCCGCCATGTATAAAAGGCGTTAAAGCAAAAAGGTTTAAAAATCTGTTTTGAACTTCATATTTGGGTAGTATATAAATATAAAAAAATTAAAATGGTCGAGCACCCTACCTTGGATTACTTCATACGAATTGACCCCCCTCTTACCCAGGAAATTCAGGAATTCCGTTCAAAATTCTAAGATCGAAATTTTTGTTCAATCCTTACCAAACTCGATACGTAAGCATTTCATGTAAAACTAAAGATTTAGATCGTTAACGGCTGAAATGGGGCTGGAGGACACAGGATGATTAGAGAGGAGAAAATGAGCTAATTCCAATTATCTCCGTTATTACACATCAGATCTAATCATTGTATAGAATCAATCTTGATGAAAATTAAAATTCATATAAATACTGTTCTATATGTTTTTCACAGTCTTGATTATTAACTGAGAAATTTTTAAAGTTTTCTGTCTTAAGTAAACTCCCACTCTCTCCTACTCATGACCAATTAATAATAACCTATTATATCATGAATGGCTTTAGTTGAAGATTTAATAACAAATATTGCCTTTATTGAGCATTTACTGCCTGAGATACAAAGCAAATATGTAGTTTTATAGCGTCAACAATTAACGATTTTTCGGGCTTGACTTGAAAATGTTTATTTCATTTATAACATACTCAATATTTACCATTCCATTGGACTCAAATGTTTACATTTGTTAGATAGGAATAGAGGGGGTTTAATGAGAGACGAATTGGAAAAATCAAAATATCACCATTTGCGAGAAATGCTACAGAATCAATACTGTTAAAACTATTAAGCACCCTCAATTGTTCTCTAAATTTTATAGTATCTTAAATATTAAGAGTTATTCATACTTTCTTGTTTTTGGCTTACATTAAATCCCCACTTCTACTCATCTGAGTTTTATTTAGCAATAGAGAATATATGCTGAGATGAGATCAGTGGTGTGTCAAACCATCACTATGGAAATCTGCTTAGTGTGCTCAGCATCTGCGAGGTGAACTTTTAATTAACTAAAGTGGAGTTTAGTTCTTATTTAAATATATAAGAAGAACTAACTAAAAAGATTTTAAATATAAAAAGGGGGATATATAAACGCATATATCTAGAATTTTTCTTTATTTGTTACAGTAAATAAATTTCACTACAAAAAATGAACTGTGTATAAATCAGTGTATTTCAGCTTATACTTCGACTATAAGTCTTTGAACAATCGTTCACGAACTATTCAGTACTCTCACAGGAGCTTTGTTTGTGTTGTTAATTTCAAGCCGTTTCACATATTTTTACTCCAAAAATGAATGATTAAACACCATTAAAATGAATTCTAGCCGAAATGAATCAAGTTTGGGTAAATTATCCTCTTTTTAATATTTTTAAGCAACTGTCAGATTATATGTTCTCATTTGGTTTTTAGATGACAGCAGTTCTTGTCCTAAAAAACGTAAAGTTGAATGTAGCTATGGGGAAAGGTGCTATAGGAAAAAACCAGAACATTTTCAGGAGTTCACACATTCTCATCGTAAGTATGTCATAAACCTTTTTTATTATTATTATTATGATACAACGAAGTATATTTTATGGTGTAATACAATTTTAACCATTCTTTGGGCCTAATATATCTAATAATAAATTTATTTATTTTTCTTTGTAGTTAACAATCTTCTTAAAGGGATGGGCAGTAAAATAGAAGTTCCATCTCATTATAAACCCAAAATAAGTAAACAGACGTTGATGGAGCAGCTTGAAATGGTGAGAAATATAGACGGCCCACAGAATACACAAAGTAGGAAGTCACCTGAAAAAGCAACAGCATCATCCAGCACTGAGCTTAAGGCCTCTCCCCCACCGAGAAGCAAACAACCAAAGTTGCAGGAGGCCCAATCATCATCACAATCACTTAAGAATTCACCAATGAACCAGAAAACGGAAGGTACTATGAAACAAGAGCCAAAAAATGAACGTTGGGATCAGGAAATGAAACTTTATAAAATTGAGGCCTTAAAAAAGATTAAAGTGTCTATACAAGAAAAGATGAAAGCTGCAGATCCTTATAATATTTTTCTGACAACTATCAGAGATTCACCAGGAACACATAAAGAACCTCTTTCCATTTCATTCCCAGGTAACTCAAAATGATATTTGCATACTTGTGCGTTAGAGGTAATAGGAAGTATGTCCTTTTTTGATTTGCTTCACTCAAGTTTAACAGTTCAAAGACACAAAGCACCATGCTTTGATATAAAAGTAAAAGATTTAGCCTGTTGGAAACAGCCATAAGTATCAACATGCTTGCCAGGTAAAGAGAACTATATAGAAATGTAGCTGTTTACCTCTAGAAAAAGGATAATAAGCTAGAAATATATATCCAGATAGTATACTTACTTCCGGTTTGCATCTTGTCTGTGATAATTATCAATATGATTAGGATCAATAAAGCTCTTCTCCTCTACAAGTATTTTAAATACTTGTTGAGAACAAGGCCTTTCTTTGTGATCCTGATAAATTGGTTCTTCTACCGTCCAGCATCTCATGAAAATTTAATGTGTACATTTTGTTTGCTCCCTTTCTTTATTTGAATAAAACGTGAATTTGAGTTCTTTTTTATTCGATGATGGTAAACATTGTTTGGAAGAAACAGTAGATAGCATATAGAATAGTAAAGATAAAAGTACAAAATAATACCAGGTATATCTAAAATTAGTATAAATAAAAAAAAAAACTTTTGCTTTCCATTGACTTATAATATTAAATGAAACAATATGTTTAATAAATTATTTAATCTAAATATCTATAAAGACTATATGTATAAGGCCAAGAAGAAAATGCATAGCAATTTAAATACTTAAAAGGGATTTATATTCTCATTACTGTTGAGTAATATTTCTATTATGAAAAATTAAATAATAATTTTCCTCAGATTGGCCTTAAGCAATTAATTTTAATAATTATTTTGTGATTTTTTTTGAACTTGTTTTTTTTTTGGTTACAGAACTTCTTGATCCATACTTCGGTGAATTGGATAGTTCACTTCAAATTAATTGCATAATTGATTTTGGTTTCCTTTTGGCCCAGTATAGTATTACTGGCTACAAGTAAGTGATTAACTAATTATCTTCTCTGCTCTCTTTATCCTACTTGTCTTAATTAATATTAGCATAATATCGGTCAGGCAAGACTAGATGGTTAATGCTTTTCATTAGTAAGCTTATGCAGGCTACTGGCTAGCCACCTCTAACATCTGTAGTTTCTAATGGAATTCTCTCCACTCATTCCAAAGCCATTATTGGTGGATAGTATCGTCCAGAAGGTAATGGGAAGCCACTCTATGTTTTATGGCTCCCTTCCTTTCCCTTACCGTACTCTAGAAAATCAAGATTTCCTTTTTGTGGAAGCGAATATTAGGTAAAGCTAATGTATACGATACCAAAAAAGTCCGTCACGCAGGAGCTGCATAAGCTAACAGATTTCCCATGTGAAGTTTTACAATAGAGAAATCTGCATACTGGTAACACAACACCACCATGATTAAATACAAATGGTAATGAGAAATCTTTTAGTTAATTAAAATAAATAAAGATAGAGAATAAATGTATATAACAATATTAATAGTAAATCAAATTTGCAATAAGATTGGTTCTATACAATTGTTCGATCCGATGCATAATAACGGAGATATTTTGAATTTTCGAAAATCCCCCCCCTCTAAACCCCCCCTCCCACTAGTCCAATTTTAGCCATTAACGAACTTGATCTGTCTTTTTACATAAAATGGTTAAATATCGAGTTTCGTAACGTTCAAACAAAAATTGTGACTGCTAGAGGGTTAACAGACAAATATATATATATATATATATATATATATATATATATATATATATATATATATATATATATATATAAAATTTTGAACGGACCTCATTTTCGACATCTCCTGGTTAGGATCGATGAACATTTGAAGAAGTTTTTCGCAAATCGCGTCATGAGTACGACCTCAATAGCTGATTTCCCTTAAGGGAAATCTGCTAAAATTGTAACCTCTGTCTGTACATTGATTTTTTTCACGAAATTTCACAATAACTTTTCGATTCACATGTCATAGACACCATAACTGCATTTTGTTTCTTTGGTGTCTGTTTGTTTGTTACCTTTTCATACATAAACGGCTGAACCGAATTTTATGAAACTTGGTATGTATATTAATACTAACCCAAGTTAGACTTTATGCTATGTTAATATTCTCTGAGACAAAGGGATAAGGGAGGGCTGAAATTAAAAAAAGCAATATTTCGTTTCCTAATGCATTTTCGGAAATATGCACATAACAAAAGTTGTTTATTTTATTATTTGGAGTAACTTTTGTTATATACACTTCTGTCGTATACCTAAGTATAAATGAGTTATACGTTAAAAATGTAAAAAATATTGTGCAAAGTAAAGCCTTGCCAAAAAAATACCATCATCATCCAGGCTCAAATGAATTCCCGGGCGAAGCCGGGTATCTGAGCTAGTATATATATATATACAGTTTTGACCGGACCTCATTTTCATCATCTACGAAGTAGGATCGATGGACATTTGAAGAAAATTTTTGAAAATTACGTCATGAGTACAACCTCAATAGCTGATTTCCCTTAAAAGCTAAAGCATTTTATCAATGGTGCATGCAAGATGGGTCTTACTCAGCCCCCTAGTCAATTTCATTGTTTCTCCACTGAGCATAATAAACAAATAAGGTTAATTCTGACTTTTCTTCCACATTCAGTTTAAATGTTTTGTTTAGCCTGTATACATTACCAATTGACCCCTTTGTTTTTCTGATCTATTCCTATTTTTTAATAGTAAAATGTTCGTTTATTGACAAAAATTTGAATCGATGATGCCTTTTTGGCCTTTCCAGGTTGTTATCTTCATCAAATTCTTATTTGACTCTAATTGTATGTTAAGTATTTGTGCTTTTAAATTTGTTCTTCTGACCTATCAGTTCAAGGACCTCATATGTCATCCAGAGATTTCTGAGAACTAGTATCTACGCTCTCCCAGTTGTTTTGTTGTGGTAATTTAACACTCTCTTAGTGCTACTAAGACTAATTGGACAGGTTATTTACAGGGCCCACCCTTCTCTATACAGAGTGGGACTAAGGATTTCATTAAATGAGATTGTAATTAAATAAATTCTTATTGCACATGTGAGAATCGAACCCATGACTCTAGATTTACCAAGTTTATTAAAATCTTCACTGCAACTCACATGGCTAAACTGATCCTCAGGTAATGCTAAATAATTTGGATTAGAGTCAATGGAAATAGGCCCACCTCATTACTAACATTTCCTGAGTCTCATTGTTAATGTTTAGACCTGATTTTTCTGAGACTCAAATTCATTGTTGTCCAATTAGATGATTTTTTTCCCTATACTCATATGATTTAGCTCTTGAACTAAGCATTCATCTGAGAATTCATAAGCACAGTACCCTATTATGCCAGACTATAGATGTAATTTCGTACTTCAGAGGTATATTAGATTCTTAACAAAAGGCTTACCAAGTGAGATAAAACCAACGCCTTAACTCATATGACCAACCTGACCCTAAAATACTAAGAGTTTGAGGAAAGGGTGGTTGAGAATGTTATTTTCAACTTGATCGAAGGGTGGGCGTTTCGCAAATTCAGTGGACTCTGTTATCCGAGTCCTTGACACTTGTTTGCCTCAATACTGCTCATATCCTTTTTTAATTTCACATTAAGCTATTATATTACTAAATATCTCATGTTAAGCTTAAATTGTAAGTCTTGTTTTCATCAAAATGCAGAGCTGATTATGAGATATGATAGCTGTCTAACATCTGTGTCATTTTAGTAATGGAACTATATTTCAACTTGCTCTTGGCCATTATAACTGTCTTATTGTGTAAGATATCTATGTAGAATTACATGTAGGAATTCTGCTTCTATATTGTGTTACAATCTTTTTATCATGTTCTTTAAAATACTAATTAGATCCTTGAATAATCAACCTTTAGGTAATCAGAAGTTTATATTTATATATAATTTATTATATTTCAAGGTCTAGACCCATGACTCTCCTCTATGGTGAATGTGACTGTGATCTTGGTGATAAATTCAAACATTTTCTTACACATGCAAAGGTTGTCCCTCCCTCAAGTTTTGGATCTCATCATACGTAAGTGTCTTTCATTAATAATTTATACTGATCCTGCTCTATTCTATCAAGTTTTTCCATTTTTCATGTCATATCAATTTCACTGTTTAATTAATCAATGCATTTTTTCCATTTCCAATCATTTTTACCTTTTCTATCCATAATCATTGTTTTATTAGTGACCAATTTTAAAATAAAATTCAAAATATTCCTTCACTTTATTATTTTAAAAAGGAGAGAAATCTCTTCACAAGTCTTTCTCATGGAAAGACAAGTCTTCTAGTCGAAATGTATATAAAGAAACAAATGTTTGATATTCATGACGAAAAAAAAATAACTTTTTTTTTCATAATTAGATCATGCAAATTGTTTTGAAATACTGTATTACATAAGAAATCATACTAAGTGTGAAAATTTAAATTTCGATAAATTAGTATGTGCTCATATTTATTTTTTAAAAACACCCAATCTTATAGTACAATAAAAATTTATTACTTTGATTAGTGTTCTATAAAGCTTATAACAATATATACTAAAATAATGATAATAATTTATATTATTTTTTTCCTCCACAGAAAAATGATGGTTTTTCGATATACAAATAAAAGTGTGAGAATAGTGATATGCACTGCAAATCTAGTTGAATCGGACTGGGCAAATACAACTCAAGGGTAAGATTTCCAAGATAATGTTTCCTTTATGTCATACATGCACTTAAACAGTAACCTAAAAAATAAGTTATTACATTATTGAAGATGTTCAAAAATTATTGTCATACCTCTCGGTGGAGGCCGTCGTCACTGGCTGATGTATGACCGAGAGGTATGACAATAGTATCATTTATATTGGCGGTTCTAACCCTTTATTTGAATTATGTTCAAAAATATTTAGAAGTAACATATGCTAGTTTATAATATATATTGAATTAGATCCATCCCCTTATAGGACTAAATAGAGTGCAAAGCACCCCAAGTGGATAAGTTCCTACCCACCCGTACAAATGTAAATATTGCCAAATGAATAAATTAGGGGGGGGGGGAGGATAACGTTTCAAAACCTTGACCCCCGCTTAACTCAATAAATGTCAACTTGTGTCAAAAGGTCCACCATAAAAACACCAAAATATATATATATATATTTTTTTTTGCTCTAGATGTTTAATGACATAAATAACCTCTTCAGGAATACAGTTTTTTCACAATTGAAAACAACTAAAATCTTCTGGTACAGGGGCAAAGTCAATACTTCATAGTACAATTAGTATAAATTTTAGAAGATTTCCCTTAAGTAAAATCAGCTATTGAGGATCCACTCATGATGTGATTTTCAAAAAAATTAATTCAAATGCCCATTAATCCTACCCAGGAGTTGATAAAAATGAAGTTCATTCAAAACTATATCTATTTGTATGTTAATGCCCTTGCAGTAGCAATTTTTGTTTGATCAATACCAAACTTGATATTTAATCATTTTATGCAAAATAACGATCATGTTTGTTAATGGCTGAAAGTGGACTAGGGGGAGGGGGTTATTTACAGGTGGGAATTTCAAAAATTCTAAATATGAGGAGACTCGAAAAATGATCATCATATTACCTATAAGCTGGTATACAACGAAACGTACTATTCCTAGCTTAAACTGAAATTGAGGTTAAATTTTCATTATTTTTGTACTATGTGAGATATACTCAAATATTGGGTGATATCAATTAAGATTTTAGGATCTATACTAGATTTCTTCTTTTTGTCAATGTCGTACTCGATATTTAACTGTTTCAAACAAAAATAAAGATTATATCATCTAATGGCTGAACTTGGATGATCAGAAGGGAGGGGAAGGAAACCGAACTTTTTAAATATAAAAAATGTTATCTTTGAGTACTCAGTGTTGTGGAGGTATAATCTCTTTGCTTCCGAACAAAATACTCAGTAAGTAGGTTCTCTTTACCTCTCTCCCCTGAATTATTCTTTAACTCAGAAACCACAATCATCTCTCTGTTTTTAATGGGCATTATGTTTGTACTGTGACAGAAACTATGCTGGCACACTGTGTGTTATTTTAATTTCTTTTTCAATATTTAACTGTTATTTGCTTTCTTTCTTTACACCTATAAATTTTCTAGGCTGTGGATTTCTCCTGAATGTCCTCTTTTACCACCTGATAGTGATACAGGAGCAGGAGAGAGCATAACTAACTTCAAAAAAGATTTCCTGGCATATCTGACATCCTATCGTCTTCCCGTCTTACAACCTTGGCTGGAAGCCTTGAGACAAGTAGATATGTCTGCCATAAAGTAAGTATCAATTTATATTTATATAAATACATTTAACTAAACATTCTTGCAAAATCTTATTTGTTGATGTTAAACCAGACATCTCACACAGTAAAAGTTCAATGAAAACAATATTTGTAATTTAAGCTTTGAATAAAGTGTTTAATGTTATAACAGCTTATTGTTAATATGACATGATTGGGGGTTTAGTAAAGGCTGAAAACTAAAAAATGCAAATATCTCGATTAATATTCAAGGTACAAAAAGTCTGCAATATTTATAGGTCATTAAATTTGGAATGATAATAGGTCATTTAAATTTAGATTAGTAATATGAAAAGAGTAACGTCTGATTTGCTGAACTTCATGGTTGCAACTACAATGTTAATCCTTCCTACCTTGATGATTAAAGTAAAATAATTTTTCAGAGTTTTCTTTGTTGCTTCTGTACCTGGATCACACACAACCCAAAGAACTGACTGGGGACATTTGAAATTAGCAAAACTACTTAAAGAAAATGTTTGTCCCAATGATGGAGAGGTTATAGCCCAGTGCTCTTCTATAGGATCTCTAGGTCCAAAACCTACAGCATGGCTTCAGGGTGAGATCTTAACAGCACTCTCTCAAACTAAAAATCGAGGACTATCATCTCCTTCTCACTTGAAGCTGGTTAGTTTTTGTTTTCCTTTTTTTTTATTCACATATATTGTTTTCTTTATTTGCATTGGATTCTTTATACTAAATAACTGCTTTTCAAGAATTGCTTCATTAAAGTAACCTCAATAGTACATTTCTCTGGAGGAGTTTAATCTGTTAAAAACTCAGTTTGGATCTCTGATGATGTTGACATTACCATTGGCTCAAGACAATGAGATATATTGTCTCCAATAGTGCTTAACTTTGCCTTAGAAGTGAAAATTAAAAAAAAAAAAAATAAGAATACATTATAGTGGTACTATTTTCAGCAGAAGCACACAGCGTATGATGCTTACTGCCGATGTCTTGATTACTACTAGAAATATTGCAGCAAAGAACTACGGCCCAAAAAGAATTAAGAATATACTAAGTTTAAGAGAATATTCCTGTCACGTTGTGATATTAAAAGACATAAAAACCAGAATTCTGAGATGGATCAGGTGCTTCTGTGTCCTGCAAACGTCTCTGAGCTATAAGAGTTCCTCCAGGAAGGCAAAAGTATTAATATACATAATAGGCATCAGACTAACAGTTATAATGGTTGTGAAACAAGAAATCTCATGGAACATGGACAAGGAAGCTGTGAGATAGCAGCATGGATGGCCACAAAAAATTAACACTGAACTGATGGAGCTGTATGGTGAGCCTGATATCATCTTTGAAGTTAAGAAGACCATGTTGAGAGGATGTACCCAAGCAATACGTTGTTTAATTATTGTATGGGACAATAGGCGGGGAAGCAGTAGGAAGATTCGGGTGGATAACCTGAGGGAGGATATAAAGAGGCTGGGGGTCTAGAATTGCAATGGATCCTTGCTACAGGAATGGTTTAAAATGGTGAATACTGTAAGGAATGTATTTTCTAGTAGTTCAAAATTAATTTAATTAATTTGTTATTACTAGTTTGCCCACCCTGGCTAGAAAAGGGTGGTAACCTGTAGATAACCCGTCCCAATTAGCTTGATTTGCAAAAAACGGGTGTTAATAAATAATAATAATAAAAATAAATTAATTCAATACTGGAATCATTATTCCTATAATATTCACCACTTTTTTTTCCTAAAACTCTTTACAGCTTATCCAACTCTGGACAATGATATGCATTATAAAACTATTCATGGGATTGGTGAACATTTACTCTACTCTACCTAGAATAATGAATTCTTTTCCACTGTCTCACACATTATTACGTTGAATTGTATTTATGCAGTCTCTTATATTTTTAGATTTATCCCAGCTTCAACTGCATATCAAACAGCTATGACGGCCTCTTAGGTGGTGGATGCCTTCCCTACAGAAAGCTAACACACAAAAAACAAGAATGGCTTGTTGCATTCTTATGGTATTTATTGTTGAATACTTTTAACGAACTTTGAATTCTTTTAGATTTTTTATAAAACTTATAAATGTAAATTGTTTTTAGTGTATCTTTTATTTATTAACTTAGCATCCTGATCCATAATCCAGCCATATATTGCACATAGGGAATTGTTATGTTCAAGTAACCAGTCTTTTCTAGTCTGAAAAGGACTAAGGAGTTTATTATTTAGTTTATTATATTTATATTTTTATCTATTTATTTGGAAGATAAATTTTTATTTTGTCTTTTGTACCTGAAAGAATCTATTTCCATATTCATGATTTATGATCTAGCTGCCTTCAGGTTTTGAGTTTCAGGGTCCTTGAACATGAACATAGTGATGCAATTTAGTTATTCATGAGTGCATTATTTCTTTAGGAAAAGAGAAAATACCCACAAAAACATTTTCAAACTGTTAGCTAAGTAGCATCAGTATTAGATTTCAGTAAATTCCAAGTAAACTCTCAGATAATTCACAAACAGCACCCAAAGAAATTCCTAATAGATTTAGATTTTTTTTTTTTTTTTTAATGACGACAAAGAAATGTAAAATGAGAAACTGAGAAAAAAAGAAAGTCACATCAGTGTAAAGGAGAGAAAAAATAAATAAAACTGTCTGCATCTGCTTCCTCACAAGATGAAATAGAAAGTACTCTTCATTTCAGACTAGGGACCATTGCTGAAGCCTCCAATCACTAACATTGCTGGCCTAATTGTCAGGGGTAGCCTAGTGAACAAGGCGGTGCCCCGAATACTCATGTAGCACTTTACTAATGTCACTATTAGTTTTTCTGAAATAGTTGCTGCAAGGGGATTTGCTCATCTACCATATTATGATGGAATTTCAGATTATAGATCATCCTTCTTTATTAAAATAGCTACTCAATTCCCTCATGGTGTGTGTGTGTGTTATATATATATATATATATATATATATATATATATATATATATTGCACATACTTGTTCATCTACGGTGAGATTTACATATAACTGGCATCTAAAATTAACTCTGATAAATTGATAACTAGTGGAAATTGGCTATAACTTTTATTCCTAATGATAAATAAAATCCATAAACAGTGCCTCCACTGAGAATAAAAGTGTAGTAGTTCAATAATCTGGATTAATAGTGAGTACATTTATATTATTATTACTACTCCTGATTTATTATTAATTTATCAAAGTGGATTCTTTTTTTAAAATAATTTGTAAGCATCTCTATTTAATGTCCTAATGGACTGAATCTTTAGTTGATTTATGGTTTCAATTTTATTTCATTAGTTCTTGTTTGTAATAAAAAAATTGTCTGTTACAGTGATTGGTATAGTGAAAAAAGACATCGTACCAGAGCTCCACCCCACATTAAAAGTTATTGTCGAGTATCAAAAGACCATCGTCGAATGTATTATTTTGTTTTAACATCAGCCAACATGAGTAAAGCAGCTTGGGGGCAGCAAGCAAAATCGGGATCGCTCAATATTCTTTCATATGAAGCTGGAATTCTTCTTGTTCCCCAACTTTTGGTACTGATTTTTGATCTTCCATCTATATTTTAGTATAACCTATATTTTCTCTTTTTTGTTTTGTTTTGCTAGTATTATAGAGAGAGTGAATCCCACTGTTTATACTTAACTATGTGAAATTCTATAATGATTCCAATTATCATTTACAGTCAACACAGTTGAAACTATATATTGATGTGTTATTATTACAAAATTTTACACTCAGCCACTGGTCTATTTAATCATTAGGCATCTTCTATTTAATAATAATATATTTCTTCCAAAGTAAAATTTGTGAAAATCATTGGTAGTTTTTTTTTTCTTTAATTCAATTATATTATGAGGGTTAATTGTTTCGATTGATTTCATCTTGAAAATTGTATAGCCATTAGCAAACTAAAAATGACAAAAGTTTAACATTTTTTGTAAACTTGTAGTTAACTTTTTATTTTAAAAAAAAATAGTTTTTTTTTAGTCAGATGTGATCCAGGAAACTGGATGCATTTGGTATTTAGGCAGTACTTTCTTTAATTATATTACAGTTTCAACTCTTACAACAGTTGTTTCTTTTTAATTTTTGCATTTGAGTTACTGTTGGTCATCTAAAATAATTAAATTTTTTTTCAGGTATCTAAAGATTATTTTCCGTTGGATGAGGAAGAAGATGGAGTAAAGACTTTTTCATTGCCATTTGATCTTCCAGTTGTTCCATACAATTACTCAGATGTTCCTTGGTTTTTTGACAATCTTATTTAATCTGTTAAAACGCAAGAATACATTAAGGTTTCTATTTATTGGTATTCATATCAACTTTCATGCAGATTAAAACAATAATTGGTATTGTAAAAAAATGTTTGGGAAATTGTATGCTCTAATTGTATAAAAAAAGTGATTGTTTTTTTTTTAATTGAATATATTTAAAAATTGTTTAATTTCATATTCATATACTGTTCACTTTATAATATAAAAGTACAATTATTTTTAAAGTAGGTGGTTGTTAAATTTATTGTTCCTTTTTGAAATATTCCGGTTAAAAGTGTGATTATTTTATCACTCATTATATTATTTTTATTCTTCTAAATCACTCCAGCTTTCTGTTCGAACAGTCTCTGTTGAAATCTGAAACACTAATTTCTGCTGGCTCTTTGGCTACATTCCTCAAGCTAATCATCATCGCTATTGTTTGTCCCTCTTATAAACCTTTTCTTAGGGGAGCCTCCCTCATCAGCAGTAGCATAGCCTTGTCAAATTTCATCTTTTTGTTGCAGTCCAATGCATGCCTGGCAACTGCCAAGGTTCTCTTCAAGAGTTACTCTAGGACCAATGACATGGTGAGTGAGTGCTCATATTCAGTTTCAGTGAGTGGTCAGTGGTGACTTTCAGGTCATATGAGTTAAAAACAATTAGGATTTTAAAAATTAGCTAATGTGTTGATAGTGATTAAAATCTTCACAAATGAAACTTATGACATTGGAAAAATGGGGTTGGACAAAATGGAGAAAGTTGTTAAGGGCAAAGATGAAAACTCAGGAGCAAGGGATTACTCACTACTATTTGTTTAAGTTGGTTAATGACTTTGTCCTGAAAGATAGGTACCCACTAGATTTATAAAATAAGGGCAAGTATTTGATGAAAGGGGGAAGGGATAAAAGAGTGAGTTTCAATCAGCCCTATGTAAATGGTAATATTTGTGAGAAGGTATTAAGAGATAAAATTTACCTATGTTGGGGGGGGGGGGTTGAGTAGATGATTAATTTTATTTTAATGTTTAACTACAAATATTAATGAGTTAGGAAGTTGAGTCTTTTTTATGTATACTCTAATAATTAATTACATTATCACTCAACTTTGTCCATCGCTTATATGTTATTGTAGGTTTAGTCCTAATGAATGATTGGTTAAAACATTGGCAAGCCAAACAGCTTTTAGTGTTTCCTTCATGATTTAGATCTATTGAGAAACTACATAGGTTTCACATTAGAACCATTGCCAAAATAATGGGGTAGATGGTGGCCCTTACATCATTCTTTTTTTCAAAAAGGGCGGGCTGCACTGTGTTGGGCATATTGTAATTTAACAATTAGAACCCGTAAAACTGTATAAGAAGATGCTATATAGTACAACAGGAGGAAGAAGGAAAAGAGGAAGCCCCATGCAAAATGGAGAAGCCTAACTGGAAACAACAAGGAATGATAAAATGCTGTTGGCAGTGGTTCAGATCTTTCAAGGACTGTAGTCTCTGACGATTAATTTCACATAGATGATAAATGAAGGTTGTCATTATTAGATTTACTTGTGTAAAGAGGAAACCGAAAACATTATCATTCTGTATATAGAAAAAGTGTGTCATGTAGGCACTGTAAAAACTAAATAGGGTTTCCCATCTGCTTGTATGACACACTACTGATCTCATCTTACCATGTATTCTGTATTTATAAAAAAAAAAAATTGATAAGTAGAAGTGGGGTATACTGATGACTGAAAACAAGAAGAAACAAATGAATCGCTTAATATTTGAGTTACGAAAAATGTAACCCCTTAAGGAAAATCCATACAAGCTAACAGATACTACACATTCATTCTAATTCACATTATTACTTACATCAAATTACTGAACCTGATAAATAAACTACTCATATTCATATGCATGCTGACTCCCTGTCCTCTGAACTTTGTAAATACCCTAGCATTACTACATGAAATAGTCCATTCTCAGTTAGGCCCCATAGAGAAGTAACTAACTAAACAACTAATGGAACTGTGACAGAAAAACTGGTATACATCGCCCTATTAGATAACATTATATAGGTGAGTATTATTGTAGAAGTTCAGTCTACCAATTATTTTTTGTTTGGAATATATTCTAATTATTTCTTTATTATATTAAAGACTATTCTACATATTCCAACAGTCTGTGTGTATAAATGAAGTAATCTCCTTAACCTATTTCAAACACTTTAAGTCTGCAAAAGACAAGTATAAGTGATACTAGAAGCATTAACAAATATGCGTAGGTTAGCCAGGCATAAATATGCCAGGGTACGTACATATATTTTGCACATACAACTAGAAAATCTAAAGAAATTTTGGCTAATAAATTTTAGTGCAATTTGTTAAATAAAATACTTTTAGTTTGTCATTTTATATTTTCCACATTGTTTCATATTGTGTTAGTTCTTCTGTAATTTTAATCATTAGTGGATTAATAATAGGAGATAAGGACATGAGCTAAATAATATTTCCTTACTCATGATTTATTTCATACCAACAGGAATTGTTAATAATAAAAACAAAGGTGAAAAAATAACAAATGTTATTTAACTTTTATTTTAAGAAAAATAATTTACAAGTGAAAGTAGTAAAATAAATTTAACAGTTGTATTACTCTTTAGTTGGTCAAGAAGCTGATAGCTTGAATTTAAGCTATAGGGACTTCGAGTTGGTTTTGGCAAATTCAACCAAATGTCTTGAAATTGTGATCTTGATGAAGTATTTATGCTGCCGCTGAAACATGTAGATATAATTAGTTTTCATTAATATAATTCAGTTACAATGTTACATTTATCTATTCTTATAGTAATCTATTCTGTATTTATTCTTATAGTAATCGAATTGTGCAACTGGGGCGATTGAGCGACATATCCATTACACTCTTACCATCAGCTTATCATAAATATGTTTCATTTAATTTACTACGTATAGTTAATGAATATTGGACTATATTAAATGAAAATAAACTATACATAATATGCTACATTTAATTTACTATGTACAGTTTATATTCATTTCATATAGTCCAATATACATCAAACCAAAGTTCAAAGGGAAACTATCTAAATTTTAATCTTTCTTTACATAATAATATATATAACGAGCGGTTTTGCTCCATATGAATGACTGAAGGTATTTTAGTTTTCCCGAAAAAGTTCTTTATATAATGAGTTTGACAATCTTGGTGCAGTAACTGATACTTCCAACCCTTTCCTATTAGCCTCGTGCATCTGACAGGTGTTTAATTACTATTTGAGAAACATCTGATTCCCTGTAATTGTGAAATTTCAATTCATCAATAATTTTATAAATAGGAACAATTTTCACTGAAGCTGTGTCTGGCTTCTCTATATTTTATGGCTTTCTTTCACCATTTAATCAAATAAATTATAAATTATGGCACAAGTTTGGTCTTCTTTGGTGGAGATTTGAAAGTATCCAAGTTATGCTCTGCTAGTCATGGAAGATGGACTCATACTGCTAACCCTAGTGTTACAAGGTTGGTAGTACCGTATTTACTTTAATAGAAATGTTTGTTTCCTTTCTAGTGGAAGTATACAGAACATCCTGAAGTTGTTTTCCAAATGTTAAAGTATTTTGGAGTGTTAGGCATTATTTAATTACAGAAGCGACACAAAAGTTTTATCAATTCTTGAATGAAATTGTTTGTCTGTTCGGTATTAGTCTTTAATGGTTAACTAGTTATGTTATCAATGAGACAACCTTTCAAACAACAATGTTCACCCAGTTATCATAACTCTTTCCAAACCAATACTTCTACTCTTTTTAATATGAATTCAAAAACATTTGAAACTCATGTACTTTTGCAGCATTATTTGTAAAATCATGCATGAGCTGCATAAACTAAACATATTTTCCACTTTCTGGTATTACATACTTTTGACCTCATCTCACCACATATTCTCCCGATAATTAGAAAGGGTTTAACAAGAACGGTTCTATAATATTTTGAACGAACCTCATTTTCATCATCTCCTAGGTAGGATCAATGGGAATTAGAGGAAATTTTTCGAAAATTGCATCATGAGTACAACTTAAATAGCTAGTTTTCCTCAAGGGAAATCAGCTAAAAAGATATAATGGAGAGGGAGCATGAGGTAAATGTGATACAATGGCACATTGGTTTGGGGAGTTCAACAATGGCGGTAACTTCCTTGAAGAGAAACAACATTCCAGATCTTCATCTGTGTGGAAATTAAAGCTATAGAAAGGGGACTTAATGAAAATTTATCAACTTGTACCTGCCAACTGTGAACTATTTTTGGCCCTTTTAGGAAAACAGTATAATTTCATTTGAAATCCTTTAAAGATATTTTAGGAGTTAACGGTCAGTATCCCATCATAAGGTGGATGCCTAAGCCCAACAACTGTTTAGCAAGCCTTAACACAACACTTGTTTGTTGAAAAGAAAGGTCATGTGAAATAAGAAATGGATCTTATACTGCTACTCTGGCACACACAAGCAGTGGTTAGCACCATCCCAGTTATCAAATATGGTTGTAAGACATAACAGGTTTATGCATAGTTGTGTGATTAGAGGAATTTCAAGGGTGTGGTTTACTTTAAAACGCCGTGCTATAAATTCTAACTTAATTCTCAGGAACTTTATTGGGTGTTTAAATGTCTGGTTCAGAATTATCCTGCCTTGGTCAATCCGAAGACGGTTCTACTACAACAAAATAATGTTCATGTGAATAAAATTAAATAACTTAATGGTCTAGAACTTGTATCACACTCTACATACCTTGCCCCATATCACTATTATTTTTTTTCATTCCATTTCTGATGGGAAGACAGTTGAATAATAAAGATGAAGTCGAGAATGGTATTCATGAGTTCTTTAGGTCAAAAGATAATGGCTAGAGGTCAAGAGTTGGATGATACAGTTCAATACTTTGAAGATTGGGCTATTAGTTGTTATTTTTCAATATGATTTTATTTTACTGTACAAATATTGACAAACCTTTTGTGTCATCCTGTGTTACCTGGATGTTTCTGCCTAGTAATTATTTTATTTCATTAACAAAAAAAAAATGTACTTCTCACCTTGAACAGGCTGTGGTTGTGCGGGTTCTGCTGGAGGTGCTGGTGCTGGTGGTTGCTGAGCAGGCGGTGCTCCTTCAGCTGGAGCTGGAGCTGGAGCAGGGGGCTGAGCTTCCCCAGATGCTGGAGGCTGCTCTCCACCTGGTGCAGCTCCTTCTGTCTTTGGTGGCTCTGCACCACCTTCTGCTGGTTTTGCTTCTCCTCCAGCACCTTCCGCTTTCTGCTCTCCACCTTCTCCTGGTTTCTGTTCACCTTCGGCTGGTGCTGCACCTTTAAAAACCAAATTATATATTCCATCAATTAAAGAAGTGTAAGTAGTAAATTCCATTTGAAGTATATCCTATTTCTTTTACACAATTGTTTTTTTTTTTTTTTTGGTTTCAATATTTATAATTTGTTTTTAGTAGATTTCCCTTAAGGGAAATCAGCTATTGAGTTCCTACTTTTGACACGATTTTCTAAAACGTTCTTCGGTCCTACCTAGTAGATAATGAAAATGAGATCTGTTCAAAATTATATATATATATATATATATATATATATACAAAATTGTAACCTCTGTCTGTACATTGATTTTTTTTCTTGAAATTTCACGATAAGTTTTCGTTTCACATGCCATAGACACTACATCTGCAATTTGTAGCTTTGGCGTATGTTTGTTTGTTTATTTCTTAGTTACCTATTCACGCTCAAACTACTGAACCGAATTTTATGAAACTTGGTATGTATATTACTATTAACCCAACTTAGACTATAGGCTACCTTAATATTCTCTGAGATGAACAGGATTGGGGTTTATAAGGAAGGGCTGACATTAAGAAGAATGATATTTCATTTCCTATTGGGTTTTTGGCAAACATGCATGTGACAAAAGGTGTTTATTTTGTTATTTCGAGTAACTTTAGTTATATACACTTTGGCATATAGTGAAGTATAAACCAGATATGCGCTAAAAACTGTGGCAGGCGTGAAACATTTTTTTGGGCACAAAAGACTGAAGTGAACTGAACAATACTCTTTATGTGAATTAGCATAAACTCCTCCATCAAAATAACCTATATTAATTTTTCTAGGGGTGAGCAAGAGTGGGGGTTATAAGATAAACCCATATGAAAAATTGTGATATTTCATTTCATTTTGGTTTTATGGCAAACATACAAATAACAGAAGGTGTTTATTTTGCTATTTAGAGTAGCTTTTGTTGTATAACGAAGTACAAACGAGTTATATAATAAAAACTACAGCGGGAGTCAACAATTTTATTTATTTATTTGATTTATATTTTTATACATTATGAGTTATAGTGAACATAGATTACCTTCAGCTGGTGGAGCTGCACTTTCTGATTTAGGCTCTCCTTCCTTGGCTTCACTGTCGGCTGGAAGGGACTCTGGAAAATTACATTAATTAACTTAGCTCATATATTATTCGACTAATACAGTATAAATTATTAGGAACTTATTTAATTTTCATTTAATAATAACTATTAATTCATATTATACATTAAATTAGTTTTTATGTATTAGCTAAGATTTGCATGACCTTATAATTAATTTAATATATTATGATTATTTTTTATTATTACACTGAATTTTTCATTAATAGTGTATTCAAAGCACGATATTAGTCTGGCTACATATACTAAAGTCCATGGGGTTTTAAATTTGATTGAAACAGTATATCACTAGTGGTTTTAATTTGATAGTAATGATGTAATAAAATACATTCCATAAGTGCCTTCAAATTCACTCTGAATAGTTAAATAAAACAAACTAGCAAACTCATATATTTGTCAATAAATATAGAATAACCGCCGGAAACGCTTCTCTACAAAAAACCATTCCATCTACAAATAATGATTCAGCAGATAATACAATTGCAGTGCCAAACCCTCCTCTTCTAAGATAAAAAAATATACGCTATGTATTAGGAAAAAAAACTATAATATTTATATATTTTCCCTAGATTAAAAACTCAAAATACTAAAAACTTAACACCCATAGTAAATTAAATATTGATTATTTTCAATTATGATTTTTTCTTCTTCTGTCTTTAATTTGTGTTTTCATTTTGTGAATAACATTCGAATTTGTTACTGTTTTTTATTGGTTTATTTCCCATAGGTAAACTCAGGGGTTTTACTCATAATATAATTTTATTACATATGAGTGGCATTTTCGTATGTTGTAGCACAGAAGATAAGCTTTTAAATCAAAAAGTTCTATACACTAAATAAGTACTTTGAATGTATAATAAAATCCTTCGAAGTAAGTTCAAGATTCACTGTACTGTGTGCATCAAATGAGAAATTTCCAATTTTTTATTAATAGCTGAAATGATAGTTACATCGATAGACTAATAATACATTCTAAGACTAACCTGCATGAGAGAGGTCCATACTTTGCATACTCTGGGACCTTTTAATGGATGCTTCTACGACTGGTTCAAGGAAGTCTGATGGTACTGCAGCAACTGTGTCCATGAGTTTATGGACCAGCTCCTCCACTGAGAGAGGATTTGCTGAAGTAACTGCTTCTCGGAGGAACTTCCACAAATCTACAATCAATAGTTGAAATTAAGTTCTTTCATTTTTACATTTTATTTTTTATTTATGGGAGTAGTTAAACCTTTATTTATTATAGGCTATTTGGTTTCTGTATTCTGGGCAACCCCTAGTCAATTAAATCCTGCATTTTGTTATTTTGGAAGTTAATTCAATTTCCTTGGATCAGAAGGGTTTTTTTTTATATACTTATTATTGTCAAGGATAAAAATAGGTTGAAAACTATTACCCTTCATATTCGAGTTCTCATTAAATAATAAATTTTAGCTATTCAGAATATGTTATACATTAATATTTTGGAGATATAACATGGACTTCCAAAACTATAGTATTCTTTTTAATATTTGTTACTATATTTTTTCAGATAAAGTACTTTACAGTACATGGGGTGTCTAATTTTTGAAAACGACTACCTCTAGGATAAGTTTGAGCAAAAAAAACAAAACAACTAATGTACTCTTCTTCAATTCAAACTTCTACTCATGTTGTACCAATGAATAAATTACGATGATTAGACAAGAGGTTACAGAAATAAATTAAAATTTTCTAAATTTTACTAAAACCAGTTAAACTTCTCACCAAGAGAAGCTGAAGACTGCTGCTTGAGTGCTTGTAATCTAAGGACATTTTAGCATTTTTTGTACATATATATCTTCAAGCATTTTCTTATTCCCTTTTTTATGATTACTATATACACTATACAAAAAAAAATGATCTCATGGTTGAGTTTTTATCATGTAAATTTAATTTATTTTTACTTCTTTATTTAGTAAATTGTTTTTGAATTTTGTCTCTTGACATAGTTTAATCTATATATTGTTCATCTATTTATGGCATAAGGACAACCAACGTGAAATAAGTTCTATTTTTTAAGCCTATTTATTTTATTCAGTGTTCTACCTTTTTCATGGCTTTCTATCACTTACTCAAGGAGGTTCCTTCTAAAATAACCAAGTTTCTGGAATTAGCTTTCCTAACTGCAGATGAAGTATTGTCACAAAGTTCTACCAACAGTTGGCAGCAATGTTTCTTTAGTAGTTAGGAGCAGGCACTAGATGATGTATTGGTTTAGAAAGAAAAAATCCCTGAAGGGTTAGTAGAAAAACAATGAGCAGTGAAAAATAAATTACTCCACCCTATCTTTGAATGGATAATAAATAATTCACCGAACAAAATGAAAACTAGTTTTAACAACCTTTTATTTGTCTGAGGATTACAGCTGAAGTTATGAACCAATTTCCTTTAAATTGGATTAATCTAAGGAGGATGTGTAGATAACACTTTTACAAATTCACTTCCATCTTGAGATTTATTTCAAAACTATGGTTGCCATTATTTATCGCCTTCAATTTTAATGAGTTAATGGACAGTCTATCAAAATTTCCTCCAAAAAAAGATTGTTCCAGAGAGAACTCTTTGTTAAATGTTATACTCTTTGGGTCTAACAACATTTTACCAGTAAAGGCATTGGTTAACCATCAAAATAGTGAATAATAGTGTGCTAAATCATCAACGGCTAATAGTGTACTAACAGTGGCATGGGACTTGTTGATTATTTATAAAATTTCTCACAAGGAATGAACTTTTTCTCTCATATTCTTTATCAAAGCGCTAATGTCTTTTCATTTATCCATTTGGAATTTAAACATTAAATTTTAAGAATGAAAAATGGTCTTGACATATCAATCTTAGAACTAATTATTTCCTTCTTTCATATTCTTAATTCCATTTACTAATAAAATAAAGAGTTTAGTAAAATAAGATAAAAAAGTGTAGGAAACTTTTTTGGCCTATAATCCTGCAATGTTTTCTTCACATCAGAATTTCTTATATAAAGAGTTGCAAATGAAAATTTGTTTCTGTGAATATTTTGTTCTATTGCTCAAATAAATAGCAATAAAAATAACAAATAACTAATTCCAAAATGTATATATATATATATATACATATATAAAATTGTAACCTCTGTCTGTACATTGATTTTTTTCTCGAAATTTCACAATAACTTTTTATTTCACATGTCATAGACACCATAACTGCATTTTGTTTCTTTGATGTCTGTTTGTTTGTTTGTTACTGTTTTATGCATAAACGGCTGATCCAAATTCTATGAAACTTGGTATGTATATTACTACTAACCCAACTTAGACTTTAGGCTATATTAATTTTCTCTGAGAAGAACAGGAGTGGGGGTTATAAGGGAGGCCTGAAATTAAAAATAGCAATATTTCGTTTCCTATTAGTTTTTTGGCAAATATGCACATAACAAAAGTTGTTTATTTTGTTATTTAGAGTAACTTTTGTTATATACACTTTCGTCGTATATCGAATTATAAACAAGATATACCCTAAAAATTATAGCGGGAGTCAACAATATTATTAGACACAAAAGACTCAACCGAACTAAATAAAACTCAGCATGTGTATTAGCACGAACCCCTTCATGATAATAGGCTGTACCATTATTTCTAGGGAGGAGCAGGAGTGGGGGTTGTAAGGGATGCCTGAAATTAAAAATAGCAGTTTTTCGTTTTCTCCTGGTTTTTCTGCAAAAATGAACATGACAAAAGTTGTTTATTTTGTTATTTAAAGCAACTTTTGCCGTATAACAAAGTATAAACGAGATATACATTAAAAACTAAAGCTGAAGCCAACAATTTTATTGGGAACTAACAATTGAACTGAACTCAACAAAGCTCAGTATGTGAATTAGTATTAATTCTTCTAAGATTATAAGCTATATTACAATTTTTAAATTTGAACAGGAGTGGGGGTTAAAATTGTGCCTGAAATAAACATTTGTGATATTTCATTATCTATTTGTTTTTCATCAAACATGCACATAACAAAAGTTGTTTACTTTGTTATTTAGAGTAAATTTTTGTTTTATACATTTTTTTGGGAACAATGTATGAAGCAATTAATTTGCGTAGAAATATTGATACACTCAACAATTCTTTCCAATATGAACTACCAGGTACCTCACCTGGGAAAAATTATTTCAAATCAATGTTAATATTTTGTCCTTAATAATTCAAATCTATCTATAATGCACAGGAGACGGGATATGACAATATGGATGACAGTGAAGTCTTACATAAAAAATTAATTTTATTATTAACAAATCCACAGCAACGACGGTATAGACCCTAAACACTGGGACGGATAAATGTCAAAATATTGTGCAAAGTAAAGCCTTGCCAAAAAAATATCATCACCATTCAGCCTCAAATGAATTCCTGGGCGAAGCCAGGTATCTGAGCTAGTATATCTATATATATATATATATATATATATATATATATATATATATATATATATATATATCAAATTGTAACCTCTGTCTGTACATTGATTTTTTTTTGCGAAATTTCACGATAATTTTTCGTTTCACGTGTCATAGTCACCAAAACAGCATTTTGTTTCTTTCGCGTTTGTGTATGTTTATTTGTTTTTTTTTTTTGTTTGTTACCTTTTCACGCATAAACGACAGAACCGAATTTTATGAAACTTGGTATGTACATTACTACTAACCCAACTTAGACTTTAGGCTATATTAATATCCTCTGACACGAACAGGAGTGGGGGTTATAAGGAAAGCCTGAAATTAAAAATATCGATATTTCGTTTCCCATTGATTTTTCGGCAATTATGCACATAACAAAAGTTGTTTATTTTGTTATTTAGAGTAACTTTTGTTATATATCTTTTTTTCGTATACCGAATTATAAACGAGATATACGCTAAAACCTATAGCAGAAGTGAACAATTTTATTTGGGACAAACGACCCAACCGAATTAAATGAAATTCCTTATGTGAATTAACACTAACTCCTTCATGATAATAAGCTGTACCATTATTTCTAGAAACGAGCAGGAGTGGGGGTTGTAGGGAAAGCCTGAAATTAAAAATAGCAATATTTCGTTTCCTATAGAATTTTAGGCAATTATGCACATAACAAAAGTTGTTTATTTCGTTGTTTAGAGTAACTTTTGTTATATACACTTTTTTCGTATACCGAATTATAAACGAGATATACGCTGAAACCTATAGCGGAAGTGAACAATTTTATTTGGGACAAAAGACCCAACCGAAGTAAATAAAACTCGGTATATGTATTAGCACTAACGCTTTCATTATAACAAGCTATACCAACATTTCTAGGGACAGGACGGGCTGGAGTGGGGGTTACAAGGGAGGCCTGAAATAAAAATCCGCGATATTTCATTGTCTATTTGTTTTTCGACAAACATGCACATAACAAAAGTTGTTTACATTGTTATTTAGATTAACTTTTGTTTTATACATTTCTCCAGGAATAATGTGTGGAGCAAGTAATTTGCGTAGAAATATTGATATGCTCAACAATTCATTCCAAATATACTCGTAGGCTTCCACGGTCCTGGTCATTAATACTATTAAGGTCTTCGGGTCTTGACCGTGTCTTCATATTGGTTGCCAACGTTTCGCTAGACATGCTGCTAGCTTCCTCAGGGCTATCTCTGAGACTGAAGAGTTGTTAGTTCATCTCTGGTATATATTTGAGTCTTATCCGGTTTCCTTGGGCGGAGTCTTCCCTTCCAGGTGTCTACGGATACTTGGTCCGGTGGTCGTTCATCGCCTATACCGTCGTTTTCGTTTCTTTTTGGAGGTCTCTGTGGAATTACCGGCTTCCAGAGTTTGCTGAGTCGGTATCCATCCTCTCTATTGAAGTTGTTAGGGCATTTCGCTATTTCTATAGCTTCTCGAACCAATCTTTCTTGGTAACGGTCAACCTTTGCCAGTACCTTGACTTCATCGAATTTAATGTTGTGTTTGGTTTCCCAGAAATGTTCCGCTATGGCTGATTCTTCTGTCCGAAACTTTTTTAAACTCTTGATGTGCTCGGCGACCCTGGTGTTTATCAATCTGCCGGTCTGGCCAATGTATTCTGAGCCGCAGGAACATGGTATGCTGTATATCCCCGGGATTTTTGTGTGGAGTTTATCTTTGCAGCTGGGTAATATCTGAGCTATTTTCCTGTCAGTGCCAAATGCTGTTTCTATGCCTTGCTTCTTGAGTATCCTAGAGATCTTCTCGGTCGTACCTTTAACAAAAGGTATTACGGCTGTTTTCCGGGTTTCCTCTTCATTTGTTCTTGTCTTCTTTTCTTTTTTCTTTTTGAATTGATTTCTGATTTCCTCTTTTCCGTAGCCATTCTTTAGCAGAGCAGTCATCAAGTGTCGTTTTTCCTTTGGGAGGTTCTGTGGCTCTGAAATTCTCTCAGCTCTAGCGACCAATGTACGAATTATCCCATTCTTCTGTGCTGGATGGTGATGAGATCCAGCGTGTAGGTATCTGTTGGTATGTGTTGGTTTTCTGTAAACCGCATGCCCCAGCTGTCCGTTTGGTTTCCTTTCCACCAGAACATCCAGAAATGGAATCTTCCTCTCACGTTCGATCTCCATCGTGAACTCAATGTTGGGGTGTATTGAATTAAGATGCCGCAGAAATTCTTCTAAAGTCTTCTCTCCATGTGGCCATATGACGAACGTGTCATCCACATATCTAAACCATTTTTTCGGTTTTAGTCTTGCCGTTTCAAGTGCCTTCTTTTCAAATTTCTCCATGTAAGCATCGGCTGCATTTGGACTTAATGGCGACCCCATGCTGGCTCCATCCATTTGTTGGTAGAAATTGCCGTTGAACATACATGCATTGAAGGAAATAAAACAACAAGACGACGTACTAGTTCTGCCAGCCGACAAAGGAAATGCAACCGTGGTTATGAAGAGAGAAGAGTACATTGAAAAGATGCAAAAATTACTTGAGGATGGAACGTACAAAAAACTTCAACATGACCCAACAAATAGAATTAAGAATGAAATAAACAAGGCAGTGAAAGCCACTTCTACGATCAAGAAAGAAGAATACAACCGTTTAATCAAGTCCGACCCAGTTCCACCCAGACTTTACGGATTACCCAAGATACACAAGGAGGATATTCCTATGAGGCCAATAGTTAATTCGATGGGGTCTGCATGTTACGGAATCTCAAAGTATATTTCGAAGAAAATACAACCAAGTATTGGCCTGACCCCGCACCACATCAAGGATTCATCAGATTTCGTGAGGAAAATCAAAGATATTATGATCGATGAAAACGATCGTCTCGTCAGTTTTGACGTTAAGTCACTGTTTACGAGAATTCCAATTCAAGAAACGTTAAACATCATGAAAGAATTCTTAACGGAAGAAGAAGCCCAGCTGGCCAAAATCTGCCTGCAATCAGCATATTTCTTGTTCAACGGCAATTTCTACCAACAAATGGATGGAGCCAGCATTGGGTCGCCATTAAGTCCAAATGCAGCCGATGCTTACATGGAGAAATTTGAAAAGAAGGCACTTGAAACGGCAAGACTAAAACCGAAAAAATGGTTTAGATATGTGGATGACACGTTCGTCATATGGCCACATGGAGAGAAGACTTTAGAAGAATTTCTGCGGCATCTTAATTCAATACACCCCAACATTGAGTTCACGATGGAGATCGAACGTGAGAGGAAGATTCCATTTCTGGATGTTCTGGTGGAAAGGAAACCAAACGGACAGCTGGGGCATGCGGTTTACAGAAAACCAACACATACCAACAGATACCTACACGCTGGATCTCATCACCATCCAGCACAGAAGAATGGGATAATTCGTACATTGGTCGCTAGAGCTGAGAGAATTTCAGAGCCACAGAACCTCCCAAAGGAAAAACGACACTTGATGACTGCTCTGCTAAAGAATGGCTACGGAAAAGAGGAAATCAGAAATCAATTCAAAAAGAAAAAAGAAAAGAAGACAAGAACAAATGAAGAGGAAACCCGGAAAACAGCCGTAATACCTTTTGTTAAAGGTACGACCGAGAAGATCTCTAGGATACTCAAGAAGCAAGGCATAGAAACAGCATTTGGCACTGACAGGAAAATAGCTCAGATATTACCCAGCTGCAAAGATAAACTCCACACAAAAATCCCGGGGATATACAGCATACCATGTTCCTGCGGCTCAGAATACATTGGCCAGACCGGCAGATTGATAAACACCAGGGTCGCCGAGCACATCAAGAGTTTAAAAAAGTTTCGGACAGAAGAATCAGCCATAGCGGAACATTTCTGGGAAACCAAACACAACATTAAATTCGATGAAGTCAAGGTACTGGCAAAGGTTGACCGTTACCAAGAAAGATTGGTTCGAGAAGCTATAGAAATAGCGAAATGCCCTAACAACTTCAATAGAGAGGATGGATACCGACTCAGCAAACTCTGGAAGCCGGTAATTCCACAGAGACCTCCAAAAAGAAACGAAAACGACGGTATAGGCGATGAACGACCACCGGACCAAGTATCCGTAGACACCTGGAAGGGAAGACTCCGCCCAAGGAAACCGGATAAGACTCAAATATATACCAGAGATGAACTAACAACTCTTCAGTCTCAGAGATAGCCCTGAGGAAGCTAGCAGCATGTCTAGCGAAACGTTGGCAACCAATATGAAGACACGGTCAAGACCCGAAGACCTTAATAGTATTAATTCATTCCAATTTGAACTATGAGGTGCCTCACCTGGAAAAATTAATTCAAATCTATGTTAATATTTTGTCCTTAAAAACTGAAATCTATGCATAAAACACAGGAGACGGGAAATATGACAATTTGGAGGACACTGAAGACTTACAAAAAAAATTAATTTTATTATTAACAAATACCAACAACGGGTATTAGCCCTAAACACTGGGACGGGTAAATGTCAAAATATTGTGCAAAGTATACCCTTGCCAAAAAAATGCCATCACCATTCAGCCTCAAATTAATTCCCGGGCGAAGCCGGGTATCTGGGCTAGTATATATATATATATATATATATATATATATATATATATATATATATATATATATATATATATATATATATATATATTGAAAAGTAATCCCGTTTAAACATTTTAAAACAGAGTGTAAGCAGACTTTTTTGATCCAGTTTATATCTCTGGCTTCTGGCCATAACTTGGTATGTCGACTTATCCTTAAATTGTGTTAAGTCAATAATTGTTTAGTCTTGGGATCGTACGCCATTGGTAAACAGTCGGTAACTCTAGATCCCAATAGTTTTTATTTTATAACGATGTGAATATTTTGGCATCTCATGAAAAGACATTCGAATTTTATCAAGTGAATTTAACTTATTTTGTCATCATGGTTATTTCTGAGCATAATAAGATAAGTCTAGTTATCAAATTCCTTATATTTTACGAATGTCGGCATGTTAACTTAACTACTTTTGCATTCCGCAAAATGTCACATTTCCACTCCATAAATCAATTTACCGACTTACTAACGTAATTTTTACAGCCTAGAAGTTCCGATAAATCCACTCACCTAAATAAAGTCGTCTCACTTCCAAGAAGGAACTAGAGGAAATGTGTTTTGAGGGGGGGGGGGTTGTATTCCTAGAACCTTTTTTACCAGTTTCCACTTACATTGCGAAGCACTTTTTGTACATTTCCTTGAGAGAATTTAGTACTGTTCTAGTTCGTGCTAGTGAAAGACGTGAAAAATGACTCATCCAAGAGAAAAATTTTTAAAGGAGCTGAAAAATCGAGCATTTTCTCCACAGTTATCTACGACTCAAGCTAAGATACGTGATACTCCAGGAACTTCAATGTCCAATTTAAATCAAGGTAAGCTCTTTTATTTTTTTCAGTGTAACATCTAATAGAATTGACAAATTAATCAGAGTCATTTTATTGTTTAACAAAGCCATTCCACGAACATCCGGTTAAACAATTTATAATAACCATTATAATCATAATTTTAATTAAATTGTTATTATGATTAACAGATTTGTTTTTGACATCGGATGAAGACGATAGCGATAAAGATCCTGATTACAAATCTACAACTGGATCAGAAAGCTCTACTTCTAGCGAAGAAAAAAACAAAGGTGATCAATGACATTTCTCACTTATTTTAAAAACTTTTTCTTTATAAAATCATAAATATTATTATTTGTATATCCCTTACGTACTTCCCCCTTCAAAATTTCACACATTTAGTTCAAGAGTGTAGAATCCAAAAATTCAATTAAAAAAGGAATCTGTTCCTTCACCTGTCCGCCCCTTTTCTCCATAACTACTCGACCGTTTTGTTTCTTTTTTAACATTTTTGGATTGTAAAAATTTTGAAAATGTTTTTAGAGACAATTTTTTTTATTTTGAACATTTTTTTAAGAGACACTTTTTTTTAAAAAAAATAACTTAGGATAATTTTAAAGAGTTTTGAACTTAATTTGAAACTTTTTTTAGAGATTTTTTCTAAATAACTTAGCGAAACTTTGATGATTTTTTGAGCTTGTAAAAATTATTTAAAACCACGAACTTTGTGAGATTAATCCTATTGACGATTATTATTATTTTTATTTTTTATTGTTATTATTTTTATTTATTTTATTTTTGATTGCCAAAGAGGACCTGTGTATGTCTCATCAAAATAATAATATTATTTTTGCTAGAAGAAGAGGAAAAACAAACAAGTGCTAACTGAAAATTGCAATTTTTCAGATCTTGGGAAAATGCGAAGAAAAGCGGCCAAAGGTAGAATGTCCAAGAAATTCCAGAAGACCCTCGGTAAAGAAGAATCCTGTGCAGTTCAAACACAGGGTAGCCACGAATCAGACAATCAAATCGTGAGTAGTGTTTTAAATGATATCATTGCACAAATTGAAAAAACGGGTAAAAAAAGAAAGGGTAGCACCAGATTGCAAAGAATGGAAAGTAAGAAAAATAGGAATTTGGGGAAAAGTTACATTTCAGGGAAAGGAACATTGGTTGCACCAAGATCAATGAAAGATCTGCTCCCTTGTTGTTTGAATTGTAAAGTTAGAACAAAAACAGAGGACAGACAACAAATTTTCAATGAGTTTGGCGCTTGGGTTTCGTGACAAAAGTGCAAATTTTGTGTCCTCTCTAATAACAATTAGTGCAACTAAAACTATGAAAATTAACCCAAAAGTTAAAAACAGAGAATGAATTGTATTTACGAATTTACTCTGCGAAATGAAAGGCATGTTGTTTGCAAAAAATGTTTTTATATGATTTTAGGAGAAACTAGGGGTTTTGTAGAAGAAGTTGTTAAACGAAAAAAGCTCTCTCCTTGTGGGATAAGTTTTCCTGATGCACGTGGACGACATGACCCACACAATAAGTACACAGAAGCCGAGTTGGCAGAAATTATTGACCATATTAAATCTTTCCCAAGTTATGAAAGTCACTACTGCCGTCAAAAAAATATTTAAGCAGAGACCTTAACTTATCAATAATGTATCAATTGTATGCAAAAGGTAGAACGAATCCTGTTTCGAAGACAATCTATGCAAAATGTTTCCATCAACTTAACTTATCGTTCAATAAACCAAGAAAGGATACATGTCACACTTGTGATTTGCTAGAAATGAATATTAAAACCGCATCGATCGGAAATCAATCGGAACTTATTGATCAATGTAATATTCACCATCAAATGGCAGAGTTTGCCTACACATCTAAAAGAGAAGATAAAGAAGAAGTCAGAAGTAATTCTAAAAAGCGAGCCTTTGCTTTTGATTTAGAACAGTGCCTATCTACCCCATATATTAAAACTTCAATTGCATTCTACAAACGCCAGTTATGGACTTTCAATCTTACTATCCATAACTTGGCCGATGACATCAGCAGTTGTTACATGTGGGATGAAACCATCTCAGGAAGAGGAGCAAACCAAATCGCATCCTGTTTGTTTAAACACCTCCAGATCCTACCACAAGACATAGAAGAGGTAACCTTTTACTCTGACACATGTGGAGGCCAAAACAAGAACAACATAGTTTCGTTCATGTTCTTGTACGCAATGGCGAAATTGCCCATACCTATAATAAATCACAAATTTTTAATTAGTGGTCACATCAATATGGAGTGTGACTCTGATCATTCGATTATTGAAAAAACAAAAAGAGGAACAGGAATGAAAATAAACCATTTAAATGATTGGTTGCAATTGGTCAGGGCATGTAAAAAAAAAGAAACCTATTCTGTGTTGTACCTATGGAAAAAGAAAACTTTTACAATTTTAAATCATTAGGCAGTAAAGGTGGAACCGTACAGACAAAAAAACTAGACAATGAAAATGAGAAATTTCTTTGGAAACCTATACAGTGGCTCCAATACAGAAAGGGCTCAGGAAATATATTTTTCAAACATTCCCTTAAAAAAGGAGACCCTTTTAAGGAAATAAATTTCCGGAGAAAGGGAATATCAGTTTTTCCTGATGACATTCGTCTAGTGACCGAAGACACCTTCCCGATTAGTGCCGAAAAAAAAATAGATCTCCTCATTCTTTTGCCACTTATAGACTCGACTTTCCATACCTTCTATAAGAATTAAAAAACTGTAAACCACACACCTCAAGATCCAGACCTTGAAGAGTTGGACCCTGATGATTAATAAGAAAAAATATATTTAATATTTTTAAGTTTAATGTTTATTTCATTTTGTGTTTAGTCTTTTTGTTAATATAAAAATATGGAGCATTTTTCACAACTGTATTATCATAAAAAGTAATAATATGCTCAAATCATTTATAATACATATCTATTTTGTAAATTTTTCTATACTCTAATTTTTGCAAATCAAAAAAAAAAAAAAAAATAATAAAATTCTTGTTGAACTGAAAAAATTTGTTACTGCTCATTCCTTTTTATCTTATAATTAAATAAAATAAAATTCAATTGAGATTCAAATAATATATAAATGAAAAGAACCAACAACAGAAAATTAACCCGTGTGAAAAACAAGGTAAGTGTCTGTTGGTGAAAAACCTGATAAGTGATAAGAAATCACAGAAGTACTATTAATCTCAAGAAGCTTTGCAAACTGTCTGATAACTGAACAGAAATGAAGATTTGATCTGCCAAAAGAAAAAGGTTCCATTGAAATTTGGATTTGCAATTTCGAATTGCTCCTGTGAAAAGTTGATGTTTTTGACTTACCAAGTTATGGCCAGAGACCAGAGATATCACTCACTCACAAATAGTAGTTACTGACTTTTGTTAATTTTTTTTTTTTTAAATTATAGTATAATATGACACAAAAAATTGTTTTACAATATATACATATTCTATAGTATTGTCAAAATCTGTTATTTTAAATTTAAAAGGCACTTGTGTCGTCAGTTTTGATGGAATTGTAAATTTTCTTTTATAAGTGGAACAATACTATATCGTTGAGGTGATACTAAGAATATATTAGGCATATAAACAAAATTTTACCAAGAGATTGCCAGCATAGTGCAGCATACATACAAGGCTGATATGGTGTTAGTAATATTTAATTCTGTGATTTTGTTTGCTTAAGAGATCATTTACAGAAATAATGTGAAAGAACTGAGCCTTTTATATTTCCCTTCTAAAGAAATTTGTATATACTGCTTTAGTTACAAGTAACCTACCTTCTTCAGTCTTGGGTGGTGGGGGAGGTAGTGGCTCTGGTTCTGGTTCAGGCTCAGGCAATGGTTCAGAAGGTGGAGCTTCATCATGGGGTAGCTCGCTAGCTTCTGATGCATGTGTCTCTTCTGCCACACTAGGTACTTGGTCTTCTCCGTCTGCTTCAGTTTCAGTTTCCGACTCTTCTTCTTGCTGTCAGTAAAAATATAGGAACTTATAAACATTCAGAAATGAGTTCCAGAGGCTAGCCAAGTTTATTGCTGTTTGGAATTTCACCAATTATATTGACTGTATAATATAAACAATATTTAGAAGACTCTAACTGCCTATATTATAAATCCCAAAGTAATGTGGTATTCTGGGAAGATTAAAAGTCTGTCATGCAGGGGCTGCGTAAACTAAGTAAATTTCCCACTTGCTGGTATTACACGCTAGTGATCTCATCTCACCACATACTCCTATTTCTATGTAAGAAACCAATAAGTAGAAAAGAGGGTTTAATGAAGATTGAAAATAAAAAAGTAAAAATATCAACAACAAATTTGCAACAAATCATTATTTGGAATTAAAGCATAGAATTATGTGGTTCATGATATAACAACATATTGCTAGTATGACATGAGTAGGAGAGGGGTTTACTGAATGCTGAAAACTAAAAATCCAAATATCTTAGTTTATATATATATATATATATATATGATAGAGAAAATATTTATATAACAACATTTATAGGTAGTTAAATTTTCAATAAGATTGATTCTATAGACTTTTCCGACTCATTGTAGTGGAGATATTTTGAATTTTCAAAATTCTCCCCCCATTAACCCCCCCCCCTCCCCTGTCTGATTTCAGACATTAATGATCTTAACCTTTAGTTTTAAGTATCGAGTTCAGCCCACATTTAATAAAAATGCAAATATCTCGGTTAACATTGAAGATAGAGAATAAATGTATAGAACAATATTTATAGTAAATTTAATTTGCAATAAGATTGCTTCAATACAATTGTTTGATCCGACGTATGGTAACGGAGATATTTCGAATTTTCAAAAAACCTCCCCTCTAAACCCTCCCCCCCCCACACTGTTCCGATTTCAGCCGTTAACGAACTTGATCTTTCTTTTTACATAAAACGACTACCTAAATATCGAGTTTGGTAACGATTAAATAATAATTGCGACCGCTAGATATACAGTTTTGAACGGACCTCATTTTCGTCATCTCCTGGGTAGGATCGATGGACATTTTAAGTAAAATTTCGAAAATCGCGACATGAGTACAACCTCAATAGCTGATTTCCCTTAGGGGAAATCTGCTAATTTGGAAGTTTTTCATTCTGAAATGAATTACTCTGAGCTCTTTTCCTCTTTGGGTCTTTGTTTGAGGGCATATTTCTGTGGTTTCCAGGATCGCTTTGTACTTGTTTGTGTCTCCACTATTCCCATTCTTCTAAGTGAAATAAATTTAACTATATGTAATTAATATTGTGTGCAGGCTTGCCCAATGTTTTGGGGATTTCCCAAAACTTGAAGATTTTAATTACCTTGGATACTTTGTTGGAGTCAGCAATATTATTAACATTACTGTTGTCACACCTGTCGGTGGAGACCGTCATCACAGGCTGATGGTGGAATATTAATTTTTCAAACTACTCGTAATTTTACTTAACACGGTTAATTCATTGATGTTCATAGTACATTTCAATATATTTAACCCTTTCCTTGCGCAAAGCCATGATAGTATCAAGGAAAAGGTTAAATGCTCCTGTTTGAATTGACATATCACCAGTATCTCTGTTCTTGATTGATTATTTGTAGATAAAGGTGGAGGAAGTTGTTGAAAGACATGATTAAATACATAGCACTTGAAATACATGGGGTCAAATAATGTGAAAAAAAATCCATGGTTTTTTGGGGAAGGTTTTTTTGAAAGAAATGCCTCAACTAAAAACACCCCAAAGGAAACAAATAGTACATAAATTTGCATCTCGGAAAAGAAGGGAATGCCCATCAAAAAAGTGTTACATAAGAAACAAGTTAGAAAGCTTGATGGATACAGGATTATTTCCAAACTTGGGAGCCAATAGTTCTACAAGTAAGTCATGCCTGGGAGGAATTCTGTTGTTAGAGTTTTGAACAGTTTGAAAGAATGCAACATTTCATTCTTTTAATATTTTTGAAAGGTTGATTTTCTGTGGTAAACCAGATGGAAAGAAGAGGCAGACGTTGACAGAGGCACCTAGATTACCTGTGGAACGTGTTTGCCCTTTTGGTGATTCTAGGTCAGGAATTGGAGGAACCTTTTTGCAGACCCTGCAACTGATCTAGATAGTGCCTGAGACTGTGTCCTAAAGGGATTCCACCGCATGATATATATATATATATATATATATATATATATATATATATATATATATATATATATATATATATATATATCTATATATATATAAAATTGTAACCTCTGTCTGTACATTGATTTTTTTCGCGAAATTTCACGATAACTTTTCGTTTCACATGTCATAGACACCATAACTGCATTTTGTTTCTTTGGTGTCTGTTTGTTTGTTTGTTTGTTTATTTGTTTGTTTGTTTATTTGTTTGTTTGTTTGTTTGTTACCTTTTCACGCATAAACGGCTAAACCGAATTTTATGAAACTTGGTATGTATATTACTACTAGCCCAACTTAGACTTTAGGCTATATTAACATTCTCTAAGACGAACAGGAGTGGGGGTTATAAGGGAGGCCTGAAATTAAAATTAGCGATATTTCGTTTCCTAATGCTTTTTCAGCAAATATGCCCATAACAAAAGTTGTTTATTTTGTAATTTAAAGTAACTTTTGTTATATACACTTTTTTCGTATACTGAATTATAAACGAGATATACGCTGAAACCTATAGCGGAAGTGAACCATTTTATTTGGGACAAAAGACCCAACCGAAATAAATAAAACTCGGTATATGTATTAGCACTAACGCTTTAATTATAACAAGCCATGCCAACATTTCTAGGGGCGGGCAGGAGTGGGGGTTATAAGGGAAGTCTGAAATTAAAAATAGCGATATTTCGTTTCCTATTGGTTTTTCCGCAAATATAAACATAACAAAAGTTGTTTATTTTGTTATTTGGAGTAACTTTTGTTATATACACTTTTGTCGTATACCTAAGTATAAATGAGTTATACGTTAAAACTTTAGCGGGCACTAACGGCTGAACCGAACTTAACAAAACTCGGTATGTCAATTAGCATTAATTCTTCCATGATTATAAGTTATATTAAAATTTTTAGGTTCGAACGGGAGGGGGGTTATAAGGGAGGCCTGAAATAAAAATTCACCATATTTACATGTATAAGAGACGGGAAATATAAAAATATCGAAGACTGTGATGCCTTATCGAACAAATAATTCTATTATTAGCAAATCCACGGCAAAGAAGGGTATCAATCCTAAACACTGGGACGGGTAAATGTCAAAATATTGTGGAATGTAAAGCCTGCTAAAAAATACCATCACCATTCAGCCTCAAATGAATTCCCGGGCGAAGCCGGGTATCTGAGCTAGTATATATATATATTTATATATATATATATATATATATATATATATAAAATTGTAACCTCTGTCTGTACATTGATTTTTTGCGCGAAATTTCACGATAACTTTTCGTTTCACATGTCATAGACACCATATCTGCATTTTGTTTCTTTCGTGTATGTTTGTTTGTTTGTTACCTTTTCACGTATAAACGGCTGAACCGAATTTTATGAAACTTGGTATGTATATTACTACTAACCCAACTTAGACTTTAGGCTATATTAATTTTCTCTGAGACGAACATGAGTGGGGGTTATAGGGGAAGCCTGAAATTAAAAATAGCGATATTTCGTTTTCTATTGGTTTTTCGGTAAATATGCACATAACAAAAGTTGTTTATTTTATTATTTAGAGTAACTTTTGTTATATACACTTTTGTCGTATACCGAAGTTTAAATGCGTTATACACTAAAAATTATAGCGGGAGTCAACAATATTATTTGCCAAAAAAGACTCAACCGAACTAAATAAAACTCGGTATGTGTATTAGCAGTGAGGCCTTCATTATAATAAGCCATACCAACATTTCTATGGACGGGCAGGAGTGGGGGTTATAAGGGAAGCCTGAAATTAAAAATAGCGATATTTCGTTTCCTATTGGTTTTCCGCAAATATAAACATAACAAAAGTTGTTTATTTTGTTATTTGGAGTAACTTTTGTTATATACACTTTTGTCGTATACCGAAGTTTAAATGCGTTATACGCTAAAAATTATAGCGGGAGTCAACAATATTATTTGCCAAAAAAGACTCAACCGAACTAAATAAAACTCGGTATGTGTATTAGCAGTGAGGCCTTCATTATAATAAGCCATACCAACATTTCTATGGACGGGCAGGAGTGGGGGTTATAAGGGAAGCCTGAAATTAAAAATAGCGATAAATGTCGTATACCTAAGTATAAATGAGTTATTCGTTAAAACTTTAGCGGGCACTAACGGCTGAACCGAACTTAAAAAAACTCCGTATGTGAATTACCATTAATTCTTCCATGATTATAAATTATATTAAAATTTTTAGGTTCGAACGGGAGGGGGGTTAAAAGGGAGGCCTGAAATAAAAATTCACCATATATACATGTATAAGAGACGGGAAATATAAAAATATCGAAGACTGTGAAGCCTTATCGAACAAATAATTCTATTATTAGCAAATCCACGGCAAAGATGGGTATCAATCCTAAACACTGTGACGGGTAAATGTCAAAATATTGTGCAATGTAAAGCCTGCTAAAAAATACCATCACCATTCAGCCTCAAATGAATTCCCGGGCGAAGCCGGGTATCTGAGCTAGTATATATATATATATATATATATATATATATATATATATATATATATATATATATATATATAAATTGTAACCTCTGTCTGTACAGTGATTTTTTTCGCGAAATTTCACAAAAACTTTACGTTTCACAAGTCATTTTTGTTTCTCAGTTGTCACAGACAACTGCATTTTGTTTCTCAGTTGTCATAGACAACTGCATTTTAATTCTTTCGTGTGTGTTTCTTTGTTTATTAGCTTGTTACTTTTTCACGCATAAACGGCTGAATCGAATTTTATGAAACTTGGTATGTTTATTACTACTAACCCAACTTAGACTTTAGGCTATATTAATATCCTCTGAGACAAACAGGAGTGGGGGTTATAAGGGAAGCCTGAAATTAAAAATAGCGATATTTCGTTTCTTATTGGTTTTTCGGCAAATATGAACAAAACAAAAGTTGTTTATTTTGTTATTTAGAGTAACTTTTGTCCTATACATTTTTTTCGTATACCAAATTATAAACGAGATATACGCTAAAACCGCGGAAGTGAACAATTTTATTTGAGACAAAAGACCCAACTGAAATAAATAAAACTCGGTATGTGCATTAGCACTAACCCCTTCATGATAATAAGCTGTACCATTATTTCTAGGGAGGAGCAGGACCCCACTTAGACTTTAGGCTATATTAATTTTCTCTGAGACGAACAGGAGTGGGGGTTGGAAGGGAGCCCTGAAATTAAAAATAGTGATATTTTGTTTTCTATTGGTTTTTCGGCAAGTATGTTCATGACAAAAATTGTTTATTTTGTTATTTAGAGTAACTTTTGTTATATTCACTTTTGTCGTATACCAAGTATAAACGAGATATACACTGAAAACTAAAACGGTAGCCGTCAATTGTATTTGGCATCAACGATTGAACGGAACTTAACAAAACTCGGCATGTGAATTAGCATTAATTCTTAAATGATTCTAAGCTATATTAAATTTTTTAGGTTCAAATGGGAGGGGGGGGGGGTTATAAGAGAAGCCTAAAATAAAAATTCGCAGTATATTACATTTTCTGTTTGGTTTTCAGTCACTGTTGGTCTTTGTACCATTTCAAGGGAAAGGAAGTTTAATTCAAACATAGTTTGGCGGACAGAATACTTTCTATGATTATGAATTATATATAAAAAAAAATGCGACTACATGCACAGGAGACGGGATATGACAATATGGATGACAGTGAAGTTTTACATAAAAAATTAATTTTATTATTAACAAATCCACAGCAACGACGGGTATACATCGGGAAATGTTAAAATATTGTGGAAAGTAAAGGCTTGCCAAACAAAATACCACCATCATTAAACCTCAAATGAATTCCCGAGCTAAGCCGGGCACCTTAGCTAGGTTATATATATATATATATGTATATATATATATATATATATATATATATATATATATATATATATATATATGGATCTTTAATGGCTTAACAGAAAATGCTGAATATTTTACAAAAATAGGAGATATGTTGTTAGTTGAGTACAAATATAAAAATGCACAAACTTGTTTTATTCTATTCGACTAGCTGAAAATGTATTTTCTCTATCTAACAATGAATCTGTGAGAGCAAACCTGAATGGAAATTTTGTTGTTATTTATTAACAACCTACTTTGTGCTACTAGGGCTAATGTTTTTTTCTTGTGTTTTTTCTTAATGCCCACTTGTTACTATGTGTTATTGGGAAGAGTTATCAATAGGTTACCAATCTTTCCCAGCCTGGGTGGGACAAAGAATAAATTTTAAAAACATAACAATAAATTCCCATTGCCCAGGGGCGAATCGAACTCTCCACTCTAGGATTGCCATGTGAGATTTAGGCCAACGCTTCAACTCACATGGCTAATGTGAGTCCCACTAAGGCTAATTGGGACTAGAGATATTTTTGGCATTTAAAAATTAATTCTTTTACAATTATTTTTTACTACTATTTTGATTTTGAGTTTGAGAATTGAATGTTTGATCTGAAATTTAGCAAGCCATTGACTGTAATAAATTCAAATTGTGCTTATCTGGGATTGCACAATTAATAAAATAATTTAGCAGTGGAGCAATTTCCTGAGATGCATACTCATAATTTAACATGTATGTATCTATAAAAAGGTCTCATTCCTTCACAAAGGGTTCATCAAAGTGGCACAGCATCTACCCTGCAGCATTCTCTGCTAAATTTCCAAGAAGAAAACCCAAAGAATCATTTAACTCTTTTTGTCTTAGAAATTGAGAGCCTATTATCAAAAATTGTTTGATGTATTCGAAAACTCCTCTACGTGCTCTCACACTCCTTAAAATTGCAAGTTTTTCCTCTAAATTAAGTGGGATTTCATTCTCCGACAACAGAATCATTGCATCTTTTAACAGTTAATATGTTTTGAAATATTCCACTCACACAAATTTTTAAGGTATTACAAACGTATCTCCAAAAGAGAAATTCGTACTGTGCACGTGTTGAAAAGAAATCTGTCAGTAAATGTGGAGTTACCCTGTAGCCCAATTATGCAGGTTGTGAATGTTAAATATTCTCTCTTGTGAGCATTGACACTCATCTGTCCACAAAAAATGGCATTGTTCAATGGCTTGATTTAATAATAAAATTAACGTATAAATGCATTTGTTGTTCTTTCCCAATGGGTTCCAAGCACTCCACAGATGATAAGGGTAGAAATTATTTTGATGTACAATATTGAGAACCATTGACTGTGAAATCTTCATTCCCATTGCTAAGATAGGTGAAGTACTAGGTTCTTCAATTATTCTTCAGAGAAACAAGCCTTCTATGCCCAAATTGACGTTGCTATGCAAACTCACCTGTCTGACAGATGAACAACCTAGTGTCTACAAGATGCTGATACAATTCTTTTAGCACCACTATGCTGTGGTTTTGTCTGTCATGAGGCTAATTGTGATATTCGTGCTGTGACGCACATTGCAATCACAGAATTCATGCAAATTGTGCATGTCGGTATATCCACAGTTCTTGAAGGCTAACTCTATGCTTAACTAAAATCTGCATAATTTTAATGATATATGAGGATGTAAAACGAATCAAATTTTATTGAGTACTTATTGATAAAATCCCCTTCTAACTCTCACAACATTTTAAGTAGAAATTGTAACCCAGCCAACCCATCAAAAATAAACTTCAAAATCATTTTTAATTTTAAGCTGTGTACAAAAAAATATATATATATATATTTTTTTCTGAAAAATTATACCTTTATCTTATAGGAGTTTACTAGAGTTAGATAAAAATTGCAAAGGAACTTTAAATAATGCCCATCATTGCCTCTCTGTATAGGAGAATTACCTTTGTATATTAGGTGCCAGTAGTTATATTTTCTTAAAGAAAAACATCATCTTCACCTTGGAGTAATAAGAATTCCATTATCTATTTTATTTTTTGAATAAACCTCATAAATTCCAGCAAAACAGTACCCCACATTGATACAACATTAATATTAAATTCAACCTTATCCTGATGGAATTAGGCTATGATCTATATAACATTTTTTGTTTCTTTTGAGGCCTCCTTAATTTTTTCTAACCGATTGCAATTTACTCTGTGTGTGCATGTGATTGTGAGTATATAAATTTGAGAGGGCATTATTTCCATCAGTTTGTAGGTAGTATCTATGAATATTTCTTTAAAATTGTGTCATGACCTCAACCTCAAAAGCTGATCTCCCTTAAGAGAAATCTGCTTACATATATATGTGTGTGTGTATGTATATATATATATATATATATATATATACATACATACATACATACATACATACATATACATTTACTATTAATTTATGAATATTGATTTTTGCCTTAAACTTACCTCTCATGGGCTAAGACCAGTCCTGGACTGGCCTGAGGGCCGGTGCTTCCTATGGAAAATACCTATGGGTGTAGGTTTGTATTTTCCAAAGAGAGCTTCAGTTAATTCAAAATACACATCAAACATTAGAGTTTATAATAAAAGCCGCTTTTAGCCGTTGTTGTTTACTGGCCCACTAGCCCAAGGGCAAAATACCACCGGTGGGTCCTTTTTTAAATCAGGCAGCGCCCTTTCAGGGGTTCCAGTCTAACCCTGGCTAAGACTGACTTTGGATTTGTATAATAAATTTATTTTTCATTTGAGGCAATCCAAAATAGGTAGCACAAATGAAATATAAGTACAACACTAAGAAAACTAATAATACCTACTATAAATTAAGGACAATATAATGTTTTTCATTATAACTAGGAAATACACTTATGGACAGTGGGTTTATTATTGTTTATATTATGCATAGGTTGAATAATGCAGGAGATACAAAAGGAAAGGGGTTGGACACAGAGAAAAGGTTTTTTGAAAATCAGACTTTCAGCACCACTTATTAGGATATATTTGTCACATTAAATACATTTAAAAAAATAATAGAACAAATATCTTGGACCAAAACATAAAGGGTAAACACAAGTAGATAACACTGAACTTCTTGGAGGGGGAACAATTATTTCTATACAAAATATATTTCTACTGAATGTTATTTAAATGCATTTGAAGGATAAAAATAAAGAACAGGCAACATGCTAGACATGTGGAATAAAAACCATTACATCACATTAACAATAACTTTGGGTGCTGGATTGGTTTATAGATATGTGACATATATACAAAGGACAACATAAAGATGTAGACAGATTCGGAGTCATGCTTCATAGGGCTCTTCATGCTTCTACCTTGGCTTTTTCTCCGTCCTTCCTGAAGTCCACAATTCCCTTTTTCTGAAAACGCACACATTATTCTGTTACTAAAAATTCTTTAACATTGTTTTTAGAATTAATAGTTTTTTAGAAAGTTCAATTATAAAGAAAATATTATAGTTCAAACGAAGAAAAAATAACACAATACATTACCAACATGTAATTAATTTTTTTTTTATTGTTTCATGTTTATTAAGCATTCTGCTATAATGATCTTGGAACAAAAAAATATTTTTTTCACTTTTAAAAAGTAAGTTATTTAGTAAAGAATATACACACACATATTCATTAAATTATTATTATTACACTCATTTTCACCAAGTGAATTAAAAAGAGGATCTTAATACACTTAATAAACTTAGAATCATTGGTTCAATTACCGGACCACATGGGAAATAGAAATTTATTTTGAAATGAACTCCTTATACAAAATCTTTAGTCCTAATCTAACTAGAAAAAGTGGTAAATCACCCACCCTAATTAGCTACAATAGCATAAAGTGGGCTGCAATAAATAACAACAAAACTATTTTTATATATTTGTATTTCCTCAAAAATTATATGCAAGACTATGCTTACATTTTTTATAAAAATGAAAATAACCAATTTTTTTTTTTATATTGGAAACTATTATAGAATTTAAATACATATGTATTTTATTGTGTATGAGAATTAAAGAATTTATGGAATAAAATTTACATCACACCAGGAAGCTGGAATATTCTATTCATTAATATCATTTTTTAAAATACAACTTAATAAAATTTCAATGATCAATATCCTACTATTATTTATTCTTGCTCCAATATCAATTCAGTCATATTACTTAAAAATACCATTTGCTGAAGAAAAGAAAGTTTTCTGCTATTATTACATGTTGGTAACTTAATTATGAAAGTAATTCAAGCAACTACAAAAATAAATGAAAGAGTAAAAAGATACGACAATAAAAGAATTATGAATATATAGGTTCTGTCCATTTCTGAACCCTCATAATTAGTGAAAGCTATTTACAGCTTAAGTAGGAAAATTATGTGAATACAAATGAGAAATGTGTATCCTGAAAAAAATTAAAAATGTAAAAAGAATCAACAACTGATCCAAAAATATAGCAAAAAATGATCAGTCTTATACAAAAATCACCACCAAAAATATATCATCTCATTCTGATGATATCAAAAATCATTTGTTCCTTTTGTGTTCCATGAGTTGAGGATATGTTTCAAAAATATATAAAGTTTGTGTAATGTGAGAACAGAGACCAGAGTCGTGTAAATAATTTAAATATAACGTGATGTAGGAGGAAAAATATATGTTAGTTACTGTTGTAATCTAAATGATAAGGTCATCTTCTTGAAGTGTTATTGACAGAGTATTAGTGCTTCTTTTTGCATCAATGGCGGGATTTATCTTTTTTAATATCACAGGTTTAAATAAACGAAACCCAAAATTCTGCTAACAGAACCAAAATATATAAGAATGACACATTAATCCTCAATATGCCATACTAGTTTCGAATCATTACTTTCACTAAAAACTATCTATTGAAGGAGGTGAATTCAGAAGAATATATACTTATTAGAAAATGTTGATAAATAGTCTGTTTAGCTACGTTATCTCAGTTGTTTTTCACCTAGTTAATTATTTTAAAACATTTATTTATTTATAAGCACACTGATTAAATTTAGTTTATTATAGTTTGCTTATCACATAAAGTTTACTAGTTTCATTTTTACGAAAGGTACTGAAAAACCCTTCTAAAGAGATGCTCTCTCTCCTTTTGTATACTACATTATTAATCATATTTTGACTAGTTTTAAGTCAGTAAAAAGGTATGAAAGTTTCTCAGCATTTTAAATTCGATTTTTATCTAAGGAAGATTTAATATTTAAGACTGTTTTATGTGACACTAGATGAATTTCATTTTCCCCAACTTCCACACCCCCATTAAACATACAGAGCATTTTCTTTATTTGACACTGAGGGAGTATTCCTGCTGCATGGAAGTATTTATAATTTAAACAATTTAATTTATTCTGTTATGCCTTATTCTCGTCCAATTTATATATAACAAATGGCTTGCTAATACCCTGTTAATAAAACTCACTTTGCACGATGCCTTATGTTGTTTGTTATTTTTTTTAATATGTTAAAATATTAGTTACAAGCATGCAAAATTATTTACAACCTAAATAACATGTTAACACAAGGGGAGTCAGTGGCCCTTTTATATAATCTATATTTGTTTTCAATGAAATAATACTGAATTAATGTCAGTTTGTTTTATATTATTGTGTTATTAACTAATTATATTTTCTAGATTTGTTAGTCATCTTTTAAAATGATATATCTCACCTCATATTTTGGATACCTTATAATAATATCAGTGATGGGAGGTGTTAAATTACATAAATATTTTTTGGACACTAATAGGGTAGTAAATATCTATTACAAATAAAAATTAAAAGCACGCTCCATGGAAAGGAAAATAATTCAAAAATAAAATTTAAAATAGTTGTTGAATCAAAGCATGACATGAATATTTTAGAACAAGTCCACATATAGTGCTTAGTTGGAGGAAAGGAAAAGAGAAATGACAAAAACTAGATAAAATAAATAAAAACACAAAAAAAAAGCAACACAAAGGAAAAATTACACACATAAATTTATTCTATTTTAACGTATATTTTAAGATTATTACAAGACACATATAAGGATGGAAAACATATATTGCACATTGCAAGGTGTTTTTTTCCTAATTTTTCTGGGGGAATATTGATATTGTGTTTGGTTTGTGTGAATAAATATGAGTGTTGGCATGTAATCCTTTGCTCATTTCTTCTGCCACTCAGCTTTTTCAGACTTCTTCGGCTGTTCATGACACAAGGAATAAATATATATCAGTACTAGGAATTTAAAATGTACCCCAGATTGCTAAGTCTTTATGTTTTTTTCAAATTTAATATTGTCATAAAGACTTATCATGCTGGACTTACAAGGTAGCAACAGAATACATGTAATTGCTATTGTATCAGTAAAAGTTCTACTTCATTACAGATTATTTCTAAATATGCTGAAGGTAAGCTTACCACCAAACATAAGAAGATAAATAAAGAACTAAATTCATCCCTATTTCAACACTTATTTTTAAAGCATTTTAAAATCTTGATTGAAACAGTTATTATTTCTACCAACCTTGATTGATTTTCTTTCTTATGTACAACAGTTATGAGATGAATGTTCTCTAGAACTACTCATTTTTCTACTAACCTACTATTATAGTTAAAATATATTAAAATTTGTAGGGTGTCTTCACATCATGAAAATAAACAATATTTTTCACCAATTCATATTTACTTACCTGCAAGCTAGAAATTTATCTTCAACCTTTGTATAGTGTGAACCCTTTAATTTAAGATATTATTTTATTTTCTAATTTGAAATTTCACCCTTTTATATACTTTTTTTTTTTAAAAAAAAAAGAAAATTGAGTTATATCATAAAAATGAAATTAATTCATTTTAACCACAAGCATTTTTAAATCAACATGGAAAAACAAAAATAATAATTAAAAAATAAATATTGAAGAACATGACTGTTCTTTAGGAGATTATAAAATTATAAGTAAATATTGATTAATATTCAGTTGAGTTAAACAACCTTTTAAACATTTTAACAAATAATATTTATTGCTAAACTTATATTGACAAAATAAATTATAAATAATTAACTAAGTTACTTCCAGTTTTGGGCAGTATATTGTGTTGGAACATAAAATTTTCCTCCTATAATAAAATAAAAATAAAAGGAAAACTTATTTTTATCCAAAATAATTTCTAATAAAGTTTGAAGAAAAAAACTTGAAATCAATAAATTCAGGAAATTAAAATTATATCTCATTTTAATGTTTGGTATTTACGTTTTTAAGAATGCTTCAAATGTTCTGAGAAAATTGTAACCATTTGGTGACAACTCAGGTGAATATAGCAGAAATGGTAAAATTTCTAATTTTAGATTACACGATTTCTATTAAAGTTACAAACATGTGGTTGTGTAATCTTAGAAAAATAAGTTGTCTCCTAGGTTCAGAACTTGGTATTTTTTTCTTAATTTTCAATGAATTTTATTTATTTCTTACGAGAACGTCTCACTTCTTAAAAAGTTTTATTTTTCATGCCCCTCCAAACTGTCACCATTATCTTTTCTTGAATGCAATGGTGTTTCACAAACACCAAGTACCATTTATGGTCTAACAACTGGCAACTTTTTTTGTGATTATCAAAGAGGCAACAACAATTTTTCTCACATATTATAAGTCAATTCAAATAGCAAGAATAAGCAAATGACATTCATTACGTATTGAGTTATTTTGAAAGCCTTCAATTGTCCATTGCAATTGTCGAGCATTTTCTTTGGCCTTCCATGAGATTCATTTTTATGAATTATACTGCTGGATTGAAACTTAGGGAGCTACCACTGCACAGTTCTATCATTTACTGTGCCATTGATCTATCGCTAACCACAAGACATTGCTGTTGTAAGGACTTCAGAAGCTTTAATATTAAGTTTAAATTCATATAAATGTATTACAAGTAATTTTTCAAATTCCATTGACAGTAAAATAAATGCTCACACATTTGAATATTTCAACTCATCAATTATATACCATGGAAATGCAAGAAAAATGTCTACAGATTAATTTACAGCTCACTGTATTAATTTTTATAAAGATGTTAGAAATAAATAAATTTTACACTTTATCTAACTTAACCCAATAGTATGGACCTACATTGGCAACTTGAACAATTCATGTGTTAGCATTCCTAATTGATGCAAAAACAATGTTTGTTAACTGCCTACTAATAAAAAGTACATAATAATCAAATAATTATCATGATTTATAATTTATTTTTTAGGGATCTTACATTAATTCAGAAACTTCTGAATTAAGATTTAAAAAATAAAAATCAACATGTCCTTCCTATTTATTTCTTGAGCTAAGCTACATGATTCCATTTATTTTGATTAATTTATAATGTTTAAAAAATTTAAAGGAATCTGAAAAATATCTATTTTTCTTGAAAACTAAAATCAAAGAATTGAGTCATTTTATACGCCTGGGATGATAATAATATTTTTCATTTTATATCATCTCTCTTGTCTCGAAAATGCTATGGTCTTGTGCTTTGAGAATAATTTATTTCACTTAATCGAGGCACCTTGATCTACTAATTAACTCAAAGCTCGCATTCTGCCAATAGAACATGTTTGTAATATTTAACTTTCATTCCGTGTGAACCCCCTAAATATTTAATTATTATTCCTGGAAGTTATATAGAAAAATATGAAATAGCCTTTCATTTCTTCTATAAATAAAATAGAAATGAGCAATACTACATTTTCAATTACAAACTGTAAGTTATGAGCAAAGAATGAGGACAAGTTACCTCCTTGTCTTCTTCTTCCAAGGTGAACTCCTTCTTCTTGACAACTTTGAGCTGGTTCCTAAAGTTAAATTCAGCCGCCTTTTTCTGGAGCTTAGCAAATTTGTTCTCATACTTGGATACCTTCTTTAAGGTAGGTTTGACACTGAAATAGGAAAACAATTTATTATTTTATGAAAAACCATACCTTTACTGCAAGAGAAAATCACAATTATGAGTTTGCGATACTTACAATTTACCTCGGAGATCATTGACCTGGCTGTTAAGGTCCGAAATCTGTGTTGAAATTTAGAAAACTAGTATTAGTAATAATTTTTGGAATTACAATATACATATAGAGATAGATATATCTTTCAAGTCAAAACTGAAATGAATTTACTTTTTTTAAAAAAAAATTTACTTCAATATTTAACAATACTAATTAAAATAATTCAGTAACTGTAATGTTTAAAACTCTAAAATCAAAAGCAATGATAAATGAGTATGTATTATTATGTGAAATATTAATATTTGAATAATTAAAATGTATGATAGAGTGATATTTATTATCTATAAACTATTTTAACACACTTTACATAATACAATAAAAGCAAAGAGCAAACATACTTGCATACTTTTAGTTACAGAAAACTCAACCATTGTTAGTGACGAATGTAGAGCAAACTACAACTTACATCCTTTTATATAAACCTTAAAACTGCACACAACAAAAGAAATTACTGAACATATATTTACAATAATCAAATATTTCAATAAGAAAAAGTAAAAAATATATATATAAAAAATCATTAGATGGAAAAAATAAATATATGAAAAATTGAAATGAGGTTGTTATTTGATGGTTTTGTGTAGTTAGTATACAAATGTGCAATGGATTGAATAACTAGCTAATGAAAAAAAAAATTGTTCAAAAAGTAAAATTAACAAAATTGTATTGATACCTTGTGTTTGCTAGAATTATGCCCTAAAACAGTACTACAAAAAAAAAATGGTCAAAAATCAAAACGCAAAATTCCATAGCGTATTGAAAAAAATAATTTCAAAAATATCTTATTTTACCCTGAAAATATCTGTGCAAAAAGGGGTGAAAGGATAATTAGTTGGAAGGAGCTTTAGCATTAGTTGAAGCATCTGTTTTTACATTTCATTGCCCTGGATAATAAGTATCTATTTTATTATATCAATTTGTTAAGACAGTGTTATGTGTAGGATAAATAACTGGTGTAAAAAAATTGTAAAGGTAAGTGTTGGAAAGTAAAATTGTTCAGGAAAAATCAGAAGAATTCGCAGTTTTGTTTTCTTACAGTTGAGCATAAAAATAAGAGAGGTGTTCAATGATTTCTACAGAACTATTCAAGGAGGAAATTGCTTAAATCTCATTGAGTAGTTCCTATATTATTTCTGAAGAGTGGATTACAAATTTGGAATTCTTATTTACCTTTTTGCCAATCCTATTCATCACATATGATACACAAATCAAATGTTTCTCATGCATGTGCATTATATGTCATTCACATACTATGGACATAAAAGAGCATCCAGTAGAATGCATAAGAAAAGAGTTTTATGTGAGGTAGGATACCTAAAACAAGGCCTAAAGTGATCTTTTTAAACTATATATGCTTGATTTATGTATTGTGATCAAAATACTTGTGTCTTAAGTTATAACTACTACAAGAGTATTCAGCTCATTAGAAGATTGGAATCACCAGATTTAAAGCATTATATCTAACAAAATTCTGAGCACCATAAGTCATTATGTGCACATTTTTGAATTTGTATGCTCCACCATCACAATTGATGCGTAGAATTTTATTACATAGCATATTTATCATGTTTAACTATTTATGTACATGAACAACTAAGCAGTAGTTATAAATATATGGGTCTACTCCGTTTTGTGTCAGAAAGTTACTCCACTAACAAAGTAGAAATAGATTACAATGAAAACTGGTATTATTACAGTTTATTTTTATTTTATCCTTAAAAAATACCCCGTTCTCACTGTACAAAAAGTGACTGTCTTTTTTCCCTGTGCACATTTAAATCATCTTTATGCTTTAACTATTTCAATTTTTGTTGGTTTACAGCGTTTAGTGTTGCTGTTTCTTGAACAAAAATTAAAGGCATTAGGAAGAAAAATCCATTCATGCCAATAAAGTCGTGAGTGAAGGAAATTTCACTCGAGGCCATAATTATTAGTTGTCATTTTGTAGCACTTAGGATGAGGTGTAGCCCAGGTTAGCCATGTGAGTTAAGGCATTAACTTGGTCTTAAACTCTCTTGGTAAACCTAGAGTCGTGAGTTTGATTCTCACTTGGGCAATAGGATTTATTTAGTGGTGGGCTCATTAAATAAAATCCTAAGTCTCCTAGCTAGAAAATGGAGATAACCTATATATAAGCTCTCCGAATTAGAATTAGTTAATAAATAACAAACAAACATAATCTTTTGAACAGTATTGGGAAAACAGTTCCAAGTTATGTAATTGTAATCTAAAGTTACATTTAATATAGCAGTCTATCAGTGAAGAAATAATTTACTGACACAAAATGGACAAGACACACATCTAGAAATAGGAATGTAAATTCCATGGGTAAGCAAAGGGCTGAGATTTCATAAATATTACTATTAAAAGAAAGCAGAACTCTTCAGATTTTGTTCTGTTAGAAACATTAATAATCTCTTGGATCAAGGTATAGCCTTGAATCTTAGTTCAACCATCTGTATTTCTTTCTCAGGACTATTCTCAACATATAAACTCCTTGGGAATGCTCATGTTAATTTATAAGAAATTACTTCATACATTTTCATTTTTTTAATTTTTATGACCTGCCATACTCGAGACATCATGCAAAAACTAAAAATATTCAGAAATCATATACATTCAAAGCATTCTCTTTATGTGTATATTTATGCCCCATCCAGAAAATTATGCCAAACAATTTGTAACTATTGTGTTACCTTCAAATATTATAAAAAGATTTATAAGATAATTTATTTTATGTGACGTATAAAAGGGGTGGAAGTTAAATTGTTTTTACATGGACATAGATATTCTTTTTGTGTTCTTTGATTTTATTTCTTATATTCTCTACTAATGCCACTTCAGCACTTATTAAAAAACTTGTTAACAAATAAAAAATGTTCGTATTTTACAAAGCACAAAATAAATAATAAAAATAATTCACTAAATGTATGAAGATACAAAATGCAGTCAGAATACAAGTGTATTGAAATAAAGCACAAATCTAAAACAGGCTGCAAAATCACATGGTAAAATTGATTACCCACTGTTTCTGGAAACTTTATCAAATAAGGGCATCGGTTAAATAACTTGTACCTCACTATAGATCTAGTGAAATTCGGTTTATTTCTGAGTGAACTATTTGAAAGAAATCTTAAATATATCATTTCTTCAGTATAGGTTTTACTTTAGTTACGGATCCTACCTCAACTAAATGTGCATTAAACCCCACATTGGATTTATGTAAACTTAATGTGCTAATTTATCAATCTGTGCAAATACAAACATTTATACTGTAAGGAAAATAAGTTTTGATACAAGTCTGGTAACGTTTATCTTTTTGTTTTTACTCCCACCTCATGAAATATGATGTATCAGGAAGTCTTGATCATGACATCCTATTCCAGAGAACAACCCACCAAGTGTTGCCTACAGATGCAATTTACTTTATTTGGTTGGCATTTATAGCAATCCATATTCATTTTCAATTAAATAATTTAACATATCTGATGAGTAAAAGGCCTAAAACAAATTGTTTATTAGCCATAGAAATGTCATTTTTTTATCATTATTGTAGTAGTATAAAAATAATTTTATTATGAAGCTTATGAAAATGTTTTATTTTTTGGTGACCAAATGTTTTCATTACAAAACTCAGACAATGTACTGTTTACATATTTGATAACTAATGAAAACAAAATACATTTTTTGCAATGTATACATTTTTTTAGGAGGAACCAAACGAAATGAATGTCTGAACATAAACAATACATTAGCCATGTTATTCTGGGATGGAACAGTCACCATTTATGTTTGAGAGTTGCTGATTAACTATTTTTTTTTTTTTTTTTTTTTGGCATATGTATTATGAATTAGATAACCCGTCCCAATTAGCCATAGTCGCATAAAGTGGACTTTATAAATAAATAAATAGAACTAATGGTTGTGGCTTCCTACTTTTCAGTTAAATTGGAGGAAGTAAGGGGAATAAGTGATTGCCACCTAGGAAGGGCCCACTAGTTAAAAAAACCCTTGCTTTAGGAAAACAACTCCAGGTTTTTAAAATATGTCTTTCATTTTACATTGGACTAGAGTTAATACAAGTAAATTAACACTATTATCTTAAAATCAAGTTGTAATTAGTTTGACTAGTAAATTTTGTTTTTTAGTTTAACAAGTGAATTTTAGGCTTATTTGGATAATATAAATGTTTCTAGGGAAAATATTAGCTTCCTCTAACTAATCTACGGTTTAGTAAAATATTTTTTCAGATGGTTGCTCTAAGTATCAAGTTATGCATATAAGAACATTGAAAATATTTGGAGCATTGATAACCAGCCAGATATATATTTACAAGTTGTTCGACCAAACTTCCAGTTCCTCTTGGGGGTAGTTTGCAACAAAAGCTCTCCGCACTACTTGTTAGCTTCTACTCTGCTTCAAAATCTTGGCCAGTTTACACTGATATCCGTTTGCAAAATTCTTGCGAACTTTTCAGTTTAGAGGAAGGGAAAATACCATAGTGAGTTTAGCAGCCTGTTTTATCTTAGTTTGTTTTCTGTTATTTTAAAGGTGCTTTTATTATCCATACACTATTATGGCTTAAATAATGTAATTTCGGTGTGTTTCTGTTGAGATTGCACAATTCAACACAAAAAGTTTGCAAACAAATTACTATTTGGACTGGCCAAGGGAACATATCAGGGAAACAACAAAATAAAATGGAAAAAAAAAATCAAGAGGAAAAAAGAAAGAAAGAAAACCACTCTTTTTCATTTTGTTCCATTACCCCTTTTAAACTAATGTGACTAGTTTAAATTTTATTGTATGTATGAAGAAGTAATGGGTGTCTTCTGTAAATAAGCAAACTGAAAAAGAGTATTGAACACAAAACAAAAGTAAGGAATATAACATAAACAGGAAAATCAAACGGAGCTTATGAAACTGGGGTTTCTTGCTTGTTTTTTTTAATGTTCTTTACCTCCCAGTCTCTCTTCCTCACTTCGTATTCCAAGTCCCATTTCTGGCTCTCGCACAGATACATTCTGTCATAATACTGCTGAATAATATCCTTTAGGTCATCTGAGCAAAGTCACGAATTGTTAGTTTAAAATAAATTACTATATCGTCTTCCATATTTATTTTCTTTTTTCTCTAACAGTTTTATTATTTTTTCCCACAAGGGATTTTTGTGATTAACACTGATGACAATAAAATTCATTCTCAATTAGTATTTTAAAAGGTTACTTAAGTGTGGTGTGTTTAATGTTTATATAACCAAGTATGGTGGTGGTTCAGTCATATTTACTTAATTTTTATGTTAATCTAATTTTATTTATGTCCTTTAGTTCCAAATTGTTTTTGGAAAAAAAAGTGAGAGAGAAAGAATTGAAAAAATTCAAATATGAAAGAATAAAATTTATGAATTAATGTGGGAGAGAATAATATAATTGCCTAGATTGTAAAGTATGACTGAATTATAAAACTGATTTTTCTGCATTCACTCAATCTTATTACTACTAATCTATAGAATTAGCAGCCCATAAAAATGTGTATGATTTTAAAATAATTGCTCGTTTGAATAAATAACGTAAAGATGGCAGATTCTTTTTTTTTTTTTTTTTTTTTTTTTTTTGAGTCCTTCAAAATGGTTTAGAGATTGATTCGGTATTACTAGGAAAGAAATTAAATACATAGAATTTAACAATCCACTAGTCAGCTATATAAATAAAATATATTGCAATTACATTTTATTAAAATCCCATACTTGGTCATAATAGGTTTCAACATAACTGAATAAACCCAAAAAAACTGTTTAAAGAAAATAGCTCAAGCATATTTTATGTTATTCATAATCTATGTTGAAAAAGTCCATGCGTGAATAATATGGTCTGCTAACACATCTATATAAAACAAAGCAATAATTAATAAGTAAATAATAAATAATAAATTGTATTTTATGAGCATTCCAAGGATTGTAAGTACAAGATATTCAGACAATAAATAAGGAGTATAAAATGTAGATGAAATTTAGAAAAATAAATGATAGCCAAGACAGAATAGGAATTATAGAAGAGTCACGTCTATGTAAATATATAAAAAAACAATGTTCATACTGATTATTCAGCATGAATGTTTTCAATAAAAAATACCGATACCTCAAATTCTCTAACCAGAAACAACCTTTCATTGTCATAAAGTTGCACTTCAAGAGAGTACACCCTGTTCCAGAGTTCTTTACATATAGTCTGTAGCTCAGCTGTAAGCGTACATAATTAGTGTTATTCTCCAGTACTTATTGCCCTCAAAGGTCTGCCATCCTCAATTAGCTTATATATAAATTTTATAGTTAAAACTTATTACTGATTCCCTTCTGGGAACCACTTTAGTATCCCATAATTACCAAAAAATTAATATATTTTTTGACATTCATTTGAAGAATTAGCAATATGATCAGTCTTGTGAGAAAATAAAAATGGGTTTCAGCCATAAAATCGAAATTAAGGTTCAATAATAAGGAAGAAATTAGAAGCCTTTCTTTCATAAAGTTTCACAAACTGTGATCTTTTTCTGGTTTTTAAGTAAGTGAAAATTAAAATTGGACTATCAAATTTCACATAGTTTGCCTGAAGCACAATACAATTGTTTAATATTATTTAACTATAAATGTTTTTTAGTCTAACTATCTTATTCTCTTTCAAAATGTTCTTCAAAATACTGATTTTTTTTTGTTTAAATTAAATTTATTTGAATCTATTTTAATTTTTTTTAGACCCCAAATCACTTCTCAATAATTTTTTTCATATGAGACCAACATGTTTTCATTTGTAGATGGCATTTGACCAATAAAGGCAAGGCTACTGATACATTTTATGGTTGAGGAATTAAATGTATTATCCTGAAAAAAATGTTAATTGGAGATAATGGATGTTAGGAAATTTGGAAGCATTTTTGAACTATAATTTAGGTAGAGTTAGTTAGTTCATTGGTTATTACTACTTAGACTATTATAAAAGTAGCAAGGAAAGAAAATATAAAATAAAACCGACGGACAATTAAGCTTGTGGGGAACCTATTTCTGCACAGTTTTCTCCCCATGCTGAGTCAGCAACCTTCGCCTACCAACCATCCGCAACAGCACCTTTTTTATTTACATAGCGTTCAATTTGTGAAACCAATGACTTTATAAGAATTAGAAAACTTTCATTTAAATTTCACCTCAAACTCTTTCATATTAAGCCCCCATTCTAGGTCGTATTTGTCACCTTCAAGTCTGCAAATTTTATCATAATATTCTGTACATATGGTCTGCAGCTGAGCTGAAACAACATATTATCTGAATACCACGGCTTTTGCTTTTCACGATAAACTATGTATTAATCTATTTTTATATTAAATTTAATGAAATTTCAATAATTTATTGAACATCTCAATTAAAATACTGTAAAATTTTATTTTGTTAATATGCCTTATGTTGTACACATTAGAATTATGCCACTCATTATTTAAGTTATTATTAATTATATGAAGTATATATATATATATGTATATACTGGACAGTACATAAGCAGCCTCAAATCTTAAAGAGTGATGTCATATAAGCTAAATTTGGCCAACATATTAAAGCAGAAGCAATGAATATCAACATGGATGGTATATTTTGAAAGGAATAGTTTATGTTAAATTAACATTGTAACTGCCGTAGAAAAAAGTTATTACTACAACATTTTACTTCAAAATTTGAACTTTCTGATTTTACTCTATAACTTTTTCAGTGAGTGAATCAATCATTTTACTGTTTTTTTAGCCCTTAACTTCATGTAGGAATTGATAAGAATGATTTTATGCAACAAAAGAATTTGATACACTGTTTTAACCATCCATGTAAAAGTTATCAACTGTTTAAATGACTTTGTTCAGTGTCTTTTTTTTTAATTATCAATAAAATGATTAAACATTCTTGTAAATATGTTTAGATTAATTTCAGTTCTCTTTAAAGTGGTCATCCTAACCTCAAGATCCCTTCTGTCCACTTCAAATTCGATGTCAATTTTACTGCGTTCCAAAGCATCAATCCGCTTGTGATAGTCTTGGCAGATTTTCTTCAGAGCAGCTATACAAGCAGTCATAAGTGCTTTTTAGCTCTAATTTACTAATTAATTATCACTAAAGCTTCATTATAAACAGATATTTTGTAAATTATATGGTGCAGGAAGAGAGGAGGTGCAAGGGTGTGGCTAGGGTTTTTCGGAGTGAGTACATAAAAATTTAAAAAAGACTCTCTAATTTTATACCCTAGTATTATTCAATGCATTTGATTTTCATTATGTTATTTGCATTTATCATCAAAAGTTCAGATGAAAAAATAATATATTTAAAATGTAGTAATAACCATTAGATTCAGATTATTTTTGTAAACAGTTAGCCAAATATAATAGGCACAATACATTCATGGTGCTTAATAGGCTTTCTTAATTAAATTCAATTGCAAAAATTTTAAATTCAATTAAATATGTATATATATAAACTCATGTTTAAAATTGCAATGGATTTAATAGCCTAAGATTAATAAACACATAAAAAGTGTATATTGACTCACGATGATCCAAAACCTTATGCACTTATTTCTTTGAGGGAAAATACTAATTAACTAATTTTCTCTGCTATGAAACCCCATAAACAGAGTTTCTATTTCTTTCTGAAGTAGCTCTTCACCTTATGTTTAATAGAACTGTGCGCCCACAGGGAAACATAAAAAAGGTAGCTCTAGCATGAATGAATTCAACCATTCAGAAATTACCTCTGACCTCTGTTTGCCATTGTTAAAATGTTTCTTGCATTTCTTGTAATCTTAATAAATTGTATTTCAGTTAGTGAAGATCTAATAATTTCTGAATGTTAGATTTTTGTCATTTTTACTAAATTAAACATTTCTGGTTAGATTTAAATAAAGTCTATCATCTAATATACTACTAAATTAAAACAGTGTATTGAACATGTAAGTATTAAAAGAAAAATCATATTGTTAATGTATGCAGGATAATGGGGTTGCTGTAAAGGATCTCAGTAATGGGTTCTTCATAATATAATTCAAATGGTAATTATTACGGAAATATGATTAAATCCTTTTGGGTAATGTGCATATTATCTTGAAATATATGAAATATTAAAAGATGTCTTGAACCAATGTCATTTATTCCTCTCTTACTACCTATAGGTTATAAAATAAATCTGAAAATGATTTGAGAGTTATTTCGTTTCATTTAATGAATTTATGGATTTTTCAGTTGTAATTGCTCTCTGCAAAAAACAAATAAGTCAAAAATTATCATACAATTCATACATTCAAAGCTTTAAAAATTTGGCATTCATTGAAATCATTGTTAAATAGCTTTGAAGTGTGATTAAAGATTACACTTTTGAATATAGATCTTAAAAAGTTAAAAAAAAAAATAGAAGAAATACACAAAATAATAGAAAACCTTGTAAAAAAATCTTGTTACAGCGTTTTGTAAATAGAACCCCAGATGGGTTTAGCCATTTCATTAGGGCAAAAAGATGTTGGTGCATTCACCTAGAAGGCATCACAACAAGAGATTCAAAAAACAAAATACAAAAACAAGAAAGAACGCGTTGAAGCCTGCTTTATTAAAAATTGCCACGAATACTTTGTTTCTTGGGGGAGTTTCTATATCACCTCAAAATCTTTCTTTTTAACACAGTATTCCAAGTCGTATTTTCCATCCTCCAGAGATGCAATTCTTGTATGGTAATCATGGCAGATTTTCTTCAATTTGTCTGTAGGACAATTATGATGGAATTGCAAAAATAAAAGGAAACTCTGAAAATGTATCCAACTTCATCTAATCTAAATAGGCACTTAATAAAAGTATAATGGTATTAAAAACATCAATTATTTATGACAAATGCTTGTTCCTTGAATATTTAAAACTTTTTTTAGAAGAATGGATATTTCTATTAAATTTGTGTGCCCCCTGTGATTACATAGAGAAAAAAGTGCAAGCTATAGGAAAAACATTTCAAAGAAGAGAAAAAAGTACTGAAGATTTGGAATTTATTCTTTATCGTGAATTAAATGGTTTGAAAGCAATTCAAGCTATCTTGAGTCAGACAAAAGTATAATGATTATTCTTTAATAACTATTTCTTTAATTAGTTTCAAAACATTAGTGATAGCCTCATACGATAAAAAATCAATTACAAAAATGAACAAACCAGTTTTTTATTTATTTATTATTATATTTTTCCATAAAAGTTAAACTATTCTTAGCAAGGGTGTAGCCACGTTTTGGGTTGGGGCACATGACACTCAGTTGAAAGCTTACAATTTTTAAAGGCAAATAGAAAAATGCCACATCATTTTCATAAAATGATTTGCATTAAATATTATTAACAACTAGTGTATTGATAAAAAGCCAGACTAATTTTGAAGTTTCACTGTCGATTTGAAAAGCTGATTTATATGGTGGGAACTAATGATTCATGGTAGAGTTTTATACAAACATCAGATATTTAATTTAATTTATATATAAATTAAATATGAATATTTATAGTGGAAAATTAAATAAGAGAGAGGCTCAGGAATTTAAAGCAAATCATTTAAGAAGCACTGATGATATTACTAAAACTGAAAATAATGCTTAAGATTCCATTAGAATATTTATGTTTTATTTTAGATGCCTATTTAAGATTAGGGAAGTTTTCTAAATATCTCAATCACCATCAGGATAGGCTTGAGTAAATATATATATATATATATATATATATATATATATATATATATACATTAATACAAACATAATAAAGGAAAAATGTACCTTTAAATGGAACATGTTACAACTGAAGGCAATAACTAATGAACTAAAATTTAGTTTTATTTAATTTAAAATATTTGAAACAGGAAAAATGAATAAATAATTTTTGTTTGTATTAATGTCATGCAATCAGATTGGTAATATGTTCCATTTCTACTGATCAGATAAATAAATAAATCTGTCAAAATCTCACATTTTAGGAGAGTATGGTGTCTCCAAATATATATGTATATATATATATATATATATATATATATATATATATATATATATATATAAATATAACTTATTAGTTAGAATAATACTAGCACTTAGTACATAAATTGGGTATTAATAATCAATATACCATTAATTTATTTAATTTACATATTCCCACTTTTTGTAAAATTGTTCATTAATCGTCTTTAGCATAATATATAGTTATATATTTGTTTTTCAAGAAATATGTATCTTCAAAATTTTGTTGATGCCAATTCAGAAAATAATTTGGGTAAGAGTTTCTATCTGCAAAGCATTTAAAATAGGTCCAATAACTTCACCAATATAGGTCTCCACTGTTCTACAAAAGGAGTGGCACTAGCGTTATGGCTTTTGGGCATAAGTATACTGTCGGGTAAAATTAAATACCCTTCTGAACCCCAAAATAATTAGCACCATTTTCAATGGAAAATTAAGTCTTTAACTGTTTATAAAATACATTAAAAATATATTAATCTAAATAATTTCTACAATACATTTCTGAAGATCCACTCACAACATTTCTCATATTCACAGTTCCCCTTAATACACATGGCCACTTAGAGCCCCAAATTTGCTTTTAATACTTTTAAGATGGTGAGCATATAATGCATGTTCACACTCACTATAGTTTATAAATAATTAAGCTCTAGACCAACAGATATAATGCATCAATGAAAGCCTGTTGTTTTTTTTTTATTTGCATAAATGAGCATTGACTCAAAATATATTTCATACTTGGGAGATTCTCATTCCTTTTAAAACACCTTATAAAAGTACTAAGAAAATTGAGTTCCCTTCTTTAACTAGTATCACCGTTTTTTTTTTTTTATATATATATATATATGTATTTATCTTGGACATAATAAATTTGTAGAAAACTTAACATTACTTGTGCACCAACTCCTATTAGTAAGAGAATAAAAAAAGTTTCAATTTTCGTATTATATTTTAACAGATAATCATATACAGACCTTCACTTGCATTCTCAATATCACACATTCTTCCACATCTTTCTTCAATTATCCTTCTCCTCTCAGCTGCTTTCCTTTCTTGTTCTTTCTTCAGTTCTTCAGCGGCCTTTTTCCTCAGCAGAAGCTGAAAAATGGAATGGCTTTATTAATGCAAGTATTTTGATATTTCAAAGGTGCTATTCCAGAACATAATAATTATTAACTATGCCTGAATGATTAAAACTGTGTTATTTCTGTTATCAGAACTAAAGTAAATCCATCATTTTTAGTATAATAAACTAGAAAAACTTTCATGTGATTCCATTTTGACCTCTCCAACCTAAGGATATGAATTTACATTTCATTCTACCTAAAGTACCACACATTTCATGACACAAAGACTTACAAAATTTTCACAGGTTATTTCATTCCAACTCAATTGAACTTTGAACCCCAGAAGAGATTCGAGTAGTTCTATTTATGTATAATGAAAAGTTGTCAACACATCTTGGTTAACCTGCATTTCCACCTTTCGACTTTATAGTCTTTGTTAGATTTCTGCAAAGATCTAGTTCACAGCCACCTCCCCTAGAAAGTTTGGAGTCTCTGGTCCAAATAGCTAACTTCATATATTATCAAACATCCATTGGTCACATCCTCTAATAGTTTATATTTTCGCAATATAATACTAGTTAAAACTAGATTAGAATGTTTTGGTAATTCTGGTTTGACAACTATATCCAAAGCACTGAGTATTCCAGTTTCTAACATGCATACCTATAATATTAATTTTTGACTGATGGGATCATGGAAGAGACTATGGGGAGGTTAATAAGAATATAAATCCTCCATTTAGAATTCACAAAATATGCAATGAAAAACTAAATAGGTAGTAGGAATGACAGTTAAGCCAATCATCCATAGTAACAGTGAAAATGATTAATTGTCCTAACAGGATGTACACAACTGACACACTTAAACTTATTGTATCTATACAAGTTGATTTAAATATAACAATCCGATATTTATATTAAATAAGCTAATATGCCTGAAATTCATACTAACAAAACAATCAGAATGGGTCAAGGTTACACTATATTAAAACACGACTAAGGGTAGTCCCTACCTTACCAGATATGAAAATTGAATGCATGAATAAATTAAACCAAAACATCATAATAACCTGTCAACTTTGTTAATAATAATATTTCTTAATGAAATTCTAAATAAAATTATCTTCATATTTTAATTGCTACTATTCCCTTATTTTATTTAATAATAATAAATTAGAATACCCTCAATTTCTTCTTCCTGTCCGGTGTCATGAAACCCTTCTTGGCCTTCTTAGCTTTGGAGGCCTCCTCCATCCGCTTTCGGACTTCAGCCCTCTTCCTCTCGATCTCTGCCTGTTTGGCCTTCTTCGCCTAAAAATAATATAATTATATTCATTTAATATGGTGCTTGTAAAAATTATAATTCAGAATTATTTCCATAAATCCTACTTACTTCATCGTCCGACATTTTGATAGTTGTTGTTTAGGACAGGTGCTTTCTGAAACTGAAATAAATAATTTATGGATTAATGAATGAAATTTGGTTTGTATTCAAACATTTTACAAAAAAAAATAGAAATTTCTTTTCTCAACATAATGAATATTTAGCTTCATTTTACACATCTAAGGAACTTTCTTCGCAGGCAATAACTAACCTACGGAGTACAATACAACCTCAAGTTCTACTATAAAGAAAAAATGAATCTGTAAATTGAAAGTCCAAACTTAAATTCAATCAAATAATTTATTTCAGGAGTGTACTTTCGGTCTCATAAAAAGACATCTTCATCCATTGCAATGGAGACCTAGTGCTCCAATACTTGCCCAGTAGTAAATATGTAAGTATTGAAGGACTGAAGATAGTCTTTCATTTGAGGGACTCAAATAAATATATTTTAGTGGACTTGACTATATTATTCTACCTATTAAAAAGATGTCTAAAATAGCCTCACACATTTCTCAAAGATGTTACCTTCCTATAGGGGGATAGCCTACTCTAGTGATGTATTTTCTCTAGAATATATTTTTCAGTTTTTCCGCTAGTTTCTTCAGATGGCTAAAGAGGAAACAACTATGAGGAAACTAATAAAATAACTGGAACAAACTATAAAGAAACAGTGCATTGGATGGATAAGACTTATTATTTTGTTGCATCTAGATTGATTTACATATTATTACACATTTTCCAGATAATTAATCCCTTTTTTGATAGTGATCAAAATCCTTAAGGAAATTCAAATATTTAAGTGAAGTAAATAAATACCAGATAATTTTGGAAAATGTATCAATACCTAATCAAAAATATATTGTTAATAAAATATTCCTCGTAGTATGTGGGTGTTTGATATTTCACTGTATGTGCTTCAAACATTTACATGGTCCTTATTCAAAGAAATCAATTCGACACCTGGCTGTAAGTCAGAACTCAAAAAGTTTAAAATTCTTATAGAAAACTATAATTTAAATTTATATTGAAATCCTAATAATGCATGACCATTCAGTGAAGCTTGAATTCAATCATTCATGCCTTCAATTTTATTTCTCTCCTTTACTTTATTACGTATGTGAATAGGTTCTCCTGTTTTGCCCCATGAGTCTCTCTGCCACTCCTTCAGGTCATGCATTGCTCTCCTCTACTAGGCATACAATATTTTTTTTTTTTTTTGGCAGCAACAATATTTTTTAATAGCATTTTTTCAAAATGTTCTTCTTAATTGCATAGATGATGAGGCTAGTTTGCCATAACGTTCCATACTTTAGTTCAGTACCACTTTAAATCCATTTCTTTGTTGTTCTTCAACCAAATACCCTTCTTATATTTTCCTACCAGGAGAGTTCTCATACTTTATTTGCTAGTGTCTATATGTTGCTTCTATAAAATTCTGATGATCTTTTTATAAATTAGAACCTTCATCTTCCTAGTGGGTCTTATTGGGGAGAGCATTCTAAAAGGCGTAGAAGTATTTACTCCCAATAGTAATTCTGGTTTTATATCTGCTTCCAGGCTTTTGATCTCAGTCTTCCAAGATATTGAGTAGTCTATAATTGGAAACCTAATTGTCTTCAAGACTAACAGTGTTCCTGGCTGCAGTTTCTGTGATGCTCATGCCAACTCTTTGAAACCACTGACTTACTGCAATATTTCTGACTGTAAGCAACTGTGCGATATGAGCTGTGGGAGCATATAGTATATGATACAACTAAGATACATCTGTCCCTTTCGGATTGGCACTTCTTTTTTATTCTAAATGAAAGCAATTCAACCTTAGATCAACTCATCAAACAGTATTCCATTTATGTTTTAAGTATTATTAAAAAAACAAAAAATATTAGTTGAACTGTAAATAAATACTGGATGCTAAAGTCCTTGCAGGACCTGGTACTTTACCCTAGCCTTAAGCCTTAAACCGCATGGTCTAGCACTAGGATATTCCAATTCTGGATCCCCAGACTCCTCAATTTTTCCTGTAAGTCTTCCAGCCTTTTTATCTGAACCTTCCCGTACTGCGCACTCTACCTGGTGAACCGAAGAAAATTGTTTTGGATAGCTAGTTGCTTTCTGCCCTCTTGACAGCCTAACGAGTGCAACCTGCCCTTCTCACCAGCACAGATGATATAAGGCTCAACACACAAATCAATATTCATGGTAGGGCCATCTGTGCTGCTCTTTCGCAACTCCAAAAACCTTTCTCAGGACTCCTCTTCCAAATCATCATGGCTTTCAGTTTTTCCTTGGTGGAAGACCGCATTTCACTGTCATATATAATTTTTGGTCTGACGAATGTTTTTTATATTTACATTTTTGACTCCCTTGAGTGGTGTTCCTTGCTTCCACAATGGGTTTTATATATGCTTCCACACTATTGCTTTCTATCAACTAAGCAGATTTCCCACATGCTTCAATAATAAGAAGATGATGTCATAGCACAATCTATTCCCTATTTCTCCTGTAATAAGAAGCCCAAATAAACAGGTCTTTGCATAGTTTAGGTAGGCTTTTTTTTTATTTTCTCAACAGTGTCTGTTTAAATTTTTATTTATTTCATTGTTCTGCCTAACTTAATCCAGTTCAATCTAAATAAAACTGATAGCTACTAAATGGAACTGGGATAGAACTGAGTAGGAAGCAGGTGACCAATACATTCTTCTACTTGCTCTACAGACCTTTACAGGCATAGGTTTTCAGTAGCTTTCTCTGTCTGCAAAGGTTCTAGAAGCCCCAAATTTTATTTTGTCGTAACTAAAAATTCATCAAGTGGGTTAATGAATGCTTAATTCAGTGTTTCCAACCTTCAGCAAACCCCCACTCTTACTATGATAAACTTATCACTCCTTCCCAGAAAAGTAAGTAGCCCTTCTGAAGACTTCGGAAATTTAATTATAACCATATGGGACATTTTGTTTTGTCAGAAAGTATACTTAAGTTTCAAATAAGTATAAGCAGGTTTGTGCAGTGCTTTTATGAGAAATTGATCCTAGTAAATAAACACAATGAATTGTCTATGAGGGCTTGAAGTGTGTGAACCTTTTTTTGGTGCACCTTAATATATATATATATATATATATATATATATATATATATATATATATATATATATATATAAGAACTTAGAACTGTGGTATAAAGTGTATAAATGTGAAGATGATACTGTATACGTAGGGAGGATAGAAGACAGGGGTGCCCAAATTAGGCCACAGGGGTCCTCTCTGCTATTTTGGCTCACCGCCCTCATCCTTTACTTTGTATTTTTGATCGTCTCCCTGTCTGCCCGACACATTTCCTTAAGTTCAACGTTTTGCGAGAATGATGTAGCAACTCAAACTCACGTGACCCAGCTTGTTTCCTAAAAAAACTTTCATACTTAGTTCTTTTAGTACGATAAAGACGTTTCCTAAGGCTCTTTAATTAAAAGTGCGTAATTAGATATTTTTCTTAGATGCGTAGAATTTAGAGAATATATTTAAATTTCTTGATCATAGTCCTTAAACAGCTGATAACGATCAGCCATCACGCGGAAATAAAATAATTCTGGGTTAAAACCACTATCTGATAATAATAAAAAAATCAAATTAATGTGTAATTACGTTTCGTTTGAAGTTAGTATAGTATTAACATTCGAAATTTTTGTCATGTGCCCGAACCCCAAAAGCTACATTTTCTAAAGGAAAAGCGCAGAAAACACTTGTACCTCCCCACCATTACTCAAAGTAAATTAGCTTAGTGTTCTGAAAATATTAGTGCCAATTCTGAGTGTCCCCGACTCCCCTGTAAAAAAGTTCGTAACCCTGTTACAGCGTTAAAAATAGAATGTCCCAAGTGCTGGAAACGTATATATATTGTAAAATACAAATGTATATAAACAGAATCATGCATGTAGTATGCCATGTGGCAATGGAACATGTATTCAAATGATATGAGGAGAGAAAAAAATGCTTGAGAGACGTAGAGATGTCTTCAGTATATTTCCCTTTACTAATTATCCAACATAAACAAGACTTTTTCAATAAACAAGATATGAGTTCGTTAGTAATATAGCAGCCTAAGGAGATAATCGGTTGATAAAAGTTGAAAATGTAAAAATACAAATAAAACCCTTAATTTTCGTTAGGGAAAAAAATATATAGGACGCAATAAGGACATTAAGTTATCAGCAATAGCGTTCACAAAAGATTATTCATAGTACGATTATTTACGACTTTACTTTTCAGCTCTTTAAACCTACACTTGTCCTGATCCTGTTTTGGGCATTACTGAACTGAAAAGTTGAAATACCGAATATTGTTAAGATTGAATCGAAATTGTAGTCTCTATAGTATTGAGTAATAATACTCATTAATGTAGAATAGGTCCGGAAATCGGATATGTAGGAGTTTCAAAAGTTTCAATACAAAATCTGTATATCTCCGTTACTAAGAAGCGAACTGAAAGTATGTTTTGACTAAGCTTATTAAAAATGTAATTCCTTTAAAATTGTAGTACACATACATTTCTTCGTTAATTCAAGCTGTGACAGTTATATATATATATATATATATATATATATATATATATATATATATATATATATATATATATATATATATAGATATATATATAGATAGATAGATAGATAGATAGATAGATAGATAGATATATGAAGCTTCAAGTGTCACAGAGCGTCTATGTATGTCGGAAAGAAAATTTTATGTTCGCATGTTGGGGGCGTAATTGGACTGTATTTGAAATCTCGATATTACTTCCCTGTACGAAGTATTCTAATTGCCAAAGTTTCAACTCAGATTCCAACAGAATTATCCTTTTGCAACCTCACTGAACCTACTTTATCTAAATTCGACCTGACATATGTAAATATCTCTCAAAATTCAAAAACGGCTTGCTATAGAGCGGTGAAATTTTGTATTTATTTAACGCCGAATTGTGCACTTCCTCTTATGATTGAAATCAACTTAGGGTGAGGGGGGTAAAATTAAAACATTTAAATTTCTCCATACCCAGTAGATATATTGATGATTTGTATAGGATCTTTTGGTTTATAATTAAAAATCTATAAATTCTGTTCTGTGGCATTTTTTTTTGTTCCGATTTATTGGTAATGAGATTTTGTGACTTTTGACTCACAATTGTCCTCTTCAGTTCTTTCCCTCTTCTTGGTGAGTCCTACTTTATTAAAATTCTTAGACAGTTCCTAGCCATCTAAGACACTCCAGAGAGAAAGAAGGGTCTGAAGCAGACTGTACTAAGAGCCGAAATTACACTATCCAATAGAACTTCGCCTTCCAAATTGAACCATAGAAATATGACCGGAAATACCTAGTGTTTTATGTTGTAAGGATTACTCCATGGGCGGGAGACCCAGGCTGCAGCCTAGTTAGACTTGTTAAGTTATAAATATACCGCCAGGGCGCGATGCCAGTACACTTTCCCAGTTCTAATTCCTACAATATTTTTTCTCTCATTTTAAATTTATGTAAAAAAAATTAGGTTGTCCTACAAGATGTGAGGTCGCAAATGGAAACAGGTGACGTGATTTAAATGTAGCCTTATGGATGACATGCCATCATCTCGCCAACTCTTTTCGTTTTAATCATCGAAAGAGGTTTGAAGCACATATGTACTAATAAAATTAAGTCTAGTGTTGCGTTAAATCGAATTTCCATACAAATATAGAGAGTAGAACTTCAATATGAAAAAATATATTTTTGATATTCCAAACACTCCTAATTTTTGCTATTAGTAACATTTTAATAGCCCTCCTTCTTGAGTCACCCAACTGATCAAGATGAACTTTGGACTTCTATTAAACTCAATTTTTCTTATTTAGACAAAAGTCTTAATATGAAATGAAATAATGAATATAATGATTAAAACATAGCGGTCACTAAGGAACTAATAGACGGCAAATTTTTATGTAAATATATTTTTTGAAATTCAATTGGGAAAGTTATTGGGCATTTCACAGCAGTATTGTTGGAAGTGAAGAATATTGTGTACTTGGTGAGAGAACATGACGTCCAATTCTTCACAAGTTTTTTATTTCAGCGCTAAGCGCTTTCGAAGACCATTGCCTCCATCTTCAGAGCTACGTTCCATGAAACCGTAGACATTTAAAGTTAGACAGATATTTCATGAAAGTTCTCATTTCGTTTTGTTTTGGCAGATTTTCCTTAAGGGACGTTACTATACGTCGGATTGAAAAATTGTATAGAACCAATCTTATTGCAAATTAAATTTACTATAAATATTGTGTTATAAACATTTATTCTCTATCTTGAATATTAACCGTGATATTTGCATTTTTATTAAGTGTAACGGACAAGTCATGGTCGCTTCTAATCGTTCCCGTTGAAAGCTAGTTCGGCCGTTTCCGTAACTGTCCTGCATTCGTATAGAGATTTCTCTATTGTATTGTATAACATTACTTGGGAAATCTGCTTAGTTTACGCAGCTCCTGAGTGACGGACTTTTTTTAATAAATCTAAAGTTAAGTTCTAATATCCTTGTTGCCGGATTCTGAGAAAAATTTAATAATTCTTTCCAACGTTCCCGTGCTTGATTGAAGATTTTTTTTTTTTTATTAAGAAAACCTACAATTGCAATAAAATAAATACCTTAATAAACATTTTTAGATCAACTTTTGTCGTTTTTGGATAGTAGGACCTCATATAACCCCTGTTTAAGACTAAGGCTGAGTCTAGCATGAGATGCACAAAAGCAATCCCTGGCTGAGTCTTGTTTATGGCTGTAGCTGAACTTAGATGATTAAGTATGTTAGGTCATACAAATAATTCGAAACCTCCGTATTTTTCAACGCCACAATTTACGGGCTGATTTAAAATGTTATGAACATGAGATTTTACATTTGTTTTTTATTAACTTCCAATAGGTTTGCCTTAATCTCACATGACAAACCTAGAGTGGGAAGTTCCATTCCCTTCTCAGCAAATAGGAATTTATTTAGTGACGAACTCATTAAATAAAATCCTTATTCCCACCCTGGCTAGAAAGGCCTGGTGACCTGTAGATAACCCGTCCCAATTAGCCAATAGAAGCATAAAGTGAACGTTAATTAATAAATGAATAAACTTCCATTTTGTGTTAGACGGCGAACAGGGGCAGGTTACCACGCTTTTATAGACTGGATGAGATGAAGGATTTTATTTAGTGACGAACTCACTAAATAAATATCTATACCCAGCAAGGCAATAAAAAATAAATGAATTTATGGATATATAAATTATTTATTTACGTCCACTCTGTTCTACTAGTTCTAAGACTAATTGGAACGAACTTTGAACTTACCCTAAACAATTAAATATTTCTGAAGACGTCACAGTAATGTCTAAATAATGTTCTGACTTGAGTCAACACCTCCCGTAATGACGTCCATTTAACACACACAGTGTTCCGGCTTAGCCATTGTGTTAAGGCGACGTTCTTAATCTCACTTAATAAACCAAGAGACGTGAGTTTGAGGCTCATCTGGCCCTTTAGAAAAGTTGACTTCCGAGATCCGGATGACAAATGTATTTGAACCTATCTATGAGAATACCTCTATTGAATTGATTTTTATTCTTGCTTTGTACATGTAGAATGAATAGAATACATAGAATGAATATTGGCATCAACAAATAAGTATGTTATATTTTATTCTTTCTACCGCTGACAAGTGTTGGTTATGTTTCTTACGTTCTGTACGCGATTTTCAAAAAACAATTTCAATTGTCTATCGATCCTACCTAGTAGATGAAAATCGGATGACGTTAGTTCAAAATTGTACACACACACACACACACACACACACACACACATATATATATATATATATATATATATATATATATATTTATCTGTTACCACTCTAACGGTCAAAATTGTCGTCTTATTGTTATCAAACTCGATATTTAAGCGTTAATGTAAAACTAAAGATCACGTTCGTTAACCACTGAAATCGGACCAGGGGAAAGGAGTAATTTTGAAAACTTGAAATTTCTCCGTTATTATAAGTCAGATCAAAAAATGTAATAGAACCTAAAATTGTAAATTTATCTATAATTATTGTTATATACATATTGTCTCTATTGTGAATATGAAACGAGATATTTGAATTTTCTTGTTTTCAGCCTTTAGAGTCCTACTCATGTCATATTAACGTTAAGCTGATATGACTTCAACCATTTTATTCTATGCTTAAATACCAAATATTGTTTTCAAGCTACCTTTATTATGCGAGATAGATGCAAATTGGTTTTGTGATGACGTCGTCAATTACGATTTTACGTTCTTACCTCGAAAATGTATAATTGTTCTGTACTATACTCGATATACTCGAGAGGGGGACATTTTGAAAAATTCAAAACATCTTCGTTTCTATGAGTGGGATCAAAACTTTCGTTTCATAGGACAAGTCTTGATAAACTATTTTGATGATCTAGAATGTGCTGTGCCATACATTTTCTATCAACTCAATTATTAAGCGAGTTGTACATTTTGTTCACTATTGTGTTATACCAGCACGTGGGAAATCTGTTTAATGTACATAGCCACTGTGTGACGGGCTTTTTATTAGTTGGTTTAGTCTGATAGAAGGCCCTTTTTAAATGTTGGCATTCCCAGCATACAATAAGTTTGAACAACACTGGCAGAATATGTTACATTTCCTACAAGTTCCTAGGCAGCCTGTATTATGAATGTAATAAGTCAACTTATATTCAAATGATTAAACTTCTATAGGACGGGTTGGAACAAATACGAAGAAATTCAATGAGTTTCGTCATTCTTACACAAGGAGTGCAGTATTAATATTGATAAAAACTCGGGGATTATACATTTTCAGGAGAGCAGACCCAAAAGTGAAAATAAAAAAAAGAGTGGACTTCTATAATTAATTCTTAAGACTAAGCAGCATCTACTGGAGAGGAACAAAAAATATGTAAATGCTATTAACACATTTATTTTAAAATCAGTACTATCAATTCAAATAATTAAATATTTTTTATAGCAAACGCAATTTCAAAGAAGGTGAAGTGTTCAAAAAAGCCATCAAGGAGAGACAGATTGGTTATTTTTTATTACCTTTAATAATCGTTATTTTAATGCTTTAACAATAAAATTTCCAACAATAAATAATGAAAATAAAAATGTTTTCCTTCTTTCATAATAAAATGGTATTTCGCATTGAAAAAAATTGTGAATTGTGGTCACACTTTTACAAAATTAATATTCATTAAGAAAGGAAAATTTTATCATCTAGAGAGATGTAATCTACACGTTTTTATAAATTAGAGTTCAACTCATCCCTTTTAATATCCTATCAGTAATATCGCGTACTTAGCGCTATACATGTTGAGTTTTGATGAAGTTTCTTATTTAGATCACTCGAAACTATACAAACAAAAAACAAAATGTTAAATACTGAAAGTTTGAATGCGCACAATATTTGGAAGGCATCAAGGTTTCTCGTTAGCTTCAATTCTAAGGTTTATGGACTAATTTATGAATACTTTATTGTGATTTATGAATATGTTTTCAATGAATTTGGCAACTAATAATGTAGAATAAAATAATTAAAACAACATTCCATTGTACTAGATTTCTTATCACTATGCGGTTCGAGATCCCGGATGATAAAATTTGAAAGAATCAAGTTGTTTAAAGTATTGTGTTTAATTGTATTTAATGTATGAAACACTTCATTTTGATTTTTCCCAACTGTAGTGCAGTAAAATTATGCCAGCATATTTGGTTGTGCCGGATAAAACGTCAGATTTATTTGTTTTAATGAAATAATTAAACATGGAATCAATTCCTCATTTACGAACACCTACCTGTTAATTATCCGTTTTCAACCCCCCTCCCCCTCCACCGAATCAGTGGGTTAAAACAATGCCATTATCAGAATGTCAGGCGATATCAGTTTACCAAGGATTTCTGGCATGGTTCCTGACATCACTTCACGCCTACGTATTTTATTTTAGTTGTTTTTCTGAACATTCTATTGTATTAGGGTATTTCCTTCACTCGTTTTCAGGGTAAACCCTACTTATTAAATTTTAACGACAATTAATTATTGTCTTATGTTTGATTTGTTCGTTGTAATATTTTAAAAACCGCCATAAATTTCTGATTTTATTTATTTTACATTAATTCGAGGATGAATGTATCAACCTTCTTTGAACTTAAGCCATGAAGGTATTATTTGGAATTTTTCTATCCATATTTAACTTATTAACTTATAAAATATAATTTTTTATCCCTCTGTCATCATTCATTCCTCTGTCGGAATCATTTTAAACTATCCTCATGAATATACATTGTGCTTTTAAAAGCGTGCTAGTTGGCCAAAAAGAGCAATAGAATTTTATTTTTTTTAAATAAATCCATTCAAAAATCATAGGTGGGCATCACGTGATTTCCTTTCAGTCGTTTTAAATAGAATATACAAAATATTTTATTACATATTAATTAATTATTTCATTAGTAATGGCGAGCAATATCTCTATTCCAATGGATTGGACCAAACTATGTGATAAACATAATTTATAGATCCTTTTTTATGATAAACAAAAAGGATCTCATACAAATATTTTTATTTCTAACAGGAATTTGCATATTTCTTATTTTTGCCTCTCACTAAGCCCCCTCCTCCTAGTAGCATCCAATCAAACGGGGAGGCATACAACTAGATATTTTAACAGTCCTAATATGAAATTTCAACATTCTAGGGCTAGGTTTTTATTTATTTATGGGAGATTCGTACGAGCTCACTCCAAAACTAGACAAGATTGGTTCAGGGAGTGTCAAAACGTATAATTTCATTAAAATCTGGAAATGTTACATTTTTTATTTAGCAATTTCTAGAAGGAAGTGAAAATTTACTGCGAAAGAAATCAAACTGACCAAACTAACCAAAGTGTTCAATATCCTCAATGTTATTACTTTGAACAAAAACAATCGCATACAAATTCTGGTTAGTTATGATTGTAAAATCCCTCAATTTAATGATTTGTGGTGAAAGATCGCACAATTCAAAGGATATTATAAACAGAATAACTATAAAAGGGGCTCAGGTTAGCCGTGGTAAACCTTGAGTGGCGAGTTCGATTCCTGTCTGGGCTATATGAATTTATTTTGTGGCGAACTCATTAAATAAAATCCTTAGTGCTACCCTGGCTAGAAAAGGGTGGTAACCTGTAAATAAACCGTCCCATTTAGCCGTAGTTCCAAAAAGTGGACGTTAATAAATAATAAAAATTAACTACTATAAACAAATTGTAGTCCTATTCCAACTAAAATTACAAGGTAATCAGTATATTCTCCTGCTGTTTGTATTAATAGAATACATTAAAAATTAATTTTTATAAATTTTACATGAATGGTATTAATAAATTTGCAATCACACATGTACTACGTTATTAAATTATTGTTTATATGTGTATTTATAAAGATGGGTAATAGTACACTTTTTACTACATAGGCAAACTTAAAGGTATTTTATTACTTTATTGGGCGGAATATACAGCCAATATTTTTTATAAATTTTCATATTCTTGTATGAAGAAAAAAATGTCTTCGTATGGAATTTTGGCACAAGGCTTTAGGAATTCTGGGCAAACCAACAATACAATAATCGTCTCGTGGCTGCATCTAATTCAACAGCTAAGCATTAAGTTAGTTAATCAGCAGAATCCTTTAAATTTAAAAGAAGGAGATTTGGATAAGATATAAACAAAATTCACCTTATATTATGATATATATTTTCAGAAAGTTTATATACAGATTTTCAGTTATATAAATTTTAGTATTGTACCCCTTTGTAAATATTCTTCTTATTCGTTTTTACATATTTTTGTACCAAGCGCATCTAATAACCATGATAATGATTTCCAGTTCTTATTTTTCTGTTTTCAATACTCTTTTAATGACTAATTCTAAAAAAAAACATTCTTTGTTAGTCGTTTAGTGAAAGAAAAAGTTTTAATCAGTTACAGCTTCTGGAACTCAACATTATTTATGTTAATGCATATTAATTGTTAAAGAGAAGCAGTAGATATTATAATTGCAGCTTGTTTTATATCGTTGAACGCTAAACTATTTTCCAAAAATAATGTCATGTTACAAAAATAGCCCAGGGAAGATGATCAGTGCGGGTGGAGCTGGGCCTGGCAAGGAAGCAACAATCTTATTTATAGCACGCCCTATTGTTTTTCATGGGGAATAATTCCATAAATATTTTTATTATTAAAATAAACTGTTTTATAAATAAAATCAAGACCTGTTACTCAGTGGCTACAACAAAAAAATAGATTCCAATATTAATAACTTCATAAAATAACGAAACTTTAGTTTTAAATTAGGAATTCATTGTATCATGTAAAATAACTGACACTCCCACACTAAAAATAAAATAATTTAATATATTATTTATATTATTGGTGAGAATTTTTCAAAAGTACATTTAACTGTACGAATTTATCAAGGAAGCGGCATTCATTCTTCTTATCATTGAAATCACATTACTTTATGTACGTTAAAGACTTTGTACATCATCAGTACATACAAATTCATTTAGTGAGCACTGAATAAATTGTATATTTACACTGAAATGATTCAGTTGTGGCAGAATACAAAACATTTCTATCTTGGATCTTTCACGATGCCGATTATAAGTTCTAAAAACCTATTAGAGGTATAAGTTACGAGGTTGTATACAAAATTAAAACAAATAAATTTTGCAAATTTTATTTTAGATGAATATCTATTTTATATTCTTCCTCTTTCGATGAAACTGGCATAAAGAGTATTTGCAAATATTATTTTTGAAAATAAACTTTTCTCTATTACTCACTGAAAAAATAGTTTTATTTGCGTTGATTTTTAATTGCAAATCGAAGTTATGACATAAGCATTGAGCAAGTAATTTAGCACTGTCAAGTCAATTTTCTTTAATAATGAAGTGTAGATCCTTACTTTTCGCTCAATGATGAGTAAGGACATGGGCGGGGAGTAGGTAACTAACCCACCTAACGTTTATTTTATTATCTGGATTAGAACCCAAAACACCAATCATTTATGATTTATTCACTAGTTATTCAATAAAAGAATTAGTATGAAATACTAATGAACCCTGAAACCAATATGTTCCATGAAAGTAATGAGGACAAGGACTTTAGAGGAATAGGTATTCCAAAAATCAAATATTTTGAAGGACATATTATTTGCTTTTGTTCATTGGTCACAGATTTTAGGCTTAAATCGTTCATGAAACAAACAAAAATAAAAACAGGGCAAAAAGCACCCTTGACAAACAAATACATCACAACTGTTCTTTCTGAGAGAGAAGAGAGTCTATTCCTCTTAGATGCTTAAGCCAAAACAGGAAGAGAAATAAGATTCTAATATTTGAAAAACTTATTAAATTAATCACTTTGAAGGCCATCCGTCCAAAATAGATTATACATTTTAAATTATGTTAAGGTTATTAGCCTTGGACATTCTAAGTGTGTTATAAAGGTAATTCATTCCTCTGAATAAATGTTAAATGACAAAGACATAATGTTGTCTATGAAAATACCAATATGTAAATGTATTAAAATTGCATTACTTAAAAACTATGCACTGTTATAACGTAAAACTTGTTACCAAAAAAAATAATATATATGTATATTAAGACATTAGACAATTTTGTTTCATTTTAGTAGCTTTTTATTATGAAAATGGGTTATTCATTTTATTCAGTAAAAGATTATGAGCTGAGAAGTTTGAAGTAAAAGAGCTCTGATGGCTGTTACATACCTGAGATAACTGGAGGAGGTCTCGACACAGACACCCGTGAGTACTGGGTCCTCACTGGGGTACTGGGGTGGGGGGCCTCACACTTCGGTTCTATTCGGGCCCAGGCGGAAACTCCCGAAGGAAACCACCCCTTTTCTTGAATGAGCAAGGCTATAAGTGAGGCGAGGCCTCCAGCATCCGCTAACATCACTGTTCCCATTGGTGGTTGAAATCTATATAATTCACTCTAAATGCATGCATTGCACAGAGATTACGCCACAGACGTGGAGTATGCGAGTGCAGTGTTTGGCTCGGACTCTTGGGTTTGGTGACAGAGACAAATCGGGTTGAATAAACAGAAAATCACACTGACATAATATGGAAATCTGAAACTTGCATAACACTATCCCACCTCCACCCATCGCTATTTATAATCCAAGTAATGGTTCTGGTTTTAGTTAAGGGTTTTGAGGTGTGGAAGATATTACTTATAGAAAACTTATAATAATGCTACTGCATCCCCATCTCGGAACAGATAAATAAGTATTAATAAGACTTACTTACAAGTTTTATACAAGACATCGTATATATCTTATATATCCGTACCGTACCAAGGGAAAGGAAGTTTAATTCAAACATAGTTTGGCGGACAGAATACTTTCTAAGATTATGAATTATATATAAAAAAAACTACATGCACAGGAGACGGGAAATATAAAAATATTGTGGACAGTGAAGCCTTATATAACAAATAATTTTATTATTAACAAATCCACAACAACGACGGGTGTACATCGGGAAATGTTAAAATATAGTGGAAAGTAAAGGCTTGCCAAAAAAATACCATCATCATTAAACCTCAAATGAATACCCGAGCGAAGCCGGGTACCCTAGCTAGTATATATATATATATATATATATATATATATATATATATATATATGTGTATATATATGTGTGTGTGTGTGTGTGTGTCCAAAATTATACAAATACAAATAAAGAAGTCTAAATAAAAATTTGCTATAAACAACGAAATTTTTCGTATTTCACAAGACTAAAATCTAAGAAAAATTGTAAGCCAGCAGCCCGTAAAATGATTACTCACGGTAACATTGCTTCAAAAATAACCATAGCCATGTATGGAAGTTATCATGGAATAAACTAAAAGAACATTTAACGTAATAAAAAAAAAATCTGTTGAGGGCACCACACGACTTCCTTGTATTTCTATTATCTCTTCTAATTGATTTCAATCAAAAGAGCAGGTGGAAAACTTGACCATATAACAATCCTAAATATGAAATTTCTACATTCCAAGAGTATTATGTGTATGTATGAGCCAAGTTATTCGTACAGAGATCACGCTGAACCTAGTCAAAATCGGGATTTTCGAAGAATGTCTTCAAACGTCCATCGATCCTACTCAGATGACGAAAATTACGTCCGTCCAAAGTTTTATATATATTTGTCTGTTCACGCTCTAGAGGTCAAACTTTGTTTGATCCTTGCCAAACTCGATATTTAAACATATTATGTAAAAATGGAGATGAAGCTCGTTATAGCCTAAAATCGGACAAGTGGGAGGGGGGTTTAGACGGGGAGAATTTCGAAAATTCGAAATATCTCAGTTGGTATACGTCGGATCGAAAAACTGCACCAATCATATTTACAATTCAATATTCCATTAAAGTTGTTATATATGTATTTTCTTATTTGTTATTTCTTGCATTCAGGCATCAGTACCCCCCCTCCCACTCCGCTGCCATCTACTCATCGGTTGTTTTATCTAGAACTAGGGAATATATGGTGAGATATGATCACAAGTGACTTAGGTATACCAGCGCGTGGGAAATCTGCTTAGTTTACGCAGTCCATGCGTGACGGACTTCTAAGTACATATTCAACAATACCTCGTCCAGAATTACATGCAAGTAGTGCGGGTCAGTATTTAAACAATTATGTTTCAATCTTCGACGAGTCTTAGGTGGGTGGCATTTCTCATACCGTTCAATAAGTAGCTCTTTGCTTGTTACATAAATAATATTAACGACAGAGGAAAACTAACTCATATTCTAAAGGGAAGATTGTTGTATTACAACACATCGTGAGCATAGTTGAGTCCAGAAAATTTCCCTGAAGAATAACTCATAGTGGAAGAATAGCAATGTTAGTTTGTTATTATATAAAAAAAAAAAAACTTTGTGTTGAGAACATACACAAAAGAACATCGTTGCCCTATAGTCTTCATATGGCTCTTTGGGAAGTATGGTCGACTTGATGCAATTCTAGGTTTTAACAAACCAACTCGAGAGACTATCAAACATAGCGAAATTTGTCAAGTGTTTAATAAAGTGGAGTGAAAGTCGATATTTTAATAATTAACTTTGAAACCTTCCGCCAGCATATATTCCACTTGTGAACGGGAAATGGTCACTCACGCTTATAAAATCAAAATTTAAATATCAATGTCAACGCATCTGTTTGCAGTTATAAATTTAGAATAATCTTCTTTGAGTAATATTTTTCTTCTCTGATACTACAGCGCAATGGAAGGGCCTCGCCCTGGGTGAATCGCCTTCGAGATCACGGTAACCCCCACGCCTGGGTGAACGCTACCTTGGACTACATTTGGACACTAGACTTACTAGGAAATACCACACAATAATTAAATGACAAGAATTTAACAGACGATTCGGACAACTTTACGGACTGCTAAACAGAAGATCTCACTTGTCTATCGAAAGCAAACAAACAATATACAAGTTACTACTTAAACCAATATGGACTTACGCAATATGGATGTGGGGTACAGCAAAACCTTTGAACATCAGACCTATCCAGACTTTCGAATCCAAAGTCCTGCGCACCAGAGTAGATGCTCCAAATTATATTACAAACCACACTCTTCATAATGATCTTAATATCCCATTTGTAAAGGACCTAATTCCCTTAAGATTCAGAAAATTCTCAGCAGGCTATCCAATCATCCTAATCCAGAAGTCCTAGCCCTTTCTACTACCACTGCTCCATATTCCCCTCCATGGCGCCTCAAGAGACAATGACCCAGAGATCTCCTGTAGAAGTTCAGTAAGATCTCCTTTCTTCTCAAGTATCATATTCCTCCTTAGCTCTTGACTTCCTTGCCAGGCAAGGAGAGGCTGCTTCTCTCATTGTGGTGAAGGGGTGTAGCTTCGGTCGAGAATGATTGAGGACGATTGTATAGTATCACATTACGAATAGCATTTAAATGAAGAATGTCATTTTCTTAATAAAATAAAATAAAAAAAAACTACTAAAACACATAATGTAGGTATTATGAAACCTTTTGAATGTGACATGTAAAGGCAGATATCATGAACTTTATAGGCAATCTTGAAAAAATTGATCTCAGGGAGAGATTAACTATTCGGATATTTTATTTTTTTTTTATTAATAACTCTTTATTTTCCTATTTCCCGTGAAATATCACGAGCTAATCACAAACGGAAAAAATATTTATAAACCAAAAATTTGAAGAATGTAATTTTATAACATTAAATAATTATCAATAGCTTTTGCATTATATACATACATTACTTTCGATTGGTAAATAAAGAAAACTTTTTAACCTTTTTAATTATATTATTTTGCTGGAATGTAATATGGTATCCAATTATCATGATTTTTTTTTTATTTCGGATGTTTCTTACAACTCTCACTCCAGTTCTACCGGAATTATTAATAAAGTCTAATGTACCTTTCAAATCATTCAAAACCCATACTGAGATACTCAACTCAATTCAAGCTTTACAATTAAGCAAATCGTTTAAAATTTGTAAACGGAAATATGTAAGACTAATATTACTCTAATTAACAAAAAGCCATGCAAGTTAAAGCGTTGACTTTAATCTCACATGGTGAACATAGAGTGGCGAGTTCGATTCCCGACTGGGCAGAGGAATTTATTTAGTGACGGGATTCATTAAATAAAATCCTTAGTCCCACCCTGGCTAGATATGGGTGGTAACCTGTAGATAAACCGTCCCAATTAGCCTTAGTTGCAAAAAGAGGACGTTAATAAATAATAAAAAAAATAAATAACAAAATAATCATTATTTTTTATAAACGTCCAATTTGTGTGACTGAGTCTAATATGGACCGGTTATCTGCAAGTTACCACCGTTTCTGGCCAGGATGGCACTAAGGGTTTTATTTAGTGAGTTCTTCATTAAATAAGTTCCTATTTCCCTCAAGGGAATTGAATCTAGGACATTGTGTCTGTCACATGGCTAGCCTGAGCTCACATTTGTAATTTTTAATTTAATTATTTATTTATATTTATCCGAAAATGAAATATACTTGTTTTTAATTCCATGCTTCCGTTAAAACTCCCTAATACGAAAATCAATGAATCCTAATCCCAGGAATATCAATAGAACCAATAGTCTACGATGTGTTACTAATAATATGCCTACTAAGTTTCGCCAATTTCGGCTCAGTTGTTTAAGCGAGGAAAAGGGACAAATAGAGATCAAAATAAAGCATAAACCTTTAAAATTATTTTAACTCCAAGTAGAACGACACATTTGCATAAAATTTTCAAGGAAAAAAATATACAGATAGAGGCCACAAACAAATTTATATTTTAACATATTCTAAAGCTGTTTTATTGCCACTCTTTTCTATACAGGGTGTAATCCATGATTTTATTTAGAGGAAAGATAGTTCTCATATATATTCTGTAGTCATCGCGATAATTAAACCCCTCAAACTTTACCCAGACCATTCTTTTCCGTGTACTTAATAAAAATTATTCTTGCAAAAGGTGTTTGAAACGAGAGAAAATTAAAACGAGGAAGCTAATTAGAACAGGTTGCCACTCTTTTTTAGTCAGCGAAGGAATAAGGATTTTATTTAGCGAGGCCATCAGATATTAAATCCCTATTGCCTACACAAGAATAACACCCACGGCTCTTATTACAGGCAAACATTAACGCACAAGACTACAAGAAGTATGGAATAAAATAGAAAAAATAAAAAAGACTAATTTCTTCCACTACTTTTTTCTCTCTGGTTTAAGAGTAATGCAATGTCACTTTAAACAAATGGCGAAAAGCACTAATATTTAAACTTAAAGAACTGAGCAGTTTTGAGGATGCGTAGTCTTACATGTGATGTGACCCTTGAGATTTGTGATTGACAGCTGTCAAAATTTTGAATTCTTTTTTAATAACTAGCTTTCACTAATCAATGTTCACCACCTGTCAACTCTTTGAGTTTGATCTTATTATGAATTGGGCTTTGATGGTTTTTTTTTTCTTTTTGAGTTTGATCTCATTATGAATCAGGCTCACAAATGATTTTTTCAAAAGTGCCATATTGTTCTTAATTAATAATTTAAATACTATTTATTCTTTATTTGCTATGGAAAGTTGATTTTTTTTAATTAATTTCAATTTTATGTTGATAAGTTGCTGGAAATTGTTTTGTAAGATTTTTCTTTGGATTACATCAGTAAATACAGCTGTTGACACAATTCTGTAAGATTTCTAGATGTAGAGAGGTGTGTATCTGACACACTAGCTGAGCCCTCATTGGCTAGCCAGAAATAGCTTAAGGCCCTAGCTCCCTAGTCGGCCGGCAAGACCGCGTCAACAGCTCCATTCCATCCCGGCGTTTTAGGCAATTCTCCTACAGCTCCACTCATATTCGATGTTTCCCCAAACATGACAGTAGGAAGAAATCTGCTATAATCCATCGGCCTGAGGGGGGGGGGTGTCTTATTGTATTTATAATAACAGTAATAACAATAACTATAACAAAACGCCCTCAGCATGTTCCTTTTAATAAAGCAATGTCTCCATTTTTAATTTGACCCTGAATAGTTGGTTAGGCCTGCAGGAGCCATATTCTTTTAGCAAATAGATGAAGGATTATAGAGGTTTTAATTAAAATACGGCTAATACACAATGGAGAAAACTCAAAAATAAATTACACTACGAACTGTTTATCAGGCCATGTCTTATTCATTAAACATAAAATTACCCTAAAAGAATTAGTCGAGGTAGAAAATGTTAAACAAGCACAATAATACACCTTTCAAAGCTAATAATCCCTGTTCTAGGCGTGTTCTTGACGAGTGGACAAAAAAAAATTGTTAATACCAAATTTTCAATATTTAAGAATATGGATATTTATAATTTAACATGATGAACCTGGAGTGGCGAGTTCGATTAACTCTTAAACAATAGGATTTTTTTGAGTGAAGAAGTCATTAAATAAAATCCTTGTTCCCACCCTGGGCTAGAAAAGGGTATTTACTTGTATATAACCCGTCCCAATTAGTTGCACCAAATGGGCGTTAATAAAGGAAATATAAAATAATATGGAAATTCAAAGGCTTACATAATTTACCTTATTGAAAAACCGAAAAAATAACAAAAAAAACCTTTTGATGTGGACACCACATCATTCCCGCGTACTCCTATTGATGTGTGTATATATGCTAAATTTCTTATGCTTTGGATCGAAAAATGTTATACAGCCTCTATATTTCGTTGGAAATGTATGTTCTGCACATTTTGGTTGTCTATAAACAGTGTTGTAATGTACTTTTTTTAATTTTCGGCGTTAAATTAACGCTACTCATATCACATTAACTATAAAACAGTATATCTCTAGATGCCTTACTCCAATACGATGTTTTGTTTTCATTGGGCCTTTACTACGTCAGATACTTAGATGATTACTTTACAGGTGATCTCAGCTGTCAAGGTTGTTTTGGAAGGTTTTGACAACAATTTTTTTTTGACCGGGTTACAGATGTTGGAAAAGCGGTGGAATAAGTGCGTTGCTGTTGAGGGGGACTATATTGAAAAATAAAAATATGTAAGTTGAAAATATATTTGTATATATATATCAGGCTTAGAACTTTCTGTACACCCTCGTATATACACATACACACACACACACACACACACACACATCTGATACCGCTCTAGCGGTCGCAGTTTTTGTTTAATCGATACCAAACACAATATATAAGCGTTTTATGTAGAAACTAGCTCAGATACCCGGCTTCGCCCGGGAATTGATTTGAGGCTGAATGGTGATGGTATTTTTTTGGGAAGGCTTTACTTTGCACAATATTTTGACATTTACCCGTCCCAGTGTTTAGGGTCAATACCCGTTGTTGGCATTTGTTAATAATAAAATTAATTTTTTATGTAAGTCTTCACTGTCCTCCAAATTGTCATATTTCCCGTCTCCTGTGCATTATGCATAGATTTCAGCTATTAAGGACAAAATATTAACATTGATTTGAATTAATTTTTCCTGATAGTTCAAATAGGAATGAATTGTTGAGCATATCAATATTTCTACGCAAATTACTTGCGTACACATTCTTCCTGGAGAAATTTATATAAAAAAAAAAAAGTTAATCTAAATAACAAAGTAAACAACTTTTGTTATATTCATATTTGCCGAAAACGAAAAGAAAACGAATTACCCCTATTTTTAAATTCAGGCCTCCCTTACAACCCCCACTCCTGCCCATCCCTAGAAATGTTAGTATGGCTCGTTATAATGGAAGCGTTAGTGCTAATACACATACCGATTTTTATTTATTTCGGTTGGGTATTTTGTCCCAAATAAAATTGTTCAAATCCGCTATAGGTTTTAGCTCATATCTCGTTTATAATTCGGTATACAAAAAAAGTGTATATAACAAAAGTTACTCTAAATAACAAAATAAACAACTTTTGTCATGTTCATATTTGCCGAAAAAACAATAGGAAACGAAATATCGCTTTGTTTAATTTCAGGCTTCCCTTATAACCCCCGCTCCTGCCCGTCCCTAGAAACGTTGGTATGGCTGATTATAATGAAAGCGTTAGTGCTAATACACATACCGAGTTTTATTTATTTCGGTTGGCTCTTTTGTCCCAAATAAAATTGTTCACTTCAGCTATAGGTTTTAGCGTATATCTCTTTTATAATTCGGTATACAAAAAAAGTGTATATAACAAAAGTTACTCTAAATAACAAAATAAACAACTTTTGTTATGTTCATATTTGCCGAAAAAACAATAGGAAACGAAATATCGCTATTTTTAATTTCAGGCCTCCCTTATAACCCCCACTCCTGTTCGTCTCAGAGAATATTAGTATAGCCTAAAGTCTAAGTTGGGCTAGTAGTAAAATACATACCAAGTTTCATAAAATTCGGTTCAGCCGTTTATGCGTGAAAAGGTAACAAACAAATAAACAAACAAACAAACAGACACCAAAGAAACAAAATGCAGTTATGGTGTCTATGACATGTGAAACGAAAAGTTATCGTGAAATTTCGCGAAAAAAATCAATGTACAGATAGAGGTTACAATTTTATATATATACTAGCTGAGATACCCGGCTTCGCTTGGGAATTCATTTGTGGCTAAATGTTGGTGGTATATTTTTGGCAAGGCTTTACTTTGCACAATATTATAACATTTACCCGTCCCAGTGTTTAGGGTTAACACCCGTCGTTTATGTGGATTTGTTAATAATAAAATTATTTTTTTATGCAAGACTTCACTGTTCTGCATATTGCCATATTTCCCGTTTCCTGTGCATTATGCATAGATTTGAATTATTAATGAGAAAATATTGACATCCATTGGAATAAATTTTTTCATTTGAGGTACCTGGTAGTTCATATTGAAAAGAAGTGTTGAGCAAGTTTCTCTAAACAACAAAATAAACAACTTTTGTTATGTGCATATTTGCCGAAACCCCAATAGGAAATCACTATTTTAATTTCAGGCCTCCCTTACAACTCCCAGTCCTGCCCGTCCCTAGAAATAGTATGGCTTATTATAAGGCAGGCGTTAGTGCTAATTCAAATACCGAGTTTGGTTTAGTTCGGTTGAGTCTTTTGTGCCAAATAAAATTGTGGACTCCCGCTATAGGTTTTAGCGTATAACTCATTTATACTACCGTATACGGGAAAAGTGCATATAACAAAAGTTACTCTAAATAATAAACGTATACGGCAAAAGTGCATATAACAAAAGTTACTCTAAATTACACAATAAACAACTTTTGTTATGTTCATATATGCCGAAAAACCAATAAGAAACGAAATATCGCTATTTTTAATTTCTGGCTTCCCTTATAACCCCCACTCCTGCCCGTCCCTAGAAATGTTGGCATGGCTTGTTATAATGAAAGCGTTAGTGCTAATACACATACCGAGTTTTATTTAGTTTGGTTGATTCTTTTGTGCCATATAAAATAGTTCACTTCCTCTATAGGTTTTAGCGTATATCTCGTTTATAACTCGGTATACGACGAAAGTGTATATAACAAACGTTACTCTAAATAACAAAATAAACAACTTTTGTTATGTGCATATTTGCCGAAAAACCAATAGGAATCGAAATATCGCTATTTTTAATTTCTGGCTTCTCTTATAACCCCCACTCCTGTTCGTCTCAGAGGATATTAGTATAGCCTAAAGTCTAGTTGGGTTAGTAGTAATATACATATAATTTTCATAAAATTCGGTTCAGCCGTTTATGCGTGAAAAGGTAACAAACAAACAAACAAACAAACAAATAAACAAACAAACAAACACACACCAAAGAAACAAAATGCAGTTATGGTGTCTATGACATGTGAAACGAAAAGTTATCGTGAAATTACGCGAAAAAAATCAATGTACAGACAGAGGTTACAATTTTATATATATATATAATATAATATTTAGAGTGGAGGAATTCCTATAACTCGAAATATCTTCGTTATTATGCGTTCCATCGAATGAGTGTATATAACTAATCTTTTGCAAAGCTATCTACTATATAAAAATAAGTCGGGTTTTTTGCTTATAAATTCTATTATATACATATTTTCCCTAACATGAATATTAACCGAGGTATTTTATTTTTTTAGTTTTCAGCCTTCTGTAAACCCCCACTCCTACTCATGTCATATTTACAATAAGATGTTATATCATGAACTACTTTATTCTAAGCGCAAGTGCCAAATATTGTTTTCAAGAGACCTTTATTATGCGAGATATATGCAAATTCAGTGCGTGATGACGTCATCAATTAAGATGTTACTTTCTTGTTTTGAAGATGTTTCCTTGATCTATACCATACTCGATATTTAACTGTTTCGGTCAACACAAAGGTCATATTTGTTAATGGTTGAAGTCGGACTTGGAATAGAGGGGGTTTAGAGGGGAGAGAGGAATCGAAAATTTAAAATTCTGTCATTTTTATGAGTTGGATCGTAAAATGTAATTGAACCAATCTTGTTAAACTATCGATGGTTTACAATTGTTCATTTTTTCGTAACTCAATTATTCATTGAGTCGTTCATGCTGTTTTGTTTTCAGCATTCAGAAACACCCCCCCCCCCTCCCTCCTTCTACTCATCTGTGGTAGCAGATTTATTGTTACATAGAAATAAGGAATATATTGTGATATGAGATCAAAAGTGTGTTATATCAGCACGTGGGAAATCTGCTTAGTTTACGCAGCACCTGCGCGGCGGACGTTTTTGGCTAAAGTGTAGTTTAGCCCCTCCCCCACCCCTACGCCGCCATCTTGTTTCGTTATAATCCCCGCCCACGCTTAAAACCACCGATGGCGTATTTAGGAAATTTTAAAGAGTTAAAAAATATAAAGTTAGAAAAACAAAATCCCCTCCCTCGCTTAAAACCACCGATGGCTTATTTAGGAAATTTTAAAGAGTTAAAAACGATAAAGTTAGAAGAACAAAATGGTCATCGTGCGCCACCAAGGGGGGACTAAAATACACTTTCACCATTTTTTTTTTTAGTTTCTTATGGATTTAAATCTTATAATGTTGCAAAAAGTGGACGTTAATAAATAATAATAATAATAAAATCTTATAACTTCTGAAAAAGTTCTTAAGAAAATCTGTTATTTTGTTTCCTCCTGTGGAAATTATCTCTTCCTTCAGGGAAAATATTGCCTTTCCATTAATTACCAAAAACGAAGTTTACCAACCATTTCTTATTTAGTCGTTTGTCTGATAAAACAGATTGTGAAAAAATCTCATATTACGCAGGTCCTGCAGCTTTTAAACTGAGACCATAATAACATTAACAATATATTTAATTTATTATTATTGAGATCAGGTGAACTCTTTCACAAAATATATACGATATTCTCAAGTCAACCATATTAAAGTATATGTAAAATATATATATGACATGCTAATCAGTAGTTAAACAAGCAGTATAAAATATATTTAGATACGTTGACGTCACATCTGAAATCGAAACCTTAAGGCCACTTACACTTAAAACACATATTGGAGCCATTATACTTCTTTGTTGATAAATTCATTTTTATTGAGGATTTCATCTTTATGTTATACCGCAGAATGAGAAATTACTTGCATAACGTGAATTACTCGTAATTCCAAATAATTCACTTTCTTTATTCTCGAAGGACCTGGACGACTGCCATCACCGTCAGAGTTTGCGAACCTCAGGCAGATTTCTCCTATTATGGCTCTCAGCTTCCGCAAGTTTTTCAATTAGATCATCAAACTTATTCTCTCTCGCCCTTCCTTATTCCTATAAAAATTAGAAGGGGGAATTTCAAAAATTCCAAACATCTCGGTTATTATACCCCTATCGAAAAATAGTATAGAACCAATTTTATTGAAAATTCAATTTTCCGTAAATGTTGTTATATACATATCTTCTATATTTTGAATATTATACGAGATATTTGCATTTTTTAAATTCCATCCTTAAGTAAAACCCCTTTTTCAATCCATGTCATATAAACAATATGTTTTACTGTGCGAGATACATAAAATTACGTTGTGTGATGAAGCCATCAATTAATATTTTACGTTTTTAGTTCGAAAATGTTTATTTGATCTATACTATACTGAACATTTAATCCATGTATGCAATATTAAAGATCATAGTCATCAATGACAGAAATAGTAACAAGGAAATGGAGGGTTCAGAGGGGGAATTCGAAAATTCAAATTATCTCTGTTATTATGTGTGTATCGACAAATATTATAGAACCAATCTTGTTAAACTACTGATGCCCTACAATTGCTGTTCACACATTTCTTTGCAGCTTAAATATTAAATGAGTTATTCATACTTTCTTCTTTCAGTAAACTTCACTCATAGGTTTTTTACTTAGAAATAGAGAATATATGGTAAGAAAAGATCAGTTTGCCATACCAGCATGTGGCAAATATGCTTAATTTATGCAGCACCAGAGTAGCGGGCTTTTTACTTGAGAGAAGGTTTGTATGATTTTTCATATTCCCTGGAGAAGAACTGTAAGAGAAAAAGCCGCACAGATGCTTTCCCAAATCAGAGATAATTATTTAAAGTAAACAGCTTGTAGAGCAGCTAGATGTTGAAGGAAGATCAGTCTAGCTGTTAACAAAAAGGATCCCCACACACTGGCCCATAACAAGAACCTCTTTATCTTCAGAGTACACTTAAGCCAGTGTGGCCTTTTAGCAAAATCAAACCAGCTTTACAGAAGTATGCAAGAGGTATACTAGGAGATGAGAAATGACAGCAATGAAAGATGAATGGTCTCTCTGAAGAGATCTGACTTCACCTCCTATGCCAAAAAAGGCATGGAGATAGAGAGGGAAAAAAATGATCAAAGGGAATGGAGAGCTATTTGTACCGCATCTGAAGCCAGGCTTACAAAATGCTGGCTATTGTAGAGATGGATGGAAGACATTTGTAGTGGAGGTGAAGGCAGATGTGTAATTCCCAGCTTGGTTTCCCCTAGTATTAGAACCCAATAACAACCTGGAAAGAGGGCCTCAATCACATAAACAATGTTTTTATCAAAGAAGTAAGTCACATCATCTAAACAAAATCATGGAGTTGGAAGCCACAGTATCATAACCATAGGCATACAATCACTGGGGACTCCTTGCATCTTTAAGAATCAGTGTAGCAGTATGGCTGCTAATCATTCTGTACTGCATCCTAAAGGAGTGGTGGATTAAGAGGATATGCTAGTCGAATTTCTTCAAATGTCCCATACTAAAGACCATGTTTGTAAATGGACCAGGGGAACAGGAAGTTTAGAATTATACCTTAAAATGAAAAAAAAAAAAAATTTCAAGATAAAAAGAAACAAATTTAAGATCTGACATTTATATTCACCATTTTTACTTGTTTTATCCTTCAATTTTAACAATAAGTATACACAGTGAATGAATTAAAACCGTGGATATTTTCAATTTTTATTAATTCAAACTACAAAACATAATGCTATATAAAATATAAGTATTTAACAAAACACTTCCTTCTAACCAGTCCTTAACATTTTTGCTTCTCGTTTTTCTTGAAGCTCTTTCTTCTGCTGGTCTACTATTTCTTTCCTTTCATCCAAAAATTGTTGGTACTCCTTTGGATCTAAATCTTTCACAATTTCGATTCCACAAGAATGAGCAGTACCTATAATCTTTAAACACAGTTGTTCGAGAGGCAAACATTCATTTACGGGATCAGTAGCCTTTATTTGTGCTATTTCATACAAGTGCTTGAGTGTAATTTTCCCACAAACTTCTTTTCCTTTAAAAAAAAAAAAAAAAAAAAAAAAAAAAAAAAAAAGTTTAGACTAAAATATATTTAACAACATATTATGGAAACCTTCCTTACAATAAACAAAAAAACTCATCCTTCTCTATATCAAAATTTTGAACCTAGGCCCATGATAAAACAAGCAGACGTGAGCTAAATGTAAAATATTCACCTCCTATTGTAATTTCAAAAACAAAACTAATACCACAGTTACTTAAAGTTTTAAGAACCATGAATATATATATATATATATATATATATATATATATATATATATATATATATATATAGACACACACACAATATAATATTATATATGCATTAAACAAATTCAATTTTTTTATTTTTGTAATTCACTAGTATTAGGAGAATGTTGATATGAAAATGGTCACGAAAGGAAAAGTTTAGACATATATAAGATAACACTCTATTATTTATGGGTTATCCTAGCTTCTTTTAGCCAAGGTGATGTTACAAGAGTTAATTAGGTCAGGAATCACCTAAATAACTTTCTTTTGTTACCTCACTAGTTAAAATAAATGAATTAATACTTATATTGACAAAAATGAGTGGTAACAATTATGCAGATGTGATGTATCATGTTTCATATTATTACTTTCAACTCAATCTCTCTTATATAAACCAACATCTTACAAGTTATAAGTTTATAATAATAATATAACAATTCTAAAAGTTTTTATTGGTCATAATCAAATACAAATAAATTTTTAAGTTCAAAGAAAAAACAAAAGTAAAGCCTAACAAACTGAATAATCTTAAATCAGAATAAACATTTCTGTCTATTTTTTATCTAGTATATATTTTAGTAGATTCTAGAATCCATAAATACATTTAATAATTCTTGTCAGCATCTTCATAAACAGATCGTATGTGAGTATATTTTGAATCCTCAAAAGGAGAATTTCACTTCATTCTACCTTAGAATTGAAAAGAAATGTGAATAAAGGAGAAGCAGCAATAGATAATCCTGGAGTATTTTATTGTAAAATGATATTGTACAGAGGAAATTGTGTCACTTATTCAAACACCAATACTTTTATTGTACTCGTATCTTATTAATTATCATTATTTTACAATATAAATCTAGCAAACCCAATTTTACACCAACTATATAAAATCATTCTCATAGTCTTGAACCTCATTGATATGTAAGATGGGAAAGACTGGAAATATATTTAAGATATAGTTTGTATACTAATACTATCCGATACCTATCATTAGTTATCTATGGTGGAATGCCTCTCTAATGATTATGGCCTTCACTGGAATTCTCAACACTGTCCCTCAAACCTTTATTATTGGATAGTCTTAAGGCGAAAAGAAAGGGGAACTGCTGAACATCATAGAGGGCCTCTTCCTTTACTTGTTAATTCCTACAAAATGTAGGACAGGAGCAAGTCATTGAGATGAATAAGGCAGCATTCAGATGCTTTGGACAAAAAAGACATAAAAAGCTGGCCTAAGAGTCATTGAAGGCCAAGGATATGAGTCCAATATCACTTGGTCATGTAATGTAACTCCTAACAATTATATACAAAAAATAATTGTATTTCCTATTCCTTGAGCTGGTTATTATAAATCATTTGATTTGGCATATATAAAGAAATAACAATATTTCAGGACATACTACTTAAGATAAGGCGAATGAAACGATAAAACCAGGAAAGGCGAACAGTAGGCAAGACATTGTGAAATATATACACAATATCGCTAGAAGAAAAACAACTTGACACCACATTTATAACATATTTTAATAAGCATCCCACTGGCAAACAAAGATATGGAATACATATTTACTTATATTTACTTTACTCCTCTCAAAAATTCTCCACTTATTCACATCTTATCACAATCCAACAATATAAAAGCAATAAAGTCCCCATAATTTTCACAGGTCAAATTTAATATGCATAAAAAATGCTAATTTATTAAAATGTTTAAATATGCATAACCAAAAATAATATTATGAACTTAAAATAAATAAACAAATACATTGTGTGATCCATAATAGATGGACTAAAATTTATCAATACATACCAGGTTCCATTGCCCCTCTCTGGATACCAGCAGCTTGTTTTAAATAATAAGACGTAGGAGGTTTATGAATAACTAAATTATAACTTCGGTCAGGGTTCACCGTTACGCGTGTTGGCAAAGGAATTCCCTCCTTGATATCCTTTGTTTTTTCATTAAAATCCTTACAAAATGCTGCAATATTCAGGCCTACCTACAATGGAAACAGCTATCAAAATATTTGTTAGTGTCCAATTTAATAAATAGGAAGTGACTAAGAGAAGACGACAATACAGAGTTTTCATCAGATCAGACAAAAAAAAGAAACTTTAATAAACATTAAAAAACAAAGAGGCCGATAATTTACTTATTTATTGGAGGGCAATTAAAGTTTCAATGTTAATTATTGAAAACAATTTCAGAGAAAATCTCTGAAAACAGAGCATATGGTGTAATCAAAATATGTTGAAATGAGTAAACCTATCTTTCTAATCATTCAAATAAATTAACATTTCTTAATTCATTGAATCACATGACAATACTCATGCCTTGGCACAGGATCAGATAATAGCATGTCTTGATTTACAAGAAGGGTCATTTATTCTTTAAAAGATTTTTAATGAAGGTTTATTATTTTATTATCTTGCCCAGTCACCAAGAATTGATGAGTACTAACTTTGCCTATTTACCCCATTAAAGTAAAAAGCCTACTGATTAACTATTCTACCTGTCCAAGCATAGGACCAAGTGGGGGTCCAGCCGCAGCCAATCCAGCAGGAATATCTGTTTTAACTTTATTCCCATGGTCGACTTTTTCAACAACTTTTTTCACATTTTTTACAACTTTCGCGGCTTTCGACATATTTACTCTTTGGAAGGTTATGTTTTACAATTGAATAGATCAGTAACGCATCTTCAATAAATAGGCTCCAAAGAGGTACATTTTCATCGCCTAACGTAAGTGAAGAAACTAGATGGAAATGTCGATATCAAAACAGTTTTCCCGCTTTCAACTTTTTTTTTTAAATTTAAGGCGTTCTAGTCTTATCCAACAGCGATTTACTTAAAAGATCCTATGTGATTTTCACATTTTTAATACTGCCTAATACCTCACGCTCAAAGAATACAGATCCTGAACATGCTTATTGGTTTTATGAATTTGATAATTAAAAAGAGTTAAATGAATGCCACATTGCAAAGCTTTGCTTCTGTATACGAAGCAAGGCTTTACTTCTGTATTTGGAAAAAAAATGCCCCAAAAAATATGTCATTTATAACTCTATTTCAATTTTTATGGAACTCTTTTATCATTTATAAATAATCTCTATGAGAAACTCAACAAAAACTTAATCATTATTTTTGAAAGTATTTGTTTGAATCCTTGGAAAATTCACAACCGTCGAGACTGGGGACGGTATTTGGGACGTTTGCCTCACCACTCAAAAAGGTCCGCCACCAGGGGCGTCTCAAATGTAAACAAATAGGTCTGCCAACCTCACACCGGAAAGAAAGACAATTACTGGAATATAACATATTAATTTTGTTGAAAACTATTTACTATATCTATTACTGTAATTTATAATGAATAAGAATAATTTTTATCTCAATCAATCGGTCAAATGTTTGTAGTCCAAGAACTTAAGAAGGTGAGGGGTCACCAGACCACATTTGCATGTACTTGTATAATAAAGGTCTCTTAAAACAATATTTGGTATAAAAGCTTCGAATAAGGTGTTTTATTTTATAACAGAGTATTGTTTATGTAACATGAGTAGAAGTCGGGGTTTGCTGAAGACTGAAAACTGCAATATCTTGGTAGTGATATATTCAAGATAGTGATTAAACGTACACAGCAATATTCATAGTAAATTTATTTTGCAATAAGATTGGTTCTATACAATTTTTCTATCCAGCGTATAGTAACCGAGATATTTTGAATTTTCAAAATTCTTCCCCTCTTTAACTCATCTGATTAGAGCCATTAACAATTTGATATTTCTTTTTATATAAAGCGATTAAATATCCAGATTGGTGACGAACGAACAAAAATTGTGAACGCAACATTCATATATATATATGTATAATTTTGAACGGACGTCATTTTCGTCATCTCCTGGGTAGGATCGAAGGACATTTGAAGAAAATTTTCGAAAATCGCGTCATGAGTACGACCTCAATAGATGATTTGATATATGTTAATAAATATAAAAATAAATTAATAATTAGTATTATAAAAAATTATTAAATATGTAAAACATAAAATTATCATTAGTACTAGGTGTACCCAGCAGATATGACGGAAATGATTGTCATAAACAACTTAAATTAAGGGAAAATATATAATATAGTATGTATAAATAAATACAATATGCAGGAAAGCTTCTAAAACGGTATAGTTATAGTAAAGCGGCACTCCTAAGTTGATGGTTTCTCTCTCCTATTGTGTAGCATATTAGCAGATTTCCCTTCAGGGGAATCAGCTATTGAGGTCGTACTCATGACGCGATTTTCGAAAAATTTCTTCAAATGTCTATCGATTCTACCTAGGAGATGACGAAAATGAGGTCCGTTCAAAATTATATATATATATATATATATATATATATATATATATATATATATATATATGTTTGTCTGTTAACACTCTAGCGGTCGCAATTTTTGTTTAATCGTCACCAAACTCGGTATTTAATCGTTTTATGTAAAAAGGAAGATCAAGTTCGTTAACGGCTGAAATCGGACCAGTGGCAGGAAGAGTTTAAAGGGGGGATTTTTGGAAAATTCGAAATATCTCCGTTACTATACGTCGGATCGAAAAATTGTATAGAATCAATCTTATTGCAAATTAAATTTACTATAAATATTGTTATATACATTTATTCTCTATCTTGAATATTAACCGAGATATTTGCATTTGTATTAAGTGTAACGGACGAGCTATGGTTCCCGCCGAAAGCTAGTTCGGCCTTTTCCGTAACTAATCAACACTCGTATGGAGATTTCTTTATTGTATAACTTTACGTGGGAAATCTGCTTAGTTTACGCAGCCCCTGCGTGACGGACTTTTTTATTATACTGACATTTACAATTTTACAAAAAGGAAAATTTTGTTTTATTATTTATGCTAAATTCATTTCAAACTAGACATTTCAGGAATACACGACCACCGATTTATAAATACACTATCATAAGGAAACCACAAAAACGTAAAACAAAAACACCTTTTTCAACATGGCAGCATCTGATATAGTATTTATTAAGGTTTCCACATGTGTGATATGACATCCTGCAGGATGTTACTGACTGCCCTTCGTTGGCCTCTAATAACCTAAAGTCCGTCACGCAGGGGCTGCGGAAACCAAGCAGATTTCCCACGTGAAGTTTTACAATAAAGAAATTTACATCCTAGTAGCAGTAGTAGTAACGAAGTCTCTAAACTATTTCACGAGAGCCGAACAGTTACGCAAAAGGCCGAACTAGCTTTCGTGGGGATACTCACGAATAGACACGACATCAGCCGATCTCACCTCTCCTGTTATCCGCAAAAACTTAATAAAAATGCAAATATCTCTGTTAATATTGAAGATAGAGAATAAATGTATATAACAATATTTACAGTAAATTTAATTTTCAATAAGATTGGTTCTATACAAATTTTCGATCTGACATATAGTTACGCAGATATTTCGAATTTCCAAAAATCCCCCCTCTTATGGCCATTAACCGAGCAAACCTTTCCTCGCCCCAAAAGGGTACAGACCACAGTAAGGTTAACAACTCCAAGCACACAAAACATTCCAGGGTAATGAAGAAGCGTATTGGGCGTATCAAAAGGGAGGTGAAGCCAACCTCCTGACAAAAACACCCGCTTGACGAATGGCAGCAGGCTTGGCATGGGCAAGTACCAGCCTATGATAGAAGCTCGGCAGGTAGAAAATGGGAAGAATTCCCATCTTTTGTTGGGGTTTAAGTGGAGCTCTGCCTATCTTATGAAGTCCCTCCTCCAATCCAATGTGGTCATGAACCACTCCAGTCGCACCAACCAGAATCCCATGTTTCCTTACTCCCCAGACGTTCAACATCCCGCTCCTGAAACCACAAACCCAACCTCATCACACTTCCCAAGCTGTGACGTGCAGCTGGGGTTAAAGTTAGTCCCCGAAACATAGCTGAATTCCACCACAGCCTTTAACATAATCACCATACCAGCCACACTCGAAGAGAACAGGATCAGAGGTCATCGGCGTAGGGAAAACAGAGATTCTGGACCGTCCAAGGAGTAAACCAGCTCTTTCAGGGAGTCAAGCGGTTACATGGTCCATAAATATCTTGAAGAGGAATGGCGAAAGAGAATCGCCTTGCCTAACGCCCTGTGCCGGCGGTGCTCCCAGGCACAAACAATAATAGCAGTGGCGTCGCCACGTAGTCGCAACATTCAACATGTAACACTTCAGTGGACAACATTAGATGAATTGTAGCATGGTTCACACAGTAAAACGCCTTCTTTACGTCAAGAAAGGAGATACATAGGGATCTTTTCTTCCTACTCGAAAATCCAATGACAGCATTCGGAAGAAAGACATTGTGAGCACTGTCGTTAAATCCACCAAGAAATACCCTTTTCCTGATAAATATCTATCTTCCCAAGAAATACCCTTCTCCCGAGGTGCATGAGGAACAATGCGACCCACTCTAGCTGCGAGGATTTTATGCAGCTGCCTTACCACCACTGAGGAAACGGATATTGTTCTGTAATCACCCGGATTCCTCACATTATAAGTTTCGGGGATCATTGTGACCTCGAAGCATCTCAGGAGGCATACGCATCTCAAGCATGATTAAATCCAGAATCAAAGCTCTAGCCTGCCAAGATGCCCCCCCCCCATCCAGAAGGCATGATGTCCAGTCCCGGCGATGACCCCGATCCAGGTGACAGACCAACCACCTCATCCCGGTCACAACTAACACCAGAGCTCATCAGTCGCGGAGAGGTTCCCCTCACTTCCGCCCCAGACCATGGAAACAAGTTGAGCCCAATATCCCCAAAGAGAAACAGGATCATGTATATGCACACTCAATATTTAAACATCTGTGTAAAACTAAAGATCTAGTTCATTAAAGGCTGAAATTCGACCACCGGAAGGAGAGAGAGTGGGATTTAGAATATTCAAAATATCTTTATTATACATATGATTGTAAAATTGTATAGAACCTATCTTATAGCAAATGAAATGTGCTATAAGTGTGTTTCTGTAAATAGTTTTTCTATCTTTAATATTAACCGAGATGTTTGCATTTTTTTAGTTTCCAACCATTATTAAATCCCCACTCCTCTTCCTCATGTCACAATAACAGTAAGCTGTTGTACCATGAAGCACTTTATTCTAACCTTAAATACTACTACTAAAAACTTAAATATTGCTTTCATTGGACGTGTAAAAGGAGTGTAAGATGATACAGAAAGGCCAGTTAAACTTAATGAAAAAAAAATAACATATCAAAAATAAAGTTTTATGAAAAACGAACTAATCACGGGCGCACCTCGGACTCCTTTAGTCACGGTACTGAAAAACGCACTGTATAAAACACGTTGTAACACAACCCGAATGCCGTAATGCGACTCCCCTCAACCTCGTTACTCAACGTATATTATTATTTATTAACGTCCACTTTTTGCTACACAGGCTAATTGGGACGGGTTATCTACAGGTTACCACCCTTTTCTAGCCAGGGTGGGACTTAGGATGTTATTTAATGAATTTCGTCACTAAACAATTTCCTTTGCCCAGGCGAGAATCGAACTCGCCACTCTAGGTTTACCATGTGAGATTAAGGTCAACGCTTTAACTCACATGGCTAACCTGAGGTTATTTATCACGTTCGCGAGTACAGCGCTGATACAAACTTTTACTGTGTGAGACAGAAGAAAAATGTTTGGTGATGTCATTTAAAATTTTACATTCTATCCCATTTGATTTTGATTTTATCTACAGCAAACTCGATATTTAACTTTTTATGAAAAAATTAAAGATTATAATAGGGAATGGCTGAAATGCGCATGAGAGGGGTTAAAGAGGGAGAAAATCGTAACTATGAGCCCGATCGAAAAATGTTATAAAACAAATCTAGAGGTAAATTAAATTTTCTTTTAATATTGTTCTACGCACTTTTTCTCTCTCTTGAATATTAACCGAGATTTTTTTTTTTTTTTTAATTGTTAGCCTTCAATGAACTCTCACTTTTAGTCGTCCCACTTTAAAAATAATCATAAAACGTCTTATTCCAGTTTTAAATACCAAATATTGTTACAGCATCTTTACTAGATGAGATATTTAAATACGTTGTGTTAGACATCAATTAATATTTTATTTCTTGACACTAAAATGTTTATTTGATCTATACCATAACGCTTAAGGACCAAGCTCATTATTCTAAACACTACTTGGTATTTACATTTGTATTGGATAAAAGCGATATTTATGAAAATATTCACGTCAAAGCAACTCTCCCCCCTTCCCGTTAAAAATTCGAATTCTCATATAGCCTATGTTGTAACTAGAGATGGTCGGCTCACAGAGATATAAAAGGCCATACAAATCTTATATTATATATATTATATTAGGATGTATTAATTGCATTTAACGAAATTTATCTTTCCCTGAATAATTGCACGGTGACGTGTACCTTTGAAGGTTGTTCCTTGGTTTTTTACTTGCATTTTTTATTTGGAGAAAGCCGTCATACTCGGCAAAACCACAAGTGTACCACATCGGGCAAAACATTTTGTCTCATTGTATATTTTATTCGCATGTGTCGGTGGTTTTACAAATAAATAATACGATAGCATTTGGTAGTAGTATTAAATAGTTGGAACTTTTACTGTGAAGATATTCGACATTAGCCCAGATGAAATATGAAACTCAATTTGAAGCAGAAGTGCATTAACATCTGGGGGGAAACATTCATTAACAACTATGGAATATACATGGTGAGGGGGCTTCTTAGTTAATTTTTAGCAGATTCCCCTTTAAGGAAAATCAGCTATTGAGGTCGTACTCATGACGCGATTTTTGAAAAAATCCTCAAATGTCCATCGATCCTACCTAGGAGATGACAAAAATGAGGTCCGTTCAAAATGCTGTTTCAAATGCTGTTCGGATAGTTAACTAACATTTTTCAACCCGACGGATAATTACAGGGATATTTATGTTTTTACTAAATTCAAATTTCATTTTTAATTATTTACTCAACATTTCATTACTATACGATATAAAATTATCTTATGTTGGACTTCATTACGCATAATTATCTTGGTTTTATAAAATATATATTAAATTCAAATTTCATTTTTAATTATTTACTCAACATTTCATTACTGTACGATATAAAACTATCTTATATTGGAGTTCATTGCGCATTAAGAACATAGTCTTAATCTGTGATTTAAACTGATACATGGTGATAGATACTGGAAATAGTAGAAAGTACAATTAGTGCATTAGGTATTCAAAGTGCTGATATTGTCACTACGTGCGACACGAAAATACCGCAAGAAATGTGATTATGTGATACTTACTTATATAGCATTTGACTTCGATAGTTCTAATTTATCTCAATTCTGTTTTAACACTCTCCTTCTATACGTATGTTTCAGGTGTTATGCGGCTTCTACAACTCGCCCTGGTACATCCTACTCTACAACATTGCACTTATATCGTGCTATACCTATATGATATTGCATACCCTTTACTACACGGTTTTTGTAGACAGGGAAATAGCAATTGCAGCAGAAGCTGGCCATTTCACAGTCATCGTTATAATAATAATAATATTTTTAGTAGTATATCTCCTATCCAAAGGACGCTTTGATCGAGCGTTTAGGTGCGTATAAGGAATAATTTTTGTTATTAAATGAAAATTAAACATTTCAATTATTTCAGCTTACATTGGTGGCCAAAGGTGAGACGAGTGACATTCATCACCTCCACTAGACATATTATTCTAATATATTTTATTGCTTTAAGGCAAATGACATTATACGCTACTTATCAGAAGGATAAGTTCAAAACGTGCAAGTTCAATGTGACCTACTCTCCTGGCTCAGACAAAATGACGTCCACTGATGTTCCTATACCTCAACATTTATTTTTTTGGAAGATAGAATAACTGAAGACTAAGTAGGTGATCGTGGCATCCAAAGTCGAGAGGACTTCCATAAAAGCAAGTGAATACAGACACATTCTGTTCTGACAGTTCCTCTGATCCAGTTATAGTTTTAGCTCGTTCCACCAGGGACATAGGGTCTGATAGAAACTAGTCAACGAAATTTCATCTGTTAGACCCATCTGCAGCCCAGAACGCAGTGATCATAGATAATGTTATCAAGGATGTCAGACTTAATTCTGTCCTCCTTTAAGGCTTCCACGAGTGATGAAAATTCTGGGAATGTTGTGCACAAGCTTGAAAAAAAGAAGGCCAGAAGGTATGGCCAAAGCACCCTGGGCTGAATATCGTCATCAGAGGAAGTCCTTGAATCTTTTAAAAGTTACTGAGGAGTGAAAAGCTGTTGGAAGCAGTCCTGAAAGGCGCACCTTACGGAATGTCTGACCTTAGGGAAACTTTCATTTCAGAAAGAATGTGTGTATGCGCGCGCGTTCATGCGTCGAGTGTATAGTGTTTGTATGTTGAATACTGTCCTCAAAATGAATTGTATTTTAATCCACCTAAAATAAGGAATAATTGTTTATTTTAGTGCACTGAAAGAGGTAGACTTCGAATATAATGACACAATCGACCCAGAGACTTCATTGGAAATAAATAATTTGTATGCGGAAATGAGAAGACGGAAGGTAATTATCCACCGAGTATTGGCCGCAGCTTTTTGGTCTACCGGTATAGCTTCAGCTTTCCTACTACCCATATCATCAGGCAGATTTTCAGCCATTGAGAAAGATGATCCTGTGAATCGGTAAACAGAGAATTTTCTTTCATTATTTATTTGTTTTGCTTTACTGTATTTTTATTATTATTTGTTAACGTCCACTTTTTGCAACTTAGGCTAATCGGGACGGGTTATCTACAGGTTACCACCCTTTTCTAGCCAGGGTGGGATTTTAGGACGTTATGTAATGAATTTCGTCACTAAATAATTTCCTTTGCCCAGGCAAGAATCGAACTCGCCACTCTAGGTTTACCATGCTTTACTGTAGACATTTCAAAATAAATATTGAAATGCTTAAGTGAGTCATATGTATTAAGGCAGTAGTCTTAAATTGTCAATTGAATAGTCAAAACTGTATTAGGAATTATAAGAGAACTGAAGGAGAGAAAACAAATTACTTGCCAAGCTAATAAAACTTTATTTCTAGCATAACGAATTTAAGAAATAAGTCTTATAAATATGTATTTATTTCAGCACATAGCATTTTATTTCATCGTCGGTTCCAGGCTCAATATGTGCTAGATGCTCCAGTGGTAAAGCCGGCATGAATAACTTACGCAACAAAACATTTGCAACTAGGTGAAATTAATGCGAATTTTATGTAGAAGATTTTTCTGGTAAGGAATCTGCAGTCAGGCATTTGTAGCACTTTTGGCAATAAAGTTAAAGCTGAAAGTCGTATGATATTTAAAGTCTGGAAATGGTTTATTATGTACCTACATCAATATAATGACAGTGACGCTAAAGTTGTGGAATGTATATATATGATCCCAACAGTGACATTATAAACCCGACACGCAGGAGCTACGTAAACTAAGCAGATTTCTTACATGCTGATACTACACACTACTAACCCCATTCTTTATTGAAAAATCCGATGAATAGAAGTGAGCGTTTACTGAAGGCTATAAAGAAGAAAGTTAAAATTACTCGCTTACTATTCGACTTGAGAAAAAATATATAGGACAATTGTAGAGTATCAATAGTTTAATCGAAATTTGGTAGGATCGACTAAAATGAGTTATAAAGCAGTTTTCGATCATACTCATAATAATGGAAATATTATGAATTTTCGGATTCGGCCATTTAATAGTATTATGTGACTACTGAAGGATAAAACGAGTTAAGAATGTAAAATCTTAAATCACACTACGTATTTGCATATGCCTCACACGGTACAAGTTCAATGAAAACAATATTTGGTATTTAAACTCTCAATAGTGGTTCATGATATAACATCTTACTGTTAATATGACATGGGCAGGAGGGGGAGGGGGTTACTGGAGCCTGAAAACTAAAAAGGACAAATTTTTCGGTTAATACTCCGAGTTTTCGTCATCTCCTTGGTAGGATCGATGGACATCTGAGCAAACTTTTCGAAAATCACGTCATTAGTACAACCTCAATAGCTGATTTCCCTTAGGGGAAATCTGCTAAAAAAAGAAACACATGTTGATACTTTAATTATGGAATGATAGCACGTAGACTCTAATTAACTTGAGATTATAGTTTATATTGTATGTATATATATATATATATATATATATATATATATATATATATATATATAAATATATATATAAAATTAATATAAGATTTAGAAATTCATTCTATCATACTTATAGGAGAGCACCTGTCATTAAATCAACGCCTTTCGACTCAAAATACAGTACCATTGGTTGGAGTATGTCTATATTTCTCGACGTACTAGCGATGACATGCGTAGTGATGGTGGTAAATGCAGTAGACATTCTTTTCATTTGTTTCGCTGAGGAAGGATGCAATCAACTTGAAATTCTAACACTTGGTGTTAAACGTCTCTTCAAAAGAGCAAGGTAATCATACAAAATAAAAAGGTAATACAGTATTAAATAAACTATTCAAAATGTAATAACTTATTTTATAACTTGTCTTGCACTATTTTTCCTTTCATAACAGATTGCTTATAAAAAAAAAATATATATAAATAAACAATTTATTTCAACAATATGGAACCATTTTACCTCCCAGGATATTATTTATATTTATTTACAATTTTATTCATTAATTTAACCAACAGCAGCTAAGTGCAGTTGAGATTCTTTTAGATCCATTGAGGTTCTTACACTTACATCACCGTGACTAAATACAAACGGTAATGAGAAGTATTTCAGTTAATTTTAATAAGCTCCCAACGGAAACGGCTTCTGAATTGTAAACAAATAGGCCACATTTTTCGAAAGTCGCGTCATGAGTATGACTTCAACTGAATAGACGATTCCCCTTAAGGGAAATCTGATAAAAAAAAAAAGTCCATCAGGCAGAGCTGCGTAAACTAAGCAGATTTCCCAAGTTTGTCACGTATTTGCATTTATCTCAAAAATTAAAAGTTCAATGAGAACAATATAAGGTATTTATGCTTCAAATAACGTACTACATGATATAACAGCTTATTGTTAATATGACATGACAAGGAGGGGGAGGTTTACTGATGACCAAAAACTAAAAATACAAATATTTTGGTTAATAATCAAGATAATAAAAAAAGAACACATCAACATTTATAGAACATTTCAAATGCAATAAGATTGGTTCTAAACAATTTTTCGATCTGACCATAATAACAGAGGTATTAAGAATTTTTGAAATCCCCCCTCTAAGCACCCCCTCCTAAGGGTTGGATTTACATAAAATGGTTATATGTCGAGTTTGGTAACGATTAAACCAAAATTGTGAACGCTAGAGCGGCAACAATAAAAAAAAATATATATATATATATATATATAAAGAGAGAGAGAGAGAGAGAGAGAGAGAGAAATTTTTATGACAAACCAACATGTCTGTCAAGGAGGTGATGCGCAAACTAAGCAGGTTTCCCACGTGCTGGAATATTAAGCGCTGATGATCTTATCTATTCTTCTTTCTGCATGATTAATAAGAGTAAGAAAATGACAGTTGGACTTAGGCTGATTAGAAACAGAAATACTTAAAGTTGCTATGTTTATCACAAAAATAATAAACGTTGTTAATTAGAGTTCTTATGAATCATATCACAAAATGTTATAGAACCAACCTTGTTTAACTATTGATTCTCTACAACTGTTATTCTATACATTTTTTCATAACCCAAGTATTAAGCGAGTTATTTGTACATCCTTGTTTCAGCCTTCAGTACCCCCACCCCTCACAACACTTTTACTAATCGGGTTTTTAAATAGGGAAAGAGAGTATGTGATGAGATGAGATCAAAAGTGTGTTATACCAGCAAGTGGAAAATTTTAGTTTACTCAGCCCTTGCATGAGGGACTTTTCATATGACAGACAAGTACCTAAACTAGTTAAAATATGTTCTGGAATAGTCAAATCACACAACAGTGATATCTAATATCTTTTCAAATAAAATAATTAAAAATTCTCCAGGGAATACATTTTTATATTTCATTTAACAGGAGTACAAGAAATTATATGGTAACCACATCAGAATTTTTTTGGCAGAGTGAGTGATTGAGAGAAGGGAATGGTAGTGGCAAATAAATAAGATCTACTTAATTAAAATAAATTTTCGAAAATGTAGTAACTTAGTGCAATTGTGCTCCGAATATGACTTTATCAAGCTTTATCTTACTCTTTTTTTCTCGTCAGGTATGTTCACGAAAAAAGATATGGGTATCCCGAAATCTCTACAAGAGACAAATCATTTTGCTTATGTATTAAGGAGTGCCTGAATGATTCTATTAAACATCACATTGCTACAACTGGGTATGGAAAAATATACATATCTATATCACATATTTATTAACATGAAATATTTAATTTAAAAATGTATATCTTAAATAGTAGAATTTTTAAAAAAATCGTCAACACTGATACTCATAACAATGATTCTCTCAGAAATTGGCACGTTAACAGCTCAGTGACTACTTCAAAATTCCTACCTTTTTGCAATTTGTGTCACATTATAGAGTTTAAAGTAATCCTGCATTATCCTCACAAAGAACTGTAAAAGATAACTAAAGCAATGACCTGAACGTTGCAAATATATTAAACTTACCAATTATATTAAACTGTTCATTCACAAACTCATAAATTTTCTTTTTCTTAAGTATAGAAAATCAACTTGAATTTAAATAATTAATTTTTCTCTCAAAATAAATAGGGATTGCTGCAAAACAGAGTATTGTTTGGCCTAATTAGTTCTTTTCTAATTTCAGCTACTTCAGAATTGTCACGAAAGCCTACAGTTGGCCAGTCCTAGTTGTAATTCTTAGCGGTGCTTTTCTTCTTTGTATGTCTGGTATAATTTTTGTTTCAGTAAGTCTAACAATATATTTTGACTGATTACAAAATTGCAAGATTTTAGAAGGTTTTGTTAATTGGGCAGGATTATTTCAGATTCACTGCTAATTTTAAAACGGCAATAACAGAAAGCATGGTGCTTGGGGGGGGGGGTCATGTACATTGGGGATGCATATAATAAACTAGGCAATGCACTTACAATTAAGCCTTGAGTATTAAAAGTTTTGTAATAATGAGTCCAGCATCACTGTAATGTAAAATCAAATAAATTATCCTGGGACTGATCCCTAACTTAAGCCTGAGCTGTTGCCTTTTTTTTCTTTTCTTTTATTCAAACAGATTTTTTTGAAAGTAATTTACAAAAGTTTTGAAATAACTGAAAAATTTTGCAAAATGCAGAACCTCAATAGATCATCTTCCCATTGTCACATAGTCTGTGGCACTCTTTAACTGCTTTCTATGAAATGAGCAAAGTTTGTTTTTCCGTAGGAAGTCCACATTCCCTCTAAATAATTTCATTTTTCACGAAAGGCATTACAATTGGGGAGCTTTCTAATGGGTATTGAAGGATCAGATTCCTGCAACCACATGCTTCTATTTACTTAAAACTCCTACAATATAAATTGGCAATACCTAAACAAGCTAGTTTAGAGCTTTCATTCTACCAAAGTTTTATAAAACTTGAAGGCTGGTTAACTTAGTATTTTATGAGACCTATACTTTCAGAAAAACTTTGGCATTGAAATGAAGATGGCATTTATGTTTTATTTGGCAGCTGAATTAGCTCATACATTTATTTTCGCTTATTATGGAGAGTACATGTCTCAAATGGTAAGTATTAACTGTCATGTAAAGTGAAAAATCGTCATACTTTAAATAATTCTGATAAAATGTTTTAGAGTGTAGGACTCAGGGATGTGCTGTACTCCACTCAGTGGGAAGATAGTATTAAGACGCTAAAACCTTACTTGTTCATGATGCAAGCCAATTGCAATAAATCAACAATTTCACTTAGTGCACTGGGCTTTATAGTATACAATTTTGATAATTTTGGAAATGTAAGTAAAAGTGTAAATCAATTTTATAAGTTCAAAATAATTTCCTCCAAACGTAAATTAATATTAATAAAATAAGCCATTAACAAAATTAGTTTACCTCTCCAGGTGCTAATTGTATACTGATAAAGGCATCAGAGATTTTTATTTTTCTCAGTCATCCTAGCCACCAATGCTGTTGTCTCACATCCCTTATTTATAATTTATATAATTATTTCACAAATTCAATTTATTTCTAGGTGCTGAGGACATCTTATTCATACTTCAATTTACTTTCAGCATCAGGGATATAGATTAATGGATTCTATGTTTTGGAAAATAATTCCCAAAATCACTTCTTTCGTAATGAAAATTTACTACCACCTTTGTCATTCAGGCTAACAAGGAACTATGCTAAGATCACAATATTTTGGCAGTAATGAAAAGGTCTATTAGTAGAGCTTTGTTAATGCAAGGACCACACATGTAGATTACTTTAATTGTTTCTTGTACTTACACCCAAAATAAAATGCGATAAATATCAAGTAGTAATTTAATAAATTATAACATCTGAAACCTCTGTTTAAAATAATGACTAATTATTACAAGATACTTTCTACATTGCCTAGGATACCACCTGTTTATTTCCTAAAAATTTGGATTATTACCTAGGATATGGACTATGAGTTACCTCATAGATTCCTTACGTAAATTACTTCAAAGAAGAGAACAAAAAATCAAGATTGGCTCAAATTAATTGAATAATTTGACATGGCAGCCAATGTGTTAGGAATTCTTGTTGATATGGTAGTCAGCCCAATCTTCTCAAACCACATTTCTCAATTTGACTTAAAATACGAACATTTTTATAGAACTTATTTATCTAAAGACTATTGCTTGTCACTGTAGATAGAAAAGATAACCCTAAAATGATGGAAACAAAATATAGAAAAGGATCACAAAGGAATGCATTGTTTTTACTTGTTTTCAGAATGAGAAAGCAAAGCATCAGGAATAAGTACATGTACATGACGATGACAATTCCACCTAAACAAGAGTGTCACAGGTCCACTTCAAATCAAATCCTGGGAATGTCTAAACTGTTTTATAAATCAAATGAAATTAAACAAAGTCTTAGGTATTCAAATATATTTCTCTCATTACAGAATATAATAGCTTATATAAAATATTTTAAGGCAATAAATAAATAAAATTTCACTGATTAAAACAAAAAAACAACAGCTCAAATAATATAACAGCTAAGTAAAAATAGTTTTACATGTTGATGCAAACACTTTGGTTTTAGGAAGCAATAGTAACAATAAATAAATAACTCAAACAAGATTATATCTTTTTTTCTTTATGTAATCAGTATTAACTTAAATAATAATACTACTACAAACAATAAATCTTTGGCTTTCATGAACATAAGTACATTTATAGTTCAGACATGTGAAATATAATAAATAAAATAGATCTCTTAAGAATTCACAATATAGAAAAAAAATTAATGATAGAAATGGACAGATCCAATTATTCATATCCATACAAAAATGGAATGTTTTTAGAAATAATTCATGACATTGTCCTGAATATATAATTAGTTGAAAAATTAAATTTATATAAGTAAAATATAATATTAACTACTTAACTCAATCTAAGCTTATTTGTTTCTATAATTAAAACAATAATTTAATTTACATCGAAAAGGACCCCATCTTTAGATGTATATTAACCATTGCAAATTTTTATCAGTATTCATTTATGTTTTAATTTTAAAATTCATGCACAACAGCTTATTACATACAGAAAATAATTATTAAAGATATAAATGTAATACATTTTTTATGATACTTGTAATAATGAAATATAGCCACAAGGGAATTATAATATAAGGCTATCACATTAAATATAAAGCTATAATATTCAAAGCAGAACCTTCATCATATAAGAAGAACTTTAAAATAAATTTAACTGCATTAGGCAATAATAACAGAAACTTACTAATTACTTACAGAATCCATATTTGCTTCTATATTTTAAAAACTCATAGGGCTCAGGTTAGCCATATGAGTTAAAGCGTTAACCTTAATCTCACATAGTAAACCTAGAGTGGCAAGTTCGATTCTCGTCTGGGCAAAGGAAATTATTTAGTGTCGAAATTCATTAAATAACATCCTAAGTCCCACCCTGGCTAGAAAAGAGTGGTAACCTGTAGATAACCCGTCCCAATTAGCCTTAGTTGCAAAAAAGTGGACGTTAATAAATAATAATAATAAAAACTCATTCCTTTTAAATAATTGAAAATAAATCTTAATAAATACATTAAGATTTTAACGATGTTTAATAGATTTAATGCAATGACAGTCTTTCCTTTTCTTGATCACGCATAAAGAAGACCATAAAAATATAATATTCCCTGGGTAACACAGTCGTTTCACACTAACTTTTGTCATGAAGTAATTATTTCTGAAAAGCTAGAGACACAACTTTTTTAATATTCTAATGGTCGATTTAAAATAGGGTGAATAAATAATCAATATACCTCTAAAGGGAAAAATTAGAGTAACACAAAACAACATGTTTTCCAGCACAAAACTTAGTATGAACTTATTAACATTGTCGTTATGAATTAAGTGTAGTGTAAAATGTTATTAATGATGTATTACTTAGTTGAATCTAATAATGATTGCCAACAAATAATGATAGCTAACCATGTCCAGCTGTAAAGGTTATCATCTAACAAATTTTTGATAAATAATCGACTCGATTGATTTTATATATATATATATATATATATATATATATATATATATATATATATTTAATGAAAATTAAGAACATGGGACTTGGAGATAGCCATTTTAAGGCATATGTCTTTGATTCCGTTAGATGAATTATAACTTTCACGGTACTCACTAAATTAATTATTGAGTAGTTTTCTAGGCCCATTAAGAATTGAAACTGAGCTAAAGGGTAGAGAATTATTCAGTTCATTGTTGATAAATAGACTCGGTTCATGAAAAAATATATATTTCTATAAGATGAATTGAAAACCAGGGGGGGGGGGGAGCTTGTGATAAGCATGAGTTTTAAGGCATATGTATTAATGCTTGTCATGAACTTGAGAGTTGATATGTCTTCAGAGTCCATTTATCTCTGACAACAAAGTGTTTGTGCTATTTATGACTGTAGAAATGAATCTTTGGATCTTTGAGGAGGCCATTTTGAAGAAAAATGGAAAAGATTTCTCTATTGGAAATTGAACAGTCCATAAATTTAAAACATTTTCCATTTTTAGGCTTACTCAATTTTTAAATGTAAACTATATATAGACTAGAATGACTGTCATATTTATTTATGCAAGAAATATTTTAGAAAAAAACAATAGATGAAATTTTATAGACTATGAATATAAAAATGATCTATAAATTTAAAATCCAAGATCAATTTGAATTAGAAAGAAAACTGATAATACTAAACGCTTAAGGGTGGAGGAAGAACTTTAATACTCTTTTAAGTGTTATGGATACTAAAATAATAATTAAAATCTATATGAATGAGTGTGTGTATATATATATATATATATATATATATATATATATATATATATATATATATATGGTTTAGAATAGATGAGCTTTCCTGTGATAAACTGTCATAAGCCCTAGTTATGGAGTACACTCCTAGCTAAAGCGGAGTAATCTTGAATAGAGACTTTGTTAATGTTAGATACACAGAGAGGAGTGAACTACCAGTATTAAAATACTGACGATATGTTATGTAACTAGAAATTTAATTCTTGGAGAAGACATTGGCAATATGATCGATGGAAATACTGCTCAAATGCAAGTGCTATGAGTCATCTGGTAGAGAAAAAGAATGGCTGTCATTTCAAAAAGTCTATTTTGCACTATATGCACTGTCCCTAAGCCCTATCTATAACTCAGTAAGTGGATCAGGTCATAACTGATTCTGACAGAGACACTAGGGAATTCATCTGGCATTACAGGAAAAGAGGCGCCCAGAGTCAAAATTCTGACAAGGTATTGCATATGTACAAAATTAGTTCTGTGGTTTTGATAGCCAAGACATTGGCGTTTTTTAAAATAGAGAGGATTACTAAAGAAGTGTCATACACAAAGGACAATATTGAAAGGAGAATACTAAAATATATTTCATAAACGAGAGTAATAAAATATATTTGATATTTAATCAATAAGAAGATAATTAGAAATCAGAATTTCTATCTATAATAATTAATAACACCACTTACTTATTTTTGTAAATCTGATTTCAAACAATCTTCTAATTGATTAAATTTCAAATATATTTTATTAAACTCTCCTCTACAAGAGCCTAGCTACTCTTTCACCAGCTATTGATATTGCAAAGTCAAACCCGGAGTTAGCATATCTGGTGGCTTTGAGGATATCAGTCGCTTAACCCTTTCCACTCCAAGGCTGTTTTTGTTTTTATTCCACCAGCTCCATGCTAAAATTACGTTTTTTTACTTTTAGTGTTTTCCCTAAATCCCTCCTGTTTTAAAATTTTCCGCAAAAAGAGGTATTACACCATGTCGAGTATCACTCGACAGTGGAGCTAGTGGAACAAAATCAGTGTCGAGTGACACTCGACATTGGAGTGGAAAGGGTTAAAACAAGGAGACCCATTATCACTTGTACTGTTTAACTTTGCCCTGGAAGTGGTAATCCAAAAAATAAGGACAAGCTCTGGAGGACCACAGCAGACTTAACTCAACACATGGCATGTGCTGACTATGTATTGATCTCTGCTAAAAATATTGCACAACTGGCTGGAGCTCTAGATTATTTTTCAAGAGCAGTGCCAGATCTTGGACTTAGAATAAATATGGAAAAGACCAAATACAGGCGACAATCTCAAGGTGGAATGAATATGCTCTGTATGAAACGGGTCCTAACAACTGGTTTCCTTCATGAATTTAAAATGTTAAATCTTTCAAGTTTAAACAAAAGAATTTTATGTAAAATGAAAGATGCCATCAATATAGATGGATGATTGAGTATTGAGTTTACATGGTGCCATAAAATTTCCTGGAGAAAGCAAAGTCAAAACGTCTACTAGACTAGACCTTAAGTGGGGACCTATCCTTTTTGGAAGAGCCGGCAAATCATCTTTTACTATTGATTTCTATTATTGTATAACAATATACCTATTTCTGTTGCATAAACTATTAACAAAAATAATTATTTTTCAACAGCGTCTAAAACGAAATAATTTAGAAAATATCTGAAAAGAAAAAAGAAAGTACATTAAAATATTCTGTTTAATTATGTTAAAGCAAAATATCATTAAAATATTAGCATGTAGGTAGAACATTATGCTGTTTTTGTTTACTGAGTCTCTAAATAAATATTTGTATAGAAATAAAAACATTTTTCTTCTAAATTTATTTCCTAAATACAAAATGTTGTTACCACTATTGAAGTGAAGTAAATAGTTAATATATTAACTACATACTGATAAAATAGGTTTGTTCATTGCCAATAACTTAACACTTTAATTTTCATGGAGAGCTATAAATTTCAATACAATAAAATTTTAGAAACGAATTGATTCTTTTAGAATCAAATCCTGAAGGATTCTCAAAGAAAAGTCTCCTAATAGGTTTAAAATAGGTTTTAACAAGGCACTGGTTTATCAGTGTACAAACAAAGTCCACATTTTATTTTCCTAACCCGAATGTATTATAATGCCTAGTAAATGAATTTGAGTCAACAAAAAAGTAAGAAAACAGGAAGAAATGATCTAAAGAAATATATTATTATACCAAAATTATTCCACCATGTTTTTATATCACCGAAGTGTATTTAACTGAACAACCCAATCATTTATAAACTTTTTTTAAATATTCCAGTCATTTGCAGGATTAGAAATTATCCTCTATTAACAATTTTGTTATATTTTATTGCTAAATAAAAATTTTGAGTTACAAGAAGAAAAATAAAATAAAAAAAGAGATGTCATGGTTGGTCTAAATTGTCCAGGTCTTTGAGGACAGTCAACAGTATCTTGGGCCTCTGAGCAAGACTGTAATGATACTACATTTACATACTTAGAAGATCTCAAACATTCTTGACAATGCCTGATCTAACATGAGCAATATGCAAAAGTAAAAAAAATTAAGTACTGAATGATTAGAATATTATTAGTTTGATTTATTTTTATTTTCAGGCATTTTCCTCAGTTTGACGAATTTATTATTGAGAATGGTTGTACATTATCACTGAGAATATAAAAAAGTTTTAATATAGCTAAGACTGAAATAATAAATAAAACAAACCCAAAGAAAACAACAAATTTAGATCCTAAAATAAGTTAAAAAAGAATGCAATTTATTGAAACATTAAATATTCATTTTATCCTGATATTTAAATATGAAATTTAATACATGTTTTAAGATGTTACGACCTTTTCATTTAAAAGTATTTAGAAATAATAGTAAAGTAAGTGTCCAAAAGCATTAAATGGTCACAATCTTTGGTTTTATTCTTGGCTCGTTAATAGAGAAGCATAATCTTCAATTCTTTTACAATATTGTGGTTTCGTCATTGCCAAAAGGCAAAATTTATTTTTGGGGGATTTCCCTTTACTTTTTATAGTGAAAATCTGCAATTATTCTCAAAATGCACAACTGGAAAAGTGATTAAGAAGTTCAATGGCATGAAAATGACAAAGAATACATAACAAATTCTAACATTATGATTAACATTTTTTTTTTGCCTTATAGATCCTTTGATATATTTATAAAATATAAATATGGTATTTTGGCTATTACCAGCCTTCTCTAACTCTGACCATCCTGGGCAATTGCTTTATAGTTCAGTATGTAGAACTCCTTAACATACTTCTTTATGAGAACCCTCCTAATCTTCAGTCTTCCTTGTGGCTCATTTTATTTATTGTCATTAACAGAGACCTTGTTCGATTACTTATTACTACATGTCTCGCACCTTCATGAGTTAATTTATACATACAATAAAATTGACTGTTTTGCCTCTAATATTTCTATATTAGGTCTTCCATCGCCATAGACCTTCTGATTATAGGCCTTTCATTACTCTAAAATGTAGTAGTCAGAATTAGACTTTACATTCAAGAATCATGTAAAGATTCTCCTTCATCTCAGGAAGTTATAAACTACACCCAGTTAGCACAGATTATTCTCTGACCAAATTCAGTGAGCTGGCCCTTGACAGACATTAATTTAATTCAGAGGAATTTAAAGATCTACAAGAATAGGATTAGTTTTCTTTTTCTTAAATAACTATTAAACATGTATGTATATCTTTTGTAGCTGATATTAACAAAGGTGGTTAATAGCAGCAAGAGGTTAAAATCCTTTTTCTTGCTTCTAATGACCTTTAAATTATTTTGTTATGCATGGAATAAACATTTTAGATATATTTACTCTTCTTTTTTGGCATCGGGATATTCTTGTATTTTTTATACGAAGTATAAAACTAGGTTCAACAACAAAAGACACAGAGAATTTCCTTATCTTAATTTTGGCTCCTGCCATTTCCACACGATCCAACACTCAACAAAAACATTTAATATTTGCCTAGGTAAATGTAACAAGTTTTCAAAGGAAAGAATATTCCACCAATATTTCCAAACACAGCTACTATTAGCTGACTCTACATGATCCCGTAAAGCATACAATGCTTTGAAGTCAATGAATAGGTTATGATTGCCTTAGACTATCTTCCAACACATTTAACACATCTATTAGAGAAAGATTATCTGATCTGATAAGCTTGTTGTCTTTCTGACCCAGGTAGATGATTAACCAATTCTCACTCATATTCCATTCTATTAAGCCTTATGTAAATCAGGATTTTGCACATACTAGAAGCAGAGTAATTACTCAAAATTGTTCATACTCTCAGCGAAGACTTTTTTCAGAATTCATTCTGTATTCAAACTGTCTGAGGTCCTTATCCAAAATATTCTTGCTTTATTCCATAATTCACTAATGTTGGACTTCAAATTGTCAAAAACTAGCAGCTCAATGTGGTAAAAGTAGAACAATTTCTATGTTACTCCAGGTGGCACAGGCAATTTCAATGCAACAAACAGTCAGCCATTCTAATTGATGACAGAATTTAGAGTTTTGCTCTAACATAGATGATGCACAGAAGTTATAAATATAACACACCCCCTTAATATTGTCCTATCTCCAGTCCGAATTTTAATTTAGATAGTTAACTATCAGACTGCATGTGCTATGAACAGAAATTTGTAATTAGGTCAGATCAATTTATTGACAGTATCAAAAATAAGAATAATAGTCATATTATTAATTGCTAAGAATGTGTTAATTTAACACTGATAGATTAAAAAATAAAAATCACTGACAAGAAAAAAGTTGGTAAAATTCACATTGATATGAATCATCATATGTAAAGATAAGAAAAGAAATTTCTCTAAGAAAATTAAAGTATTCAGCAGATGTAAAGTATTGAACCGGAAGAAATAATCTGCAAATCTACAACACACATCAATCATACATTAACTGTAACATCTTGAAGGAAATGTCTTATTGTATGTTGATAACATGGGAACATTAGTCAGGTGAACAAGAAAAATTCATTCAACCAACTAAAAGGTAGAAGTCAACAAAAAGCAACCTTACATAATTTTCACAATTATTCTATTAGTATACACAGTCTTCAATGAAATTTTCTGCCTTGCCAGGAACACAATAATGACAATTTTTTTTCTACTCTACACCAGCATCTATTTCAGCGGTCTCGTCACATTTGAAGATGCTAAATTTTCAGTAGCTCTTGGTTTCCTTTTCCAGGCTACATATCGTCAGTATTGTTGATCTGTTAGGCATAGTCCAGGGACAATATGCTGGTTCCTGGAGTATTAATAAATTATAATATAAAAAAATAAAATAAAAATAAAAAGAACCCCAGGTAAAAGCATATAGTCACTAGACTTCGACCAAGTGTCCCGTGTATCCCGAGGAAGGTTGCTGAAGAGCTACCACAAAATTACATTTTAAAATGTGACGAAGAAACCACTGGATCAGATAATCGGTGTACAGCAGAAAAACATTTGAACCAGTGAGGAAGTTAACAGACCCACACAATAAATACTTTATGAGTTAGGACCTTTCACTCGAGGCGCCAAGCAAAGAGTGAATCTGAAACCATGATGGGCTGGCAGCTGATTTAAATTGATACATCAGATAATAAAGAAACTGATTATTCCAAAAGATATTAAGCTTTTGCCAGATTTCCCTTAAAGAAAATCAGCTATTGAGTTCGTATTCATGAAACAATTTTCGAAAAATTATTTCAAATGTCCATCGATCCTACCCAGGAGATGATGAAAATGAGGTCCGTTCAAAATTATATAAATATTTATATTTGTCTATTAACGCTCTAGCAGTTGCAATTTTTGTTTGATCGTTACCAAACTTGATATTTAATCTATTATATAAAAAGAAAGGTCAAGTTCGTTAATGGTTGAAATTGGACAGATGGGAGGGGATTTTCAAAAATTTGAAATATCTCCATTATTATACGTCTGAAATTGTATAGTACCGATCTTACTGCAAATTAAATGTACTATAAATATTGTTTTATATATAAATATTTTCTATCTTGAATATTAACCAAGATATTTGCATTTTTCAGTTTTCTGCCTTCTGCAAACCTTCACTCCACCTCATGTCACATTAATATTGTACATTAGGGTGGTAACCTGTAGATAACCCGTTCCGATAGCCTAGTAACAAAGTGGACGTAAATAATAATAAACATTAATAATAAGCTGTTATAGTATGAGCCACTTCATTCCAAGGTTAAATAACAAATATTGTTTTCATTAAACTTCTACTTTGTGATATATGCAAATGTGTTTTGTTGACCCCCCCCCCTTCTTTTGTTCTTGGACAATTAAAATTTGAATGATTGAGATAAAAGTAATTCCGATTCATTATAAATTACAATACTAGATATAGTTAATAATTTTCAATAAAATTAATATGTTATATTCTAATATATTTCAGTCATTATTTTACTTTCCTGTGAAGAATATTTCTATCTATCTGTTCAGTTGGCAGACCTGTTTGTTTACAATTCAGACACTTTTCATTGGGAGATTATTAAAATTGATTGAAAGATTTCTCATTACTGTTTGTATTTATTCACCTAATATTCACGATGGTGTTAAGTGTTGCCAGTATTTAGATTTATCTATTGTAAAACTTCACTTGGGTAATCTGCTTAGTTTATGCAGCCCCTGCTTGACGGACTTCTTAAACTTTATGGTGCCATGTATTTCATGGGTCAGTCTCTATCTTCATGGTTACAAGAATGTCCAAACTCATAAATTAGTCTATATTTAGGTCACAACTTAGTTATTGTTGTGTTCTGATGAGTCATTTTAACAAATACTATTAGAACAATAAAATAATTGTGAAAATTGTGTGAGCTATTTTTTTTTTATTTTTGTTGAGCTTTTGATATTTAATTGACTAAGTGAATTTCATAAGACTGTTATTTTAATTAAAAAAATAAAATAATACTTTCATAACTTATAATATGTCAAAATTACTCTAAACAAAGAACTTAAATATTAAATTCTGTACTTTGTTATAATGAATAAAACAAAAGTAATTTGTAAAAATATCACAACATAAAATATTTAAACAATTTAATTTATCATAAAAAGTTATGAAAAAATGCTGAATTAATATTATTCAATTTATGGAGGTTTAAGTACATCATAAGGGCATTAATCAAAGTCATATTCTCAAAAAATATTAGGAATGGTATGATAATTCATTTACCAAGAGATCATTAGAGAGACGCACCATTTTAGATTTCCAGAAGTGATGCAAAATTTATGATTAATTTATAAAAGAATACTGGCCAAATCTTATAATCCTGGGTTTTACCTTTCTTAATTCTATATGAATCATTTACTATTAACAATCTCCAAAGGGCTCCAATGTAGCTGCTTGACCCACAGAATCAGGATTTGCAAGAGGATCGAGCTCAGAAATTAAATCCAGCCATGAACTCTTCTCTTTTTCCTACAATGAAAAAAAATTAATGAAACTTGTTAATAACACTAAGTATAAGTTTTAGCAGATTTACCCTAAGGGAAATCAGATATTGAGGTTGAACTCATACTACCTAGGAGATGAACAAAAATGAGGTCTGTTGAAAATTGTATGTATATATATATATATATATATATATATATATATATATATATATATACATATTTGACTGTTACCACTCTAGTGGTCACAATTTTTGTTTTATCACTACCAAATTCGAAATATAAGAGTTTCATGGAAAACTAAAGAATAAATTCGTTAATGGCTGAAATCGGACTGTAGAGGGGGGGGGGGGTTTAGAGGAAAGGAATTTCGAAAATTCAAAATGTCTCTGTCACTATACATCAGAATAAATGTTATATACATATTCTCTAATATGAATATTAACTGAGATATTTGGATTTTTTAGTTTCCAGTATTTAGAAACCCCCACCACTAGTCAGTCATAATAACAATAAGCTGTTATAACATGAAGCACTTTATTTTAAGCTTAGATACCAAATATTGTTTTTATGAAAACTTTATTATGCGAGTTACATACAAATTTATTGAGCAATGACCACCAATCAATGTCACCAATTAAGATTTTACGTTCTTGCTTTGAAAATGTTTATTTAATCTATACTGTACTTGACATTTAACCATTTCAGTCAACACTAAAGATCATATTTGTGCTTGGCAGAAATCGGACCAGGAATAGTGGAGGTTTAGAGGGAGGAGAGGTTTCAAAATATCTGCGTTATTATGAGTTACATCGTAAAATATTATAGAAGCAATTTTGTTAAACTTATTGATTATTGTTGTTATATGCATTTTTTCGTAACTCAAGTATTCAGCGAGTTATTTGTACTTTCTGGTTTTCAGTCAGAATATGTGGAAATATCATAGCAAATGGGAAATCTTCTTAGTTTACAAATAATTTAAAAAAAATTATTTATTTATTTGCTAATAATTTCTCAAGCCATGTAACTAAATTAAAATTTCCTTGACATTGAAGACATGCACTCTTATAATGGAGCTTGTTAATAACAAACACATAGCATAAGTTTATTATTATTTATTTAGAACCAGCTTTGTTAACTATTGATGTGTTGATTTTTAGTATCCAATGATAATATAGACATTCTCTTGTAATGCATAAGTTTTGAGTTGGTGACAAAGTCAGGAGCCAAACATTTAAAATTCTTAATCAAAATGTATTGGTACAAAAAGTTATCTTAAAAACAAGTAATAGTCCTCTTTTTCATAATAAATCAATATTGGCACAATACTGTTATCAATCCAAATTTGAAAATCAAATTGTCATACAGCCTGTGTTGCATCATGAGGAAGTTGACTCATAAACATAAAAGAAAATTAACAACCTTTAGAGCTATTTTTGAATACCCAAGAGAAAGGCAGGAATTTTAATTTTGGCAGAATTTATTTTGAGAATGTCACAATTTATCCACCAGACCTTATATAACATTCCATACAAACATTAAAATTTTTGTTCAAGCATGAATTATAAGAATAATGTGGCCATTAGGGACCTGTGAGTATACTGATGAGAACATGAGGCATCAATGCACACTGCCACTCAACATATAAGTGCACTGACCTTACATAGAATATACCTGTCATTTAAAAGAGGTTTTAAGATTTGTTTTATTTATTACTTCCACAATAAAATGCATTTTCATTGTTCCCAAACACCCATCTAAACAAATTTTCCTAAAGTTATATAAGAAACAGCTGTTAAAATCCTTCCACCACAGGAGAGGGTTAAAGATCTTCGTGGTTTGACGAGGAGTGTGAAAGGGGTGGAAGCATGGTTCAGCTATCCAAAACGTATCCATTACTGACTCCAAAAAGTAGACTATCTCTAAACTGAGTGAGCTGAGCTTATAGTTTTTGAGAGAAATATTCTGCATAAAATCTTTGGAGCTGTGGGGAGGTTGATGAGATATAGAGGCACTGGAAAAACCAGGAGCTCAGAGATTTATTCAAGGGAACAGATGTAGTCCAGTCTTTGAATAAAAATACATCTCTTAATAAAAGAAACTATATATTACGTATCAAAAATAAAAATACTAACCAAACTGTCAGTTGGTTTGTTAGGGACTGCAGACTTTTCTGGAAATAAGAAAAAAAATAAATACTATTAATTTTATCATACATAAAGTAGGAACGTCTTTAATTATTTTAAGGTTACGATAGCATTGGGTGATTAAAGGTTGTTACAAATTCACAATAAATTATATAAGAAAGTCGACCATGATCCAATTCTTGAGGAAGGAAATGAGAAAGCTCAGGACTGTAAACAGATGCCATAGTAAATAAAAGTTGTTGCTACAATAAAACTAAGTAGAAGAAAACCTTTATTCACCCTGGAAATAATGGTTGTAAGTATATTAGTTTGAGGTTCTTTATTTATAATTTTATAAAGAAGGGATTTAACTATGTAATTGTAATTAACAAAATTTAAGTTATAGTACTCCCAGAACCACCAAAAACAGAGTTAAATAAAATTATGAAGGTAAAGAAAATTGTAATTGAAATGCATATTAATGTGGTCTACATTGAAAATTTGACACAGAAAAACTGAACTAAGTGCGTGCCATGAGATGGAGGAGATATTTCAAACAGACCAAAACCACATCATGGCTGATGCTACCATGAAATATCATGTATTGGCCGTAATTAGAATATAAAGAGAGAAAATTTAGATTAAATATTTATTAAAAAGATCAATACACTGTTTTTTTAGTGACAAACTCATTAAATAAAATCCTTAGTCCAACCCTGATTAGAAAAGGGCGGTAACCTATAGATAGCCCATCCCAATTAGCCTTAGAAGCAAAAAAGTGGACTTATAAATAATAACATTGGTTTAGCTGGGAAAACTTCAATTAAATTATTAAAATCCAGTAAATGCGGAATAAGAGGGACAATTAGAGATATTTCCATAATTAATGAAACCTTATTATTTTGTATCAATATCTGAAATAAATTATTTATTTATTTGCTAATAATTAAGGAAGCCATTTAACTTAATTAAAATTCCTTGACATTGAAGACATGCACTCTTATAATGGAACTAGTTAATAACACTAAGTATAAGTTTTAGATTTATTTAGAACCAGCTTTATCAAGTAATACATTGAACATTATTACTCCCCTCTCCAAGATGAGATTAATTATTATTAAATAACTTCATACATAAATAGTCTGGACTTATGTATATTGATATGTAAGTGTACTTTCATAGAAGTATAATTATTCTCTAGGCATAAAAACTTTTCTATTACACAAAAAAGTCACAAGATGTAATATATTTGTATTAATATAGGTTTCAAATTCATATTGAATATTTGTACCGCCGTTCAAATAGGATTTCTGTAAGTAGATATTTGATTTTCATAAAGGCATTAATCCTTGTATTGCTTGATAAAAATACAATAAAAATGTAAACTGATGAAAAAAATTAAAGAGTCACTTCAATATTTTATCTTTAAAAAACTGTAATGGTCATTTTTAGTTATCTTTTCAATACCAAGTAGTGAATAATGTTTACAGTTAAGGGACTACAACTGATAAAGAATTACACTAATGCCACTCTGGTGTCAGAAAAATATTATCCTATTCATTAACAAAAATATATTCAGAAATTTGAAGATGATCCTACAATTTTTACCAGCAGTGTATATTCTATAAATGAGAACTAACATGCATGCATAAGCATGCATGAATGGACACAAACACACAAACATACCATACATGTATATACAAACTAATAAACACCAGTGTAACCAGAAACTGCCGACCATAGCATCAATTGGCACAAATTTTCGTAGCTTTTTCTAAATAAATTTAAGAGAAAATAGACAAACCTGGTGGACTACTGAAAAGCGATTGTCCTTCATTTAAAAGTAATTGTGATGGTAAGTAGCTATTGCTGGTGGAGGAATCTTCTACAAGTGGTGTGGAGGGTACAGTCTTATTACTATCACTGTTCTCAACTTCTGCAGGTGTATCAAAGTCATCAAAATTCAAAAGCCTGAAAAAAAACTATTTCTTGAGAATTTAATATTGAATACAAAAAGTGCTGTGATGAAAAATACACAAAATAAAATATTTAAAGCCACCTATTCCTATATTTTGTTCATACATTGTTAAAATTAACTTCCTTTTATTATTTACTTGTCATAGTGGTGTGACCAGCAACCTAATTATATTGGGAAAAATCTCTTATTAATAACATATTAGTGAATTGCTTTATTCCCTCATCTATATTAATTCCTTCCATTGCCAAAAATGAGAGCATAAAATAGTGGCAAAAGAAAAGCAATGACTAGAAGGTAATATAACTATTATAATAAATTTTATTTTTCACCCTGATATGAATAAAACAACCAGGCTGTTTACATTATATTATGTTATATCATTTCATTACTGGGAGTTCACAGAATACTAAAAACTAAGAAATGCAAATATGTAAATGTATAATGTATTCGAGTTAGAGAAAAAATGTGAAAAACAACAATTAGTATAATATAAGATTTTCAACAAGATTGGTTATATAACATTTTTCTAACCTATTATTCTAACTCGAAAATGTTTAATTTACCTATACCATACTCGATATTTAATCATTTCATGCAACACATCAGTTCTTGGTCATTAATGGCTAAAATTGGACTAGGAATAGGGGGAGGGATTAAGGCTTGATTTGGCTATTCAAATATCTCTGTTATTATAAGTTGAATCGTAAAATGTTAAAGAACCAACCTTGTTAAACTACTGATCTCTACAATTGTTGTACTATACGTTTTGTGTAGCTCAAATATATAATGAGTTATTCAGCCTTAATGATCCCCCCTTTCTACTCATTCAAGTTTTACTTCGAAATAGAAAATATATAGTGAGGAGAGATTAATAGGGTCCAAACCAGCATGTCAGAAATCTGGTTAGTTTCCCCTGCATGACAGACTTTGTTTAAAACATAGAGATTGATTCATTTTAAGCCACAAAGTTATGGCATTGTTAGAGATATATTAAAAGCAAGCAATGAAAGTTGTCATAAACAGTAATTTTGAACCATAAATTTATTTTATTTTAAGGAACTAAAAATGACATACTTATCATCAGATTCTTGATGTTCCACTTGCTTTTGTTCCTGAGATTCTGTAGGCCTCAATTCAGAAAGCTCTTTAACCACATTCCACTCAAAATGTTGGTGTTCTAATAAAAAATAAATAATTAAGTTCATCTTGCATACATTTTGAAAGTATTAATTAAGATATGAGTGAGATTTCATAAATTCATTAACTCCAAGAGTAGAAGCATATGTCTAGTGCCACAGACTTTCAAATTTAGGGAGTTCATTGCTAAATAAATTCCTAATGCCTACTTCTCAAACTCCGTCGACCCCACAACTCAATGATAGAAAAATATTAACACAAGTAAAGTAAATGATTAGAATCAAAACTCATTTATAACTTATAAATAGAAAATACAAAACTAGAACGTAAAATAAATATTTAAGGCTTATACTAACCAGTACAAACATCCGCAATAGCATGAAAAGCAGCAGCAGATGCAGCAGCAAACTTCAGTAAACCATTATGGTACTGAGACAATGCATGTGAAAACATATTGCATCGTGCAGCAGCTAGCAGATCCACTTTCTCCAGCGTGTCAACTTTATATCTGTCAAACTGTTCTTTAGTTGTTTTTACTTTACCCTGAACCTAAGGAAGAATTTAAACAATTTATATTATTATTATTATTATTTATTAACATCCACTTTTTGCAACTTAGGCTAATTGGGACGGGTTATCTACAGGTTACCACCCTTTTCTAGCCAGGGTGGGATTTTAGGATGTTATTTAATGAATTTCGTCACTAAATAATTTCCTTTGCCCAGGCGAGAATCGAACTCGCCACTCTAGGTTTACCATGTGAGATAAAGGTCAACGCTTTAACTCGCATGGCTAACCTGAGCCCTAAACAATTTATAATGGAAAGCAATTAGTCAAAATATAACAAAAATAGTTATATAATCAACCTTCTAAAAAACATTTAATTGATGTTCTATACATTTTTTTACTTTAGTAATCATTACTTGGTCTTGCTTTGTCAATATAAAGACATTCTATTTCAGGAATAAACTATATCAGTAGTAGTTATGAGATGGCTACAGAGAGAATTAAGTTTGCCTCTGAATTTTAGCTGATAATTATCACTGAATAAATAATAAAAAAAAAATTGAAGAAAATTTATAAGGAAATAAAGAAGGCCAGAATGATATTTATGCAACTATATTACACAAATAACAGAGTACAAAGAAACTATACGCATAAGCGATCAAATCACTCCTGCTCATAAGACTCCCAGTTACGGAATATAAAAAACAAAAGAAACTAGGTAATACAACCTCAACACAATGCAATAATGTATGGTCTTTTTAAACCTCACTCCTTGGCTTTTTTTCTATAGCGCAAATGAGGAAACAAGGTAATCAATAGCACCTGGCATTCAAAGACTAAGAGTAAAAGTTGTTTACTGTATTTGCAAGTGCTGCTCCACTACAGAATCTTACCTTCTTAAATTTTTCCATTTGTGTGTATGCTTCTGGATCTAAGCTCTGCGAGACATCCTTCATCCAAGAAAGTGATGCTCTGTATTTAGTCCTTGATCTCTCCATGCAATTTACAGTCCTTTCAGTATCTTCAATAGCTCTTTGTCTAAATGTTTCCACTTCCTAAAAATGGAAAGGCAAATAACATTAGACGACATTTCGAGACTAATCATTATCAGTATTTTAGTAGAAAGTACACGTGGGGTCCTCTTCTTCTTTTAGAAACTTCATGAAAAGTATCTGTTGTCACAAAATAATACTGCTTACAAAGTGATATTATCATTTTACGTTAAACAATAATATTTCCAAGGCCACATTAGTTTTATAATACAAAACTTCACAAAATTTATCCTAATGGCTTATGCAAAATTTATCTTACTCCTCATTTCTTTATATAAGAATGAGAATATAAGCATTCAGTTGTTTAGAAATAGATTGCTTTACTATACTACATTTGAAAGTCATACTTTATTAAAATCTATCTGCCATAGTTCTTATATATTTTTTAAGGAGTAGATATAAATCCTCATAATTCGGCTTGGATTGTACATTGTAATTTTAGATCATTATTAAAATCACTTCCAAAAAATTTTCTTTCCCTATAAATGGATGGAGGGAGGCAAGTAAAAAAAATATGGAGTGCTTTTTTTGGCCCCTAAATTATAATAAAACTTTAGAAAGCTCTCATTAAGTACTCTTAGGTCTAAGTTCTTGATTTTCATCAGACGATGACCGGGGACGATCGCTTCATGCACTACTCCGTGACATCCTGTTTTGGGATAACTCTAATTTATAATTACATTTTCTCATTCAAATAAATTCTAGAAGTGTTATTTTACATAATAACGTGTTTTTTTTTTTTTTAATATGATTTAATAATCATCTTTAAATATGTGGCCTCCCAATAACCGATAAGTACCAAAATAACTTTTTAGACAGCAGATCCACCATCTTCATTTGCACACAATAATCGGCTAATTTTTAAAATCAATGTGATCCGTTAAAAAAACCCTCGAACATTTATCATGTAATATTTTCCACAGTCATAAAGAAATGAACAATTGTATATACCTGGAAAAGCCTTAGGAGAGGAGCTCTTAGAGAAATTCGCTGTTGTCCAGTCTGTGACATGGTTTTCCCAAGAGATATCATTAAACCTCCTGCACCAGTCTTGTCATTCTTACCGGCCTCTTTAAGAAACCGGCCCATTGCGTTTTCTTCTTGAGCTAACACTATGAAAATAGACAGAACGAGTTAAAAAATAATAAATGATAAAATAAATAAATAACAATTAATTAGGGGTTTAAAAATGTTAAGAAGTCCAAATTTGTTTAGTATAATATGGATTAAGAGGTAGGTGATTTTATTGCATGCTACTACTGATTTATTTTAGTTTTTTTTTTTTTTTTTGAAGGTGGTTTTCTTCCAATAGCATCCTTATGAGTAGTCCTTTCTTTAAGAGAGTATGAGAGACAAAATAAATTTATAAATAAATAAATGTCTTTCCTCATAATGAACTTAAAATTCTAGTGTTCTTTGCTACATTATATCTTTGTTTCTGATAAACTTAATGAATTATTATTATATTTGTAAAATAATATAAGTGGTGATTCCCCATTTATAATTTCATATTATAAACAATATTTAATTATTAATACAATCATTCATCATTCGGAACCCTAAAATAAATGAAAAATGAAAATTGTTAGCTCCACAACTCATGAAGAACCAAGACCTGCCAAAAGGTATTGATGTGAGGGTCAAGACATCAGCTTTACGTATTCCCTGCCATATTTTGATTTTGTTAGAAACCAAAGTTCACTACTTCATTAATAACTCCCTCATGATACACAGCAGTCACCGGGGCATTAGATAGTAGCTCAAACCGAAAGCCCGGTAATAGCACAACACCCAAAAAATAAAAAGAAGGAAAAACCCCTTAGCATAGTATTCTGACTGAAAAAGGATAAAAAATGAGGAAGGGTAATAAACATAATAGCACAATATAACAATAATACCAACATAATAGTCTCACTAGTAGTGTATAAACTTATGTTTAAGGTACACCCCCTTCAACCTAACTATACATTTGTAACATTTTCAAGATGATAAACATCTGCATGGAATGTTTTTTAAAAGTAAAATGGTAAGACATGTTTCATAAGAAGACAGGTTATGTTTTTAAGTGGACAAATTAAATAAACAAAACATCACTAACCACATAATCTTTCTTGATATCTATCAATTATCCTTTGGAGATCAAGGCAACTATCTTGAATAGACTTAAAGAGCTCAAGCTTAGCATCCAATTCAGCATCACTTGCAACAATATGCTCATCTTCTTTTTTCCCAAGTTTTCGAAGGACAGTTTCTTTAGTGACCCAATATTGGTGCTGCATTTTTGACATAGTGGAGTTGCTTCTTTGATTTCCATTTTGATCTGGCCAATGAAAGTTTCCTGAAGCCGTAAAACTGTCTCCATAAGACCTAGTCATTTACAAAAGAAAAAGTTTAGAAGCCCATTCCATTTAAACTATTGAAAAAGGAAAAATATCAGTCATTGTATTATACATTGCACAAACTTTGTCTCATAAATATAGGATAAAAACCACGTCATAAGTAATAAACTACAAATATATATTTGAACAAAACGACCTATATAATCTTACCATGCTGGGCCAGAAGTATTCATTTTTTATGAGAACAATTACTTGCATTAAAACACACAAGTTTGACGCGAACACTAAATTTGGACAAGCATTTGATAAGATAGTTTACAATATCACCTGTGATAAGAAGTCAGTGTTGCCCGTCTAGCAAAACGAATTTTTATTAGATTAAGTAGAAGTTGCTATAAAGAAGAAATGCCTTTTGACGAAAAATATAAAAAGGGGTAAGTAAATTTTAAATAATTAAATCTTTTATAGATTTGGTCACTGCAATTATATTCTTTATTAATTTCGATCTAAATAACATTGCATTAAATTAATAAACTTACAACTATGTTTTTCTGTGGCCGAAGAAGTTAATATAACTTGTTTTTTAACGCATAATGCCATCCAATGCAGAGTGGGGGAGGGAGATAATGTAATTTTCGCCATAAAACTAAAAATAAAATCGATGGAGCAAAGGAAAGGAATCCAATACTAAGAGTCATCCAGAATCCTTCCTGGAGTTAATAGTGCATAAATGGCGGTATGTACCCTAAAAAGAGTATCTACAAGTTCAAAAAAAAGTCCGCATTTGAATTCTAATTCCTACGAACAGGAATGACACACTCCCTTTGAACGTTTGTTGTACTTTATTACTACTTTCGTTTATATTGTTCCACATACTTGGTGTTTTGCTCTGAAACTTATGCGTTGGTGGTTACTCTTACAAAACCCCAATCCTGGTCCGATTTCATCTTCTTTGTTTTCTTTCAGCAAATTGAGTTTGATCAATTCTCAGGTAGGTGGTCCAATAGTTTAAAAAAATAATAATCGTAGAGACCAGAAGAATTATCAAACGTGTGTCCTATTAGTAAACTCAAAACCGATGATGACTGAAAAGCTGTGCCTTTTGCGCACACCACCCAAAATGAAGGGCCCGACATAACACAACATAACTGATTACACCAAGAGTGAATATACGCTATATATGACATGCTGCTCGAGACAACTTGCCAACTTGTACGTTTTCTTTCACTTAGTTTTCTTCGCATGCCCTTCTTCTACGCATGATTTTTCTTTTGGTCTTTGTTCCTTAGTCAGGTGTAGGGAAGAAAAAACAGCATGCAATGCCATACTCTATAAATTGTCAGTCTACACTAATAGGAACGCTTAAGACACGGGGCAAGAGATGTCAAGCTGTAGCCTATTGACGAACTATTGCAATCAGTACATGTATTGCTAATAAGCAATTTCTGAATACGATGGCTGTAGTAGGCTGAGGCAAATATATAATCATTTTAGCAGATTTCCCTTAAGGGAAATCAGCTATTGAGGTCGTACTCATGACGCGAGTTTTGAAAAATTTCCTCAAATGTCCATCGATCCTACCCAGGAGATGACGAAAATGAGGTCCGTTCAAAATTATATATCTATATAATATATATATATATAATATATATCTCAATATATAAGTTTATTATATATTTATTATTTGTCTGTTAACGCTCTAGCGGTCGCAATTTTTGTTTAATCGTTATCAAACTTAATATTTAAGCGTTTTACGTAAAAATAGAGATCAAGTTCGTTAATGGCTGAAATCGGACCAGTAGGAGGGGGGTTTTTGAGGGTAGGATTTTTGAAAATTAAAAAATCTCCGTTACTATACGTCGGATCGAAAAATATTATAGAATCAATCTTATTGCAAATTAAATTTCCTATAAATATTGTTATATACATTTATTCTCTATCTTGAATATTAACTGAGATATTTGCATTTGTATTCTGCATGTGCTCAGCAGCAGTGGCTATGTTCGGACTTTCCGCCGTGAGCTCTGGCGGCCTTTTTTGTAATTATTCGTCCCTCTCGTGAATAGGTTTAGAGGTTACTTACTACTACAGCTGTTATTAGGCAGATTTCTCTATTGTAAAACTTCACGTGGGAAATCTGCTTAGTTTACGCAGCCCCTGCGTGACGGACTTTTTGTATTGACTGGCGTATAATTATGTGTCATAACACAATTTAAACGTTTGTTGTTTTTTTTCTAGATGCTTGGCTTGCTCGAATATAATTAAGATGATAGAGGATCTTGTAATGCTTGGGTGTTTTCTTGATAATATGTAAGCTACTTTAATGTTTTTCTCCAATGTATTTAAGTTTATTAGACATTTCTGACGTTGCCATAGTAGGCAAATATTTGTTTTTACTTATTCTTTTTTTTTTTTTTTAAGTAAGCAAAAGCTAGATAGTTGATAATGAAATACCCATGCCGTCAAGTAAAGTATTATGATACTTTCTATCATCATAAAAGGCATCCTGACAAAAACTCCAGAAACATGGTCGATTAATCTTTAGGACCAAAACTACAAAAGAATATTTGTATATAAGCAAAAGCTGAAAAAAAATTGAATTTATCAATAGACTAGGCTAAGGCGCCAGGCTTCCACGGTAAATCAATTGAGAGGCCGAATGATCATGCTATTTTTTTTTTTGTCAAGGCTTACATGTTTACAACTACACTTCCCGTCTGGGTTCATTGTTTCCCTTGAGAGTCACGAGGGGACTTATAGAATAGAAATTCTATCCTTCTTAAGTTTAGAAGAATAAAAGAAAATAATTCCTCCACTCTTTGACACACCGTGAATAATTTAATTCCCCCCTTATTCCTGTCGCGATTTCTGCCAATAACAGATGAGCTTTAGTGTTAACTGAAACAGTTAAATTTCGGGTCTGGTATAGATCAACTAAGCATTTCCCAAACAAAAAGGTAAAATCT